>JARKHS020029727.1:0-102834 GCA_030143305.2 Amblyomma americanum | reverse complement strand
AATCAGAACGCATGGGCACAGGCAAGGCACGCGATGTATAATACGCAATATTGACACCCGGTGGTCTATTGACTTGTCGTAGCGGACACCAAGAGAATCGGAACGGTATTCGGGAGCGGCTGAGAGTCAGGTGACCTAAACAGCTGATGGGAAAACAGCTGTAATAACGGGGCCCTCGGTTATCCAAAACAGGAAAAATTGGAGGTAATTTTGGCTTGGGGGTTCTTTGGACATCAGTGGGCTGAACTCTGCTGTTTTTGTATTTTATTAGATTGTGTTGGATTGGATTGCTGTCGCTGATTGTGATCATGAAGGTGATGGGCGTGGTGGCTGGGTTTACCATGCTGACGAGGAGGTGTGGCTACAAAGGGATGCTATGCGACTTTCACTCTTTCGTATCCAATAAGCAGTGCGTTCTGGTCCACGAACCAATGCCGATGGGTCTCGTGTTTCTGAAGCCAGAGCGAAATTTAGTTCAGATGGGAAGACTTGAGGACTTTCTCTAGCTTAATTCACTTGGCACCGCGTGGTTGATGTCGACTGTTTGTAAGTTATAATCATTTCCTTCCAGAAATCGTCGTGGATTTGCTTGCACACATTCTCGGCGGTAAGTTCAGCCGCGTTGCGCATTTAGCCTGTTATGAAACAAGTTACGAATATGACTGTGCCAACTTGCTCACTCTCGTCAGCGTAGCGGTGCTCATAATCTATTTCTGATTAACCGATGTTCTCCGTATACGTTGTCTAAATTCTATGTATTGTCGCACTTAGGTTTAAAATGTGACGCTTCGATAACTACGTCACGCTAGTTGAAGCTTGTCTTATGCTCCTTTCGCGTGCTTTACAACCTCTCGCATTGCATTCTACAAGCAGGAAAATGCGCCTGTTGAACAAATGCCAGTCGTCATGGTGTTAGAAATCAGGAACTCCCATTCTTGTAAACACGCCACGGTCCCAACGGAAAGAGTGATTTGGGTCCAGCATAACCTCGCGAAGAGGGCGCTAGCCGACGGCGGGCCAAACGACCAATCTCAATGCTGTCCGTTTCGGGCTCATCGCGTACGGCACTTCGCCCCAGCCGCGTTCCAGGAGCCTTTGATGACGCCATCTTCTGGCGTTATAAGGGGGCGGGCCATCATACGGTGTGTGGAGCCCATGGTGTTAACCACGGTGGAGCCCAGAGCCTCGCCACACACGCAAAGACCAGGCACGTCGCCGGCGTCTCTTTTCGGCGAAACGGCGAGATTTTTCCTTGGCTCGCGCGAACCCCCCTCGCGATGTGCGGAAACGACCGTTTGGTCGGGCGGCGCCGCCCCGGGGCGCAGCCTCAGCGGGCGAAGCTCATTGGCGGCGGACGGGCTCGGGGCATCAAAGCGCCCGACTTGTCACCACGGAGGCTTTAGCCGAGGCTTCGGAGGGAAGAGGGCAAAATAGCTCTAGGGTTGTTTCTTGCTGCCTCGTTTTCTCGTCGCTCGCGGGCCGTTCTTCGGCCGGCGGCGCTCGTTTTTCGAGGCGTTGTCGCGCGTCCGCCGGTTCGCACGCCGCCTCCTAACCAGCCGGAAACGGTTAGGACCGGGGTTAGCGCCTTGGGCCGGCGGCAGGGGACGCCGCCCCCTCCTCGTTCCCCTCGCTCTTCCGCCAAGAGGGTCCAGCAGAGAGATTTTTACGCTCGCCCCCGCCGCCGTAGGCCATAAATCAGGCCCGGAATGGTCCCCGAAAGAAAGAGAGGCTCTCCCTCCCCGCCGAAAAAAAAGGGGAGACCCGACGACGAGCGCGAATGCCTGTTTCCTCCATTGATTGCGCCGACTCGTCGTCGGCGAGGCTTCGTGTCCGGCCGTCCGCGCACACGCAAGCTTGCGGAGCAAGACGACCGCCTCGAAGCTAGCGCAACGATGGCCGTCCCCGGCCGAGTTTTCTTTGACCGTTCCCTCCGTTTCCACTTCGCCCCGCCGCGCTATCGTGGCAATAATGGTGCGCGCGGCGGCAATTATTACCAGCGGCTGAGATAAGCGGAGAGGGGGGAGGCCTGCGTGCCGGCTCTGTATGGCGCCGTCTACTATACGAGCAAAGGAGGAAAAAAAGCGCGCGTAAGTAGACGTGGTCTCCCCCTCCGCGTCGCCACCGCCGGACGGCGGCCATTAATAGGATTAAAAGTTTACAGGAACGGAAAAACGGAACGGTTATTGTTGGCGGCGCGCCCGCCAGCCCGCCTTGGTCCTCCTTCAGCGTTCTCTTCCCTTCCTCTCCTTCTCGGCCGTAATCGCCACCGGCGCGCAATATGGACATCGGAAGCGTCGTCGCCTCGCTCAGCGGGGAAGAAGCAAGATGAATGCACGGGGTCCAGCCGGCCGGCGTTGGCCGTTGACGTCGCGCCGCCGCTCTGTGTGGGGGAGGAGGTCGGAGGGAGGAGGAGGAGGGGGCGCACCTCGCCGCGCCTCTTGTCGTCTTGGCAGCAGCGAAGCTAGGAGCCAGGGCTTCCTTCGAAAATGTGCTATGACGACGCTGGTGCGTGTGCGTCCTTGTGTTCCAGTCGTATCCGGAAAACGACTGTCTTATTCGGCGCAGAAATTTGGAAACGTCTTCTCTCTCTCACTCTCTCCTCGCTTTTTTTTTTTTTCGCGGGAAAACAGGAAATTGCGGAGAAAGTTTGAGCGCAACTTTCGCACGTTCATTTCGGTGTTTTGAACGCTGCTCGGGAGCATAAGTTGTGTCGTAACGCAACTTCGGTCGGTGCGGCCCAAGTAAAATATTGTCCTTTTTGTTGCAGCGCATAGAAGTAGCTTATTTCGGTTTAAAGCGAACAGCTTTCTGCGTAAAGCTCTTGTGCCTGCCTCGATTCTACAATCGCATTAATGTCGTTGACGTTGAGAAGCGGCCTCATTTTGCTTTGGAGACTTGCTTCGTACTTATCAATAGGCCCAAACATCATGCTATATTAGTTCTGCGCCCAAGTTCTGTACGGCCGCATTTGAATGCAAATGTGCATACATACGTCGCCTTTCCAAAGATGTACAGTCTTGATCAGGAGTCTTCAGGACACAGGGTCTGCCTTTTCAGACTTGTAGTGGAACGCTTACGACACCCCTTAAGCTTAAATCAATGCGAAGTAAGGAAGACCCTCAGTAAAGTTGTAGGTCTCATGCAGGCCTACTAGGTTCTTTATCTTCTTCGCACCACGTGTGCCCACCGCCAGAGCAGGTTGCTTGATTTGACTCACCGAAGGCTTTCTTCGCACCAGGGGTGCCCGTCAGAGACGGTCTTGCGACGAATCAGGATGCAGGTATTAATGGAGTACGACTTGAAATTTTATATACAAAAATTTACATTAATACAAGTTGATGCACAAGAGACAATTTAAACGGCAAAAAGGTTAAACAACAAAAAGGTGGAACTGGGGGGGGGGGGGGGGGGGCGAGAACAAAGTTCGCGGCCGCCGCTGCCCGGGGTGCTTGAGACGGCGGGGCGCTTCTTTTCGGCGCGTCCCGCCACCTTGCCTGTCGCCTGGGTTGGAGGAAGGGGGGGGGGGGGGGGGGGTCCAAGGGAGGCTGCAGCGTTGAGGCGCCGAGACCGGACGACCGGTGCTAATGACTCCACGCATAATCGATCCCGTACACCCTCGTTCTCACTTTTGAAGACCTTTCGATCTTTAGAGGTAAAGTGAGAGCTCTATACTGTGCGGCTCGAAACTACTAACCCATGTGGCCTCAAGATTTTCGACCAAATGCATGCATAGTCAGTGTGCGTCCTAATACAGCTTAGGTGTTTTCAGAAAACCGAAGTCTTATTTGGTATAAACTGATTATGGGGGCTTCATTATCATCATCATAAAGGTTACCCGGTCTGCTGGACAGTAGCCTCTCCAGTCTTTCCCCAGCCAGCAAGCTTGTTCTGAGCCATCCGCGAGAGCCCCATAGATCCTAAGAGATTCTCGAATTTCATCTCCCTATACCTGACTGCGCTTTGCTTCCATCGGATTCCATATTGCCCTCAAAGAGCAGCGGTTGTCGGTTCTCCTCATTACACGTCCTCGCCCAGATCAATTCCTTGATTTTTGGTGATATCATCCCCTCGAGCTAGTTCTCCAGCAAATGCATGCTGCTTTCTTACCTTCAACGTTGCCCCTATGTTTCCTTTCCATAGCTGGCTGCGCTGTACTCAACTTAATTGCGAGCCGTTTCTTTAATCCCCGAGCTTCAGCCCCATAGAGTTTAGTACCAGAAGGATACACGTGTTGCACATCTTATCTTTTGTAGACGTTACAAGCACGAAATGCTTATAGCTCCCGTCCTTGGCAAATAAAGGCAGACATCTTCTGGGAACCGCGGAACCTGAAGCTGAATATGAAAGCGAACCTGCCGCCGAACTTGAGGGCGAACTTATTCGAAACCGAATAGTAGACCGAGGCGAAGGTCCCAGTGTTCTGTGTATCGTGTGCTGTAGTCACATCTTTCTCTTCTGCACGTGGACGGCTCTAGTCAGTGGTCACTATAAGGTCGCTCCAAAGCAAAAGCGGCGAACGAAACCGACGCGCTGTCCAGCTAAGAAAAATGGCTCCTCAAGACTCGAGTGCGGTTAACACTGCCGCCCTTGGATGCGCTACGTCTTTCCTGCAATGCATTTCGTGCTTACATCTAATCTCGACAACGAGATCAGCTGTCAGTTTTTACGTGTGTTTAAGTGGCCGCATGCGGGGATGTCAGTTTCACGGCCAACGCGTGGCGCTATATCTCTTAGCGGAGACGTATACTCCGATTGTCTCCTCAGCGAAACGTAACTTGTTCTTTCCGCTCAAAGTTTCGTCTCGTCTTTCACGGGTCCCGAACAATAGAAAAGGCTCATGAAACGCCGTAAAAGAAAGCTTAGCGCGATAGAAGCAAAAAGCTGTTTGCTACGTATACCTACTACCCACCTGACCTCCACGCTGGGAGTTGCGCGCTGTTTCACAACTCAAAAAAGCGGCTTCAGGAGAGGGTATTGTTCAGGTGCTACCGTTTTTCAATCCGCACACTGGTTGAGTCTGGTCTTGGCGACTGTTGGCGGTGCTCGGAGCAGCTTGTTTTAACACGACGGCAGGTTGCTTTTTTTTTTTTTGCAGCGTCTTTACGTGTTGACGAAAACGAGTGTTAGTCTGTTTTCACACTCTCCCTGCGGTCGTAATTAACGAGAGCGCCATAAACAAGTCCCATTCATGCGAGCAGTTTCGCCGAGACGAGACATGGTTTCGTTTTATTCGTTTTTAAAGCAGTGCGGAACATTCGAGAGTTGCCGGAGCAGCGCTATAGGAGCAGACTTTTATAACGTGCGTCGTAATTTCAGCTTGGAAGGCATTTGATTTCAGCGCACGTCATGTATTACTATGGCAGCGTGCAAGTTAATGATGGCTGAATAGTTAGTGAAGGAAAGGCTTCTTTGGTCTATGTCGCGCGGTATGCAAAAATATCTGTTCTAAAAAGAGCAAGCTTTTCTGGCGGGAATCGTTCTAGGCCTCTTAATTACTTAAGAGACCAACTGCCGTGCCAAACAAAAAAGGAATCTAAACAGTTTATTATGTGCTCAATGATCGCTGCACCAGAGCTCTTCCTTTTTCCATCTATCTTAATCGCATGCCGTATGGGAAAAATTAATTAGTTTAACATTACCTAATGCAGCGGCTATGCAAAAGGATGCAAGCACATGCAAACAATTAAAAGTTGACAGATACAGAAAAGAAGGTAAGAATTCCTACGGTGCATCCGCCTGCATTTTCTAACAAATTGGAAGTAATCGTTCAAACTTAGACCTCTGCTACCGTACCCAGGACAAATCTTACCTACGGTGTGCAACACAGGAGTGGATTATAGGGTTTTCACGCCCCGAAGCGGCTCAAGCTATGAGGGGCGCCGTATAGTGGTGGGCATCGGATTAAATTAGACAACCTCGGTTATTTAACGTGCTCTGACATCGCACAGCACACCGGCGTTTTTGTATTCCGCTTCCATCGAAATACGGCCGCCGCGACCGGGGTCGGACCCGCGAGCTTGGGAGCAACGCTGGAGTGCAGGAAACAAAAAAAAAATGACGAATGATTTAGCGTGGTTAGGCCAAATGCGAATTAGGTGACACTTCAGATTTTTCACTTCAATCTTGGGTCGAGGCTCGGTTTTCAAGGTCAGGCAGGCGTCAGACAAATATCGGCGAGATCTCAGAGTAGACAGAGAAATCGTAGAGATGGCAGGCGCTGCCACCGACGGGGCTCAATATGAGACCGAGGCCGCTCTTTCCGAGCAACCTCTCGTGCCCACTCATTAGTTTAACTGTCACCTGGCACGGTGGGCAGTTTGCTCACAGTCCGGTGGACTCGGACTTGGAAAACTTTTATTTCGACACGTTTAGAGGTGTTGGTTGTCCTTACGCCCCGTTAGGCCCTGTGGTCGACCCTTGGTCCAGGATGCCGCACCTGGCTGCTGCCATCGTGTCTCTGTACACCTTCTTCCTCGCTGGCCGGCGCATGCTCCCGATGCGTCACACACAGGTTGTCTGTTATCGGATCTACCTCTGCCTGGGGGCAGGTCCATGTTGCGTGTATGAGTGTCGGTTTGTATTAGCACTACGGACACGAACTGTCCATAGACAGTCGATGGACAGTCCGGTAGCCAGGTTGGTGATGACGTCACAAGGTCACGTGACCAAGGTGGCCCACCTGCCACCCAGCTCATCAGTGTCGCAGAGGGACCACACAGACAACGATCTCTACACAATGCGGACATCGAAGCTGACGTGGGGACGTTAGTGTTGTGCAGTCCAGCACTATGTGAACTTCACTGATAAATATAATTTTACGCCAACGAAATCAGATATGATTTGCTAATATGTAAAATTACTGAGCTTGACCGATGCTCGCTCAAGTGTGGTGCACATGGAGGCATGCGCATGGGATCATTAGCCAACAAAATGGCTTGCCCGAATATTATCTGTCGGCCGCCGCGGTGGCTGAGTGGTTATGGTGCTCGGCTGCTTGCCCGAAAGACGCGGGTTCGATCCCGGCCGCGGCGCTCGAATTTCGATGGAGGCGAAATTCTAGAGGCCCGTGTACTGTGCGATGTCAGTGAACGTTAAAGAACCCCAGGTGGTCGAAATTTCCGGAGCCCTTCACTACGGCGTCTCTAATAGCCTGAGTCGCTTTGGGACGTTAAACCCCCATAAACCGTAAACCATAAACCACAATATTATCTCTCATTATCGGTTCTGGTTCTGTGCAGTGTACAAAGTTTCAGCCTCCACGCTCTACTATGCTTGACAGCACCTAGCGTTTGTCGCGAATTAGCGCTTAACTTCCTCTAATAGGCGCTGTGAATCTAGTTGGTCCATTCTCAGAGTTCTCTTTAGCGCACACACAAACGACACAGTAAAGGACGAGGGAAACAGGACAGGGCTCTGTCTGTCGAAAAGTGCCAACTGTTGCTCAACGGCAAAAGACGAAGCGAGAAGCGATGGAGTAACTATTCCTTGCTCCGAAAAGAACTTTCATTTATGGGAAAGGCTGGGAAAGGTTAGTTTAGGTTGCGGTCTCCGGTTAGATGCTACTTGCTGGCCATAACCGAAAGCGTAAGGTGGAAAAAACGAGGGGGGGGGGGGGGTTATAAGGGGGCATGACGTCTAAGACTTGGCGCCGCGTGGCTGTCTTTAAAGTTTTGTTTCTAGAACAGTGTCGCATGAGACTGAGGACACGTGTAAGACAACTTTCCGAACTGAAGTTGCGCTGCAGAGCGCAAAAGCGCCGCCTGGGCTCTCAAACACGGTAGGCACCGGAGAGCACCTGTAGTGAAGCCCGCACTTTTATTTCTGCTCTGCCGTTAGCGTCGTAGCGTATTGGATACTGTGCTACACGCACGGCGAGTAGCGGTTTGATCGCGTGCAACTCCCCTTGGAAGTGCGCCCTTTTCCTGCGCCTTGGATGCAGGCGTCTCTGAACCTTTCTTTTATAGCTCTTGTTCCGCTTTTTGTTTTAGTTTTTTTTTTTTTCAGAGCGGCACGACAGTCGCATCAAAGTTTGAGCCGCGGCGCTGAGGTGCGGGTCCATCAGGGGCGACGCGTCGCAAGAACCATCCTATCGCACGGCGCGCTGAGTGCCAGTAAAAACACGTAGACTCCGGCTCTCACGAGAGTCCAGAGTAAAAGTGAAAGCCAACGAGCAACAACAACAACAAAAAAATGCCCGCGAAAGTTCACCGCGCCAGTGTCGAACTCGCCTACAAGGAGGTCGTGAGGCGTTTTCACTGCACCGTGCAGACGTGCTTCCGTTACGCAAACTTGCTACAGGTGAAAGCAACGAAGGGAGCAGGGCACACCGCGCAAGTCCTGCGAGTGCCCGACGTGAGAGGGAGAGGGGGAGGAGAGGGGGAGGCGAAAGAGCCAGCTCCACTCCGGCTCCCCAGCTGGCTTCTCCTCGGCTCTTTTCTGCGGGGCATGCGGTTGAAGATCGGCCGTAAAGATTCCATTTGGTCGATGACGGGCTCTCGGCGCCTTTTACGATCCACCTTCGGTGCCGGGGTCGTCGAAGATGGCGGTAAAGGTGGGATCGTCCTCGGGGCAACAGAAGGCGGTAATTTGGACCCGCTGCGGTGGAAGATGAGGGGGGGGGGGGCGCTTTACGACGCCGTACGTGCCACGTCGGCCCTTGTGTTCCGCCCCCGAAAACAAGTGTTGCGGTCTCCTTGTGCTTCTTGGGGGACGCGCTTGCCTGTGTGCGCAGCAGCAGGTTGCGCACGCGAGCCGAGCAAGGCTCGTTAGTTTGCGAACTCTGGCCGCTTCTTTTCGCGGTGTCCTGCGGCGTCACCTGTTCCCGCGATGCCTGTGCGTTGCTTCAGGTCTAGCGCTTTGTGCATTGGGCCTACCTGTGGCGCGTCAGGTAACTTTTATTGTCGTTGTGGAAGATAGTAGTTGGACGAAACGTCACGTATGTGTAGTTGCGCGCATCGTTCACATCTTTAGTTCATGTAAAGGTTTGTCTTTCTTCACCCCACTTAAAGTGACAGATGAAACAGATGTTGTGAGCAGTAATGAAATCTCGAACGGCCTTTTCTCTCCAGCCTAGAGAACGGCACTAAGGGACGCCATTCGAAGACGCGCACGTTTAGGTACTGGTAAACAGTGAGACAAAAAATATTGGAGCAGAAGGAGACTGTAGTCGCTGCATGCATGAAACTGCAGACTTTATCATGAACTTATGCAATTGTGAAACAACAGTTCGTGCCTATGTTCAACGCTACTCACAGTGTATTATTGTAGCCGCTCTAGCCAAGACGAGTCAAAGCCAAGCCAGTCGAACTGCGTCGGAGCGCTGCTTCGTTAGGCTTAACAGCTGAAAAATTTCCCTTCTGCCTGAAAAACAAAAGCTATTTGTCGCTTGAAACTTTATGCGAGGGTAAGAATGGGCAAATCGAAGGCGAATACAACAGTTCAGGACACGATATCGCGTCGAGGGATTAGCGACAAAGCTGTTATCGCTGTGAAGCGGTGGGCAGGGCGCCGCCATGTTTGTCAACGCTACGTATGCAAGCAACGCAAATACCGCAACGTAAAAATCCGAATCTCACGTACGTACGTGAGACTCGCGCATACCCTTTGCGTTCTGCGCATGCGCACTGGTCACCCGTAAGAGCTCTACGTACGTGAAACTAAAACTCTCTACTGTCATGCAGTAGCTCCTCCAAACAGCGAGAAGCAGTTCTATAGAGATACAAGTTGTTTCTCTACTGGCCTGCATGCAGACACAGCCCCTGTGCATATGATAAATTCTGTTAGCCGGGATAAAAAAAAACATAAAGTTTGTTGAATTGGGGGGGGGGGGGAGGGGGGACTTTAGACGCAATGAGAAGAGAGAGCAAAAAAAAACTAAAGACGGAAGTGGAAAAGCAAATGCGAGCTCGTATTTCATTTACCCGCAAGCGTAGGGATTTAGCGCGTCTGCTCTCGAGAGAAAAAGAATAAAATGTAAAAAAGTACGCCTTCCATCTTCACCGTAAATGTGTAACGACAACCCAAGTCCCGCTGCCCGCTTGTGCGGGGCCTCACTTGTCGGCTGGCAACAAAGGTCTTCATCCGTGACACCAAGCGTAATGTCCCCGCGCGTGTCTCTCTGTACGTCAGTCTGGGGCCGTTTGTTTTCCATCTCACGGTCTGCGAATCGTGAGGAAAGCCAGGCGTAAAGAGCACCCCGGACTAAAAGCATGGAGGAGCGCCGCGCTCGGCAGACCTCGTATACCGTCGCTTCGCGGAAGAGGGCGTGAGTGGCTTCGGTCTCTTAGTTGTACCGCTGTCCACCACAATGGCGCGCAGTACGCGAGCTTCGCTATAGGTGTCAGCGTGGTCGCAGTAGAGCGACGTCACTCGGGTGAGGAACGCCGCGCGGCTTCCCTCAACGGTTGGACGCGTTTCCTGTATGCACGCGCAGATCTCGCGCGCTGCCGTGTAGGCCATGCATGCCCGGTCGAGATTGCGGCTCCCGTTGGCTTGGCTAGGCTTGGCTTGGCGAAGCTAGGCACCCGGTGAGTGGGATATAAAGAACCAAGCGGCGCTGTTCCATGCCTGTTGTGCCGAGTGGCCGTATTGGGCAGCTGAGCGTAGAGTCGTTAATATACCGCGTTTGTTTTTCTTCTTTTTTTATATCGTTCGTTTTCGCACGTGATGCATCGAAGCCTCCGGTGGACTTGGGTTTGCCAGCGGGGCACTGTAGCGATCGCATAAGGAAGCTCAGCGCCCGCAACGCTTGGAAAGTTTTCGGTTCAGTGACGCCTGAGTGAATTAACGGCGGCTGTTGCACGACCCTCGTGGAATAAGCGTTATCTCTGCGCATATTCAGCACGTTGTTTCCTACTTTTCATTAGCTGTTCAATTCAAAAGCTGCACCCTTCAAATGCGGATCTGGTGTACTTTCGGCAAGTATAGCTCACAACGCGGGTCTTCCTGGATCGGGGCAAGACATGCAAGTGTAATAAATGCGGACGTATGTCCGCAAATGCGTCATTACTTGTTTTCTCCAGTATAGTATACAGTCATGCCCCGTTACTACTACCCCCATTGATATGAACGACTCGAATTATGGACAATTTTTCAGGGAAACGAACTTCTTGTATGTTTTTACGCCTCGTTAATATGGAAACTCACTGTCCGGAAAACGGACAGGGTGAAAATGCACGGAGCCCATTGGGACCCATGTATTTTTGTACCGTTAAAATGGACAGCGATGAGAACAAAGATCCGAGTGCCTCTAGCAGATGTTCCGCCCATTGTATTCTGAGTGCATAACGCCAGCGAAAGGCAGTTGAAAGTGTAAATGCTCTAGTAATTAATGGCCCTGTTGTGTGTATGTGGTTTCATGCTTTATAGTGGCCAGATGCCCGGTCAACGCGCCTTACCCTTTCCGGCATCGCATGAATAGTGCGGTGAGGGGCTAGTTGGTACGACATTATCGAAACAATGAATAACTGCGCAAAAAGGACGGGACAAGGGAGAAGAAACACTGCGCTTGTCTCGTGTGTTTCTTCTCTTTTGTCCCGTCCTTTTTGCGCAGTTATTCATTGTATCGCATGAATGGCTGCGAAAAAAAATTATCTCCGTGCGCAACGCTCAAAACCACACTCAACAGTTGGCAGCTGAGCGAGCACAGAGTTCTTGGGATGTGAACAGTCGCAGTATGAAATACATAATCACACCAAGAGCCGTCATATCACGCCTCTCATGGACCACTAGGCGCTTTCAAACGTGCTTCAACTTGCGCCGCATCATTTTAAAAATAAGGGCGATCAGAATAACACACCTGGGGCTTCCGAAATTGCCCCATTTCCATTTCACTGTTCGCCGCTAAGCACAGAAGCAGTCAGCAATCGCGCTTTTATTTCAGAATAGTTCTTTTTTTTCATGATCTCGTTATCTCGGACGACTCGCTTTATGGACACCTTCGCACGGGGACCAAAGTGTCCATGTTAACGACGCACGCACTGCACACCAATGTAACATTGTGTACCCGAAAACGACGACCCGGTACAACGCCGACGCAAAGAAGGAAAATAATTCGCGTGTGCCACTATATCCAGCCTCGATTCATTGTGCAAGACAGAACCGCCGCTCTGCTTCCGGCCCAATAAAGAATCGTGGCATCAAACACGCAAGCGCAACGCGCGCGCGCGAGCACACGGGTGAGTCCCCGACCCGAGATGCGAGCGAGCAATCAACCGTCGCGAGAACAAGAGAAGATGGACGGCGGGGCCCAAAAAGGCGAGCCAGGCCTCACGTTCCGACTCCGCGGAGAGGAGAGGGCCACCCGCGTTAATGGGAATGAATGCGACGCGGTCGCTGTTGACAAGCAAATGTTGCCCCCTCGGCCGGCCCTTGTCGCTGGGCCCGAGTGTGCTGCGCGCGACGCATAGCAAGAAACAGCGCGCGCCCTGCGCACGTGTTGTCGGCGTGTACAAAGGGTTTCTTCTTTTGTTTTTTTATCCTCGCGGCTCGAGCCTCTGGAAAAGGAGCGGGCGAGCTGCACACTGCTTGATGGGCCTCCGGGGACTGCGCGCGCGGCCTGACGCGCGGGCCGCGAGAAATGAGCAAGACGAACGGGAACAGCTCGTCGCGCTGCCTTTGCCACAGCGGAAAAAAAGCA
This sequence comes from Amblyomma americanum, assembly GCA_030143305.2. Classification (NCBI taxonomy): domain Eukaryota; kingdom Metazoa; phylum Arthropoda; class Arachnida; order Ixodida; family Ixodidae; genus Amblyomma; species Amblyomma americanum. The sequence continues at coordinate 90,197 of JARKHS020029727.1, read as the reverse complement.
AAGTGTCCCGATATCCCTCTCCTTTCTCTCCCTCTCTTCCCTTTTTTTCGGGAGCGAAGTGCCCCGCCTTCTCCTCTGGGTATCTCCTTGGATTTGTCCTATCTTTTCGTTCTTAATTGACCGGGAGTCATTGCGCTAGTGGCTGCTTGTGGAAGAACGTATACATTCTAAACACAAATACACCTACATGGGATTAAAAGGGGAGTAAACTCTCCTCTAGCGTATTCCCTTTTATAAAAGGGTGTGCGCTAGAGAACAGATTAGTCTCTTTTGTACTCCTCTCGTGTTTAGGGTGTAGATACGAGCAACACCTCTGTGCGGGATACTGCGTGTGAGGCGAGGCTGTGTCGCTCACACGGGCTTTTGCAAACCGCGCTCGATCTCGGAGGGCAGTTATTCGAGGGTCCTTGAAATCTGCGTGGCTGTGAACTTAGTTTCTAATGATCTCAGTATGCGTGGATACCGTTCACTTTTGACTGCACCCTTACTCTAGCAGCACAGGGCATTGGCCCAGTATTGTTAATGTGTTTGCAAAGTCTGGTCTTTGCCAGCATGTTTCCAACTTAGGGCCGATGTTCTGTGCTGCTTGGGTACATATCCATGGGCTTTCTTCCGTTGTCTTTCAAATTCGTAGTTTCATTTCATTTATTTTACCCTCAGGGCTTTCGCATTACAGAGGGGGTCCTGAGGGGAGAGAAATTTTCATGACACCGGCGAAAAAGCGCGCTCTTCTTGTGGTACGGTTACTTCTCTACGTAGCCTGACAACTCCGCCCCTTCGCTGTTTATTGTTTTATTTAACACGCCTTCACTTACTTGTGTCTTGCCATCCGTTTGCCGCAGCCGCACTATAGCATGCCTAAAACTTGGTCGACGCACCGAAATGCACCGACGGGGAACGATGTTGACGCTGGCAATGAGGCACCGATGCCACTGCGGCGCTGCTTCTCCCAAAGTGTTGTTCTCCGCGCGCGCGTGACGGCTCCGGCGACCAATTTTCTCCGCTCGGCTTCCCAGTCTGCTCAATTATTCCCGAAGAGAGCGGGAGGGAAGGCGCCGAGACACTCCCGATCTCGAGGAGAGGTAAAAGTTTGTCGCCCGACGACTTCCGACCGAATAGCACGCGCGGAGAGCGGGGGTACGTTGTTTTTGCGCCGTTAGCCCCCGAGCACGGGTCGTTCCTCTTGATCTCGGGAAATTAGCCGCTGCTGCTTGTGCTCGCACGCTCCCGCCTCGCACCAGTTGAAGATGCGCCTGGCGAATAGCTGCCTTTGTTTGCGCTCCACGTAGAAGCGAAAGTCGCATCGCGCTGCTGGTGCTGTTCGGGAACCTTCGCACATGCGTGGTCGTTCGGTATACTCTATATATATAGTTCACGCATACGGTGCGCGGAGCGTGCCGAGACAGTTTGGGCCGAGGGAAATTTAATTTTCGCTGGCTGCATCTATCGAGTTGCCGTAACTGCGACTTTCTGGGAACAGTTTTCCTGTTTTAGCAACTGCTGAAACAAAGTTGGTGGACTTGGTTCGGACCAGAAGTGTCAGGGTTGCTTTGTCTTTGACTCTGTTGTCTGTAATTACCACTGTATTGCGAGCGTAAAGGTCGTGGGACCATTAAAAGAACTGAACGGGGTGTGGTTACTGGTAGTCACATTGCATATTTCAACTCGTGTTAGTGTCGTAAGGATTGTTTTCTCATGTGCGTGCTTGTGTACAGTACTATATGGTTTATGGGGGCTCAACGTCCCAAAGCGGCTCAGATTATGAGGGACACCGTAGTGAAGGGCTCCGGAAATTTCGACCACCTGGTGTTCTTTAACGCGCACTGACATCGCGTAGTACACAGGCCTGTAGAATTTCGCTTCCATCAAAATTCGACCGCCTTGGCTGGGATCGAACCATCGTCTTTCGGGTCAGTAGCCGAGCGCCATAGCCACTGAGCCACCGCGGTGGTTTGTACAGTAGAATAGAATGAGTGTTTCGGCTGTGCTGATGTTGCAACTCTCTCATGGTGCGCTGTAGCATGACAAAGGGAGGTTGAAATCACCGGGCTGCTTTCTGACATGCAATTCGTTTTCTGCTTCTTGGTCTGTAGTGAAACTTTTTGTTCAGACATATTGAAGGTGTTTCTATCACAACTTCAATCTTCAGAAGCTGAGATCTCTCTCCAAAGGGTGTGCCTCGAACTTCTGGCGATCTCTCATACAAAAGCACAGGGATATATGCTCCTTTCAGAACCAAAACATTTACAGCAACGCTTGCAGCAGCTGGCAGGTTCGTTCCGCTGGAATGCAGACTGGCCATTCTCATTCGTGAATGCATTTTAGACAAGTGCAATTCCCTGCAGAGGAAATTTAGTACTACGCGATGTATGGAACAGCGGCCCGTCGACTCACCTCTTGATGTGCTTCTGTGCGCGGCGCTCAAGGATCGGGAAATCTGGCTTTGAAACGCGGTGTCTGTTGCGCACTTCTGGCATATGCTCCAGCGTTATATACAGTCAGAGCACGCGAGGAAAGTACTCCTACGTGATGGACTTCTAGCCGTACGTATAGGTTGACTGGCAACGCATCCGATGTGCATATGTGCGCATGCACATTGCCTGAATGGTAGTGGGCAACCAGTCCCTGGCGTTCACCGCTATACCAGCAAACGAGCACTTCAGTGGCGGTGGCGCTGTGTTTTGCTCACAGCTCGTGCATCCATTCGTTCTAATCCCCCGGAAAAGCCGGGCCCGCCGCATCCTGGTTCCGTCGCAACACCACGCGTACACCACGCGTACACCACGCTCTTGCTGTTGCCGTTCCGAAGCCTCGTACCGCATTTGGGGCGATGGCGCCAACAGCAAAGAAAGCCGCTAACAGCGTTGCAGCCACGCACCGCCACGGGTGCCGCGAGCGCGCGGAAAAACGCCGCAAAACAACAAGTGGATTAAAAAGCCATCGCGGCCCTAAATGGGCCCACTGTCAAAATAGACGGACGGTAATGGCGCCCCTTCGCCCATGAACGCAACGCGCGCGCGCTCTGGCGACGAGCCTTCTGCGCCGCCCTCTCCACGGGTGCCGTACTCTCGCCAACTGCTGTGTTTCCGTGGCGAGCCCAGCAGCGCGCCTCGCCGCGGGCATAAATCCGAACCCTCGCCGGCGGCCGTGCGTCGCTCTCCGCCGTTCATTCTGAAGATGATTATGATCGTTTTGTTGGCCCCGAGCCCGGGCCCAGCGAGGGCGCGCAGGCCTAGATTCGGAGGTCTATGAAATATCTTTATACGCCTTTTTCGGGTCCAGACAAAAAGCTGTTGCTGCGGGGGTGAGGAACTCGGCTGCTCTGGCGGCGGCGATGTGCGTGGCGACTGTTTTGTGCTACCGCTGCCATACCGTTGGCCATTTCATCCTTTCTCGGAGTGCTAAGGGGAGGGGGGGCACGGCTGGTTTCTGCAGCGGAATTCCCGCCACTAGCAGCGTATAGCCGTTGTCGATATTACCTGCCTGCCGGAAGGTCGCGGCTGGCGACACGCAGTTAAAACGGGAATGGGCGTCGGGCGGGCGTATTAAAATGAAGCATGGCGCCACCCCGCGGCGGCGTTCGGGAGAGCGCCATTGGGGAAGCAGACGATTATTGTCCGTGCCGTGTCGTTCCGGCCTTTTGTTTTGTAGCCGAGGGGGGTGCGGCGCGTCATAAAGGAAGCCAAATGAAGCCAGTGCAGTCCCGTAAATCACCGCGGGATATGGAAGGGGGGGGGGGGGGGGCAGAATCGTGGGGCAATCGGCCTGGATTTAGGAGCGTCGCCGAAGGCCTCCCGGCGGAACAGAAGCCAGAACGTGGAGCAGAGGCCAGACGCTATGGAATGGCCGCAGCTTGCGAGTAGACGACAAGCCGGGCGCGCGCCATATCCCTAATGGCTGCAATCGCTGTTTCGCTTCCAGCGTGCCCTGATGACGGGTGCCGGATTTGACTGTGTTCAATTCGAAGCACTCGCTGAGGCACGCCGCTTGAGTATGAACGGGGACGGTGAATGTTGGGATCGAGCGACACGAGTTAAGCAGCATACTGTAGACGATCGAGGTCATTGAACTTTTGATTAGATTCTGGTATCGCGCCATACCCCTGGTCATATACGTGAGGCTGAACAAGGTAACGCAATTGCTTCTGCTTCCATTCTGCATTGAGGCCATTCTGCAGCGGAGGCCAGTTCCGAACCAGTGTCGTGCTAAATTCTGTGGAAACATTCCTGAGCATTATGACGTGTTATTATTCAGCGGAGAACACTGAAAGCAGTGCTGAAAAAGTGTAGATGGAGACTGACATGTGAACTGGACTATATACAAGCGTTGAGCAAAGGCTGACTTGCGAAAGCGTTGCTGTATAGATCGTGTATCCATTGCTGTAGGAAAATGCGTTGTGAAGGTATATACCGGCATTCGGAATGCGTCCACTCTGCGTTCGTATACAAACCACCGTACATATGAAAAGATGAGGAAACAAAATTGAATGAATAGCCTTTACATAAGTAAAAAAGGGGTGCAAGTCGCTTTCGAGCGGCGTAATAAGCCACTAATCAAAAACCGCGAGCACAAAGTAGCTGCGCAGAGGATGAGGAGTTGGGGGAGGGGTGACGTTCAAGAACATTTCAGGAAGGGTTGGCCCGAGGCTTTTCGACTCAAATATCCTTCATTTTCGTGCCGTCGTTCATTGCGGATTCCGAGCCGCGGCCGAAGAAACGGCCCTCAGTGGAGCGCGGCCGTTCCGCGCGAGGTCTGTGCGCGCGGCGGGGAGGGCCGCCTTTTTAATTAGGGCCAAGCCGAGTGCGGCTAATGCAATCACGACCGCTCGCGGCTCGCCGTTGTCATCGCTGTTCGAAGCGTCTGTCCGCGGCTTCTTCTTCTCGCAACCCCACTTCGAGGAAAACCGCGCGCGACCCTTGGGCCCGGCTGAGCCCGAGCGCTATTTCGCCCCTGCCTTCCTTCACCTCTGATTGCTCCCGCTAAGCCTCGTTCGCCGCTCGTCGTCTTCGATCGTCGCATCGCTCGGCACCGAAACGCACCAGCCAGGCTCGCACCGTCTCCGCACAGCGCCCGAAGACATGCCTCACTCGACAGCGGACGACAGATGGAAGCAGCCGTTGTATTTTTCTGTTTCTTTTCACAGCGTCAGCTGTAAATTCCGTATACCCCTCCCCATTTCAATACCGCTTAGTCGTGGCTCGTACGAAATTACGTCGTCAGATTGAAAGGTCGCATACCACTTATCACTAGTCACATGGTCGCTCAAGGTGTGTTTAATTCCTGTCGTTAGCGTATGGTGTGCGGAAGTCGACGTCCTCCTGGTGGCGTAAACATAGAGGAGGAAGGAGGAGGAGGAGGAGGAGGAGGAGGAAAAAATTCGCAAGGCCATCTAATTACTTCATGTATAGTGCTTCCTTATGTGCCTTATTGCCTTATGTGCTGGCAATGCAACAGCATTAGAAGTTGTTACCTTTACCAGAAGTGAGGTCACTTCCGTCCTGGTGACGTCAGTTCCCTCCAACCAGGGGGGCGAATTTTATGGCTGATGACACTTTTTTTTCCCGATGTGGCTTTTGATGCTGCCGTATTAAGAATTTTTATTTAATACAGAATATGAGCGCTCAGAGTGCAGCCTGAAGGATGTGGTATTATGACACTTTGACGAAAAGGTACGAAAGCGGCAAGAGCAGAGAACACTGCAACGGGGTAGCCTTGTCTCTCTACCTATCGGCACGATTAAAACGACTAATGGCGAAGAGCGGCGCTGTACGTTGGAGTGGACATTCTTAATTTCGGTTTGTTGACCCGAGCACCTTCCAACGCGCCGGTAAAGATGCAGTTTAGTCTGAAAGCCAGAGGTTGCTTGCCTGTTGAGATGGGCCAGGTAAGTGAAGCGATGCATCACTCCACCCCCAATTATAAGCTTCAGTATGCGTGGAGCGAGCACCGTTTAAATCCGCGTCACCTCGAAATCCCAGCCTTCTTGATATGCGCGCTGTTACGTCGCCTTTACGAAGCCGGTTTCACAGAGCGCGCGTATGCATAAATTATTCCCTGCACGCATGTCCGCTCGAGACGAGAGCGCATATACATCACCGCAGGCGGTTCTGCAGCCACAACTGTTTAAGACTGCCACCAGCGGCCAGCCTGGGACAACCGGTGGCGACCCCGCGCGATTGCGCGCACACACCTGTTTTCCCGAAGATTTAAGTGCCCCCCGGCTACCCCTGTTACGCGTCTCGAGACCTTGTGTTGCCCGGTCGCACGAACAATGGACAATGGGCTACTCCGGAGTTCCTCGTAAATACCGCCAGCAGCGCCAGCGGCAGTAGCGCAGCAGCAGCAGCCCCGCCGTTGAGATTGTTTGCACCGCGCCTGTCGACGCGGCGCAGCGTTTGGCGCGTCCCTGCGCCCACTTGACGTCCCGTTGGGGCTCGTTCGTCTGCTTTTCGTCCGTCCTCGCCTTTGCGCGCGCTTCCTTGTGTTGAAGCCGCGTTTAGAGGCTGTCACTTTCTGCCGTGTATACGTGGCGCTTAGGAAAGCGTCGCCAATACGCGGCTAAATGGGCGAGCGTTTTTGGGAATGGAAAAGAGCGAGGAAAAACGGAAAGACACACGGAGAAAGAAAAAAAAACGGATAACGACCGTGAGTCTGTAATGTTCGCGAATGCAAGAATGTGTGCGTGACAGACGCGTGATAAACACCAGGTATGAAAGGAGTCAGTAGAGGTGTTTCATGCTGGTCGTAGTCTTTCATTCGTGGGCGTTAAATTCGCCGTTGTGTGAGCCAGCTTTGTGCTTGCGTCATCTCTGTTCGGTATTTCGCATGGCTTCTCTATGCGTGAGCCATGTATAGCAACCGACCCAACTCAGCGGTCTTTTGCACTGCTGTTCACTGGAAACCGTGACACTTCTCGCGCAAAGGTAAATTCCATGGTTCGGCTTTACTGACCTCCCACCTGGAAGGAAGCGCGCTTCGACGAGAGCTTGTTAATGTTCTCCGCAGGCGATGCCACAAATGCGCGTACTTCACCAGTGGTTGCTATTTCGTAAGTGGCCAGTATAGTAGCATTGTCAGTGCATCTGGCCTTGGTATCCGAGAAGCCACCGCGCGTACAAAATTCAACGTCCGCTTGATTTTACCTGCGTGTTTCGATTCAATCTCCCTCACTTGAAAGACAACTACGTGAACAGAGTACTGGTCTGGCTTCGAAGTGTTGCAGTTAAACTTTCCCGCCCCCTCTCTGATGGCCGGATTGGGCTGGCTGGTTCTGGTCGAAGTCCATGAATGATGATGGCACGCTGGCTGGTGATCGATACACGGCGGTTAGCGGTACGAAGAGCACTTCGGGTCTTCGTCCGCTCGTCCGGCGACACGTTGCCGGTTGGGGCAGCAGCTTCAACTTCTTAGCAAGCAAAACTGATTTATTAAAGGCGGGATTGAAATACAAGGCACTGAGGATAAGGCCGTTTAAAGAAAAGGCTGTTTAAAAGCGGCCGAGACTGAGACTCGGCGCGCTCCTCCGAAGTGTTTGCTTGCAGCGGGTTTTAAATCCTTCGATAATTGGGCGGAGCTTAACTAAACCAGCTTTCGCCCTATTCGAACCAATAGCAGTGCAATGGCACCGTACATGCAAGTGGGCGGAGCCCAGGGCTCAGCAGAGCCCGACCCAGTGGACCCCGCACCTCCTGGAACGTGCAGGGCGCGCGGTTTCGCGTACGCAGCTCACTGCAGGTGCAACCCATCGAGGCGCTCACGCATCGTCTTTGGCGTCTCCGCTGACAGCGAAAGGAATTTCTCCAGCGGGAAAAGGTCGTCTGTCCCCTGCGACTCTGAACAAGGCAGTTTGGGGTCCTCCTCCCCATTTCCCACGGCTTTGGGCAACGTCCCAAACGCGCGATGCACTGTCACTGTTCTACCCCTCGTGCACGGACGGTCAGCAGAGGATGAGTCGGCGCCAGAGCCGAAAGGATTGGCGCGGGCGTCGCGCCTCTCAGTAAACTCCCCTCTACTTCCCACGGAGACGACCGCTCCCGGGAAAAGGGGAAACGACTCACCGGCGCCATGGGCATCTAACTTGACAGTCGCCATGCAGATTTTTGCATAGATTACACAGAAGAGTGAAAACACATGCCCAACGTTCACGCTACATGTACGCAGCATTCTATAGCGAGCAAAATGCCGACGAAGAGGGAGCAGTTTTCGCAAAAGTTTATAATGGAGGGTGGATAAAACTGTGATCAACCACGTGGGTTCAGTGCCTTCCAGCGTCCGCCGTCCGATCTGTGAAACAAGATAAGGCCACCCGTCGCACGGTGCACGTGCCAGAAAATAAGGCTTTCAACTTATGTGGGTGTTTGTATGCATTTATATTTTTGCGCATACCTTTCTCTGTACGTATTTTATTTCTTTCATGTACTATCGCTCCATCCTCCGTTCTGCCGGCCGCTTTCAGGTTCCAACCCTAGGCGAAGCAGTTACGGTGCCCCGCATTCATTCCTAGTTTCTGTATGTTTATCTTTTTTTCACGAATAAATACTATCGCGACTATATACGTCGGCAACTAAGGGTGCTTCAAGCTCTTTTCTTGAAGACAAAACCGACAAACAGGTTCTGTTTTGTCTAGATGCTCGGTGCTGCTGAGTCTGTAGCGATCAATTAAGCCAGCCTCATCGTCGCCAGTTCTCTCTCTATCTTTCTATCTCTTCCTTGTCATGGAATTTTCGGCGATACCATATATTGTCCAGAGCCGGTAGCGATATTGGCGCACCCAGACATTCGATCACGCACAGACTAGAGTCAAAAAGTGCTTGTGATTCGCTACCATTCGCAGAAACAAAATAGTTACAACCTAAACAAAATAGCTCTGGTTAAACCTGGAGTGACGCGATAGCTACAGCTGGCCGGGTGGAACTCGCTCAGTTGAATTGCAAAGTCAGTCTTTTGCCGCTCCGTTTTGCTGGGCGTTCCTCTCTTCCATCTTCGTCCCACTTGACACGGCGCATGCGCACAGCTGTTGCAGCTCGGTATCGCTAGGTTTCGCCGGCGCGCCGCGCCGCCAGCAGCAGCAGCTGCTCCGCACCATGTGGCTGGTCACGTGACCAACCACGTCATCAGCCACGGCGCCGGCAGCTGCTCCGCACCACGTGACCAACCACGTGACAGCAGTGGCGGCGTCGCCACACTGAAGCTCGAAATGCTTCCGTAATGTAGCTATCGCTACAATATAAAAGCACGTTGTCTCTGTACACTTCACATTACAGACGATTTTAGCGTCAGTCAGTAAGTGCAAGTAGCTCTTACACATATACAAGTGAAATCCAGGCAATTCCGAAAGGCGACAAAGCGTCAGAACTTGTGTATTCTTCCTTTGTACCGGTGTGTACTTATCTTTCGCAAGAATAGGCAGCCCAACGAGTTTGTTTCCAAACTCTCGGAAGTCCGAGGCATCGGAGAAATTATAACACGTGTTCTTCTCAAAGTTCGAGAGATTCGGAACCGTGACGATTTTAAACGAGCCACACTTCATCGATTCAGAAGCGAATCCTCTTGACTTGAGATTTTTTGACACAAGCCGTTCCAAAATCTGATTGCCTCACCTGGTGTCACGTCACTTCACCAGCGGTGCACGCTGCATCTCCAGGGCATTCGGAGAGGAAGCCTGACGCTATACAGCGACCGCGATTATGGCCAGCCAGGCGGCGCTTCGTACAGCTCGCACGCCGGCGCGCAACGATGCTGAAAAATGAATGCCCCGAGCCGCAGTCAGCAGCGCAGCTGGAGCGTTTCCTTCGGGCGGGCCTTTCTTCCTTCCGCCCCTTCGCGCGGTTCTTGAGCGAGTCGACGACGTGGAGCAGCTGAAAATCGCCGCTCGAGATTGAACCCCGAATCTGGCCGCTGCATTTCCTCAGTGCTTAATCACTACATCCATCTTATCTTTTTCTCTTTCTTTTCTTCATCTTGCTGCTTGCTTGTGCAGAGAGTGTGTCTTTAAGGAACAATTGCGCCGGACATGAGCGTCCTCCGTATACACTGCAATTTTATCCCTTGGCAAATCTTTGGCTGCTTTGTCACGCCTCCACGCCTAAGCGGCTGCCTGCGGAGCTGAGTTGCCTCTCGAACCGTGTACCGAAGCCTCAACCACGCAATCGTCGTAGCTTGATGCATCCCACTCCTCCCCCATTGGGAGGTGTTTGTTCCTTATAACATAGCTGTCATCCACAGGTCACCTTTCAAGGTAAACACGAGTGGTTCATGCACCGCAAGGGCTGAGTACTTCGCCCGCTCAGGTGAGAGGGGACGCTTAAGCCACCATTTGATGCGGTCTGCTCCTGTGTCGTCCCTCTGTCTGCGTGCTGTGGCGTCCTTTGCGCTGTGAAGAATGTCCGCGCATGCCGCCACACCGACCTTCTTACCATTTTTATCGACGTCTACTCCTCCGTTTGGTTTATGGTTTATGAGGGTTTAACGTCCCAAAGCGACTGAGGCTATGAGGGACGCCGTAGTGAAGGGCTCCGGAAATTTCGACCACCTGGGGTTCTTTAACGGGCACTGACGTCGCACAGTACACGGGCCTCTAGAATTTCGCCTCCATCGAAATTCGACCACCGCGGCCGGGATCGAACCCGCGTCTTTCGGGCCAGCAGCCGAGCGCCATAACCACTCAGCCACCGCGGCGGCTCTCCTCCGTTTGAAGTCATGCGGTTGAAATGGAGTGCACGGCTGCTGTCCCTGGCTTGCGGCACGGTACTCGCCGTCACTTTCCTTGACAGTAGTTGCACTGGGTAAACCCTGCTTAGGGCAAGAGGTGTGGAAGTGTTTCGGGCCACCCGTTTGCTACGCTTTGTCACATACTTTGGGGCCTTCCTTTGCTGACTGCCTTCCGTGTCATACCATGGCCACTCGATGAGAGCACACTCGTACACTTTCATCACGTTTTTCTTTTTTTAATATACGTGTGCCATGCTGCAACGCACCATCCAGTCGCACCTCCGTCGGCTTTGCTTTCTCTACTGTCATGCTGCGTTTCTTGGCTGTACAGTCCAGCAGCACAGCAGCGTCAAGACAAGGCCTTAATGACCTCGCTTTAAGAACTCTGTTAACGGTCGCCTCCCCTGACGCGGTGTGTGCGGCAACGTGCGAAAAGCGGGCACGCTTGCGCACATACACACTCGAAACACTCAAAAACGCACAAACGCCCGCACTCTTGAGCGCCCAGTAGTAGCCCCCGCGGCGTTCACGACGTTCTGTGATGGGGGGAGGGGGGGGGGGGGGGGCGACCGGTTGCAGCACCACTGCTCGTGCGCGGAAGACTGCGCCGCGCGCTCCCGATATATTGTGCGCGCCACGTCGACTGGAAAGCGCGATTTTGATACGCGCCGCGCGCAGAGCAAAGAAGGCTCGCGCGGGCGAAAAAGAAAAAATGAAAGGAGGAGGAGGACTTCTTTTGCGGCTCCACTTCCGCCGTGAGCACTGAAGCAGCGCTGCAGGGCCTGCTACACCGCGGTCTTGTTCCCTGGAGTGTGCACGTATATAGCGCCCCCTTTTATGCCGTCGCCTGCGCGGTGCATTGCACGTGCTTGGGTGGACCTCTTCGTCTCGTGCCAATGGGCGGGGGTGAACAGCCGGGCGACAGCCCCTTGACGATTGACCGGACTCTACTACGCCCCCGCCGACTCGAGCAGCCGCCGCCTTTGTTATGCGCTCCCATATTCATCGCGCGTGCGCGATGCGGCCGCTTGCGCTGACCGCCGCAGTGGCTTTGTGGTGCTCCAGCAACCTGTGCGAAAAAGAGCGGCCTCTCCAGGAATCCCCCCCTCTCTCTCTTTCTGTGCTGTTTATGCCGCTTTGCAGTTCTTCCGTGGGGGCTATAGTTTAGACGTTTTTACTACTAGTACTTTAGCTCTGTTGTATTCATCTCGACCGTCTCCTTCGATACGGTACGTTCTCCCAATGGCTTAAGCAGTAAATAGCGTGTGAGGTGCAAATTTCACAACAGTCATAACGTATTTCAGGCTTGATTGAACAGCACTTTGTTACGCTGCAAAGAAATTGCGCAGCCGATTCCTGCCGCTGCCGTGGAAGCTAATTTTATTTTTCAGGCTCGAATCAAGTCAGAGGTGTTGTAAATACGAATGGCAGTGTGGGATTAAGAAAATTTTGCTGACGTTGAACACCATTGTCAGGTCTACCTTCTTCACGTATACTTAGGTTTACCTCTCAGGTTTTAGTCATATTAACGGTTCGATCCCGGCCGCGGCGGTTGAATTTCGATGGAGGCGAAATTCTAGAGGCCCGTGTGCTGTGCGATGTCGGTGAACGTTTAAGAACCCCAGGTGGTCGAAATTTCCGGAGCCCTTCACTACGGCGTCTCTCATAGCCTGAGTCGCTTTGAGACGTTAAACCACCATAAACCAAATTAGTCATATTATCATTATACAGAAATGCATGAGCCTTAATGAGGACCACATGGACCACAAAGTGGATGCTGCGTGTGTGTGTGTGCTACCTGTGATCACGTGATATGGGTGGACGATATGGAAGCCATGACAGGTTCTGATTTGAATTCGTATGTGTTTTGTACCACGCAAAAACAAATTCAGCTCGCACGAACAGCCTTTAAATGAAATTTACGACTGCAAATGCAGAGAGAAACGCTAGTCATCGTCTATGTCGACGCCAGACAAAACCCGCGCCAATGCTATCATGCAGCAAAGTGACGGCAACTGTATACGCAGAGGTGCCAAGCAATGCAACACTCAGGCACCGCCCGCGAAAGTTTTACGGCGAAGTCGCAAACCAGCGCCTACACTTCTCCTCAGTTTCCCCAAAATTCCGCGCCTCGCAAACTAAACGGGTCACTTCCGAAACGCATTTGTTTCGCGCGTTTCCGATCGCGAGGCTGCCTGGTTGGAGAGGGAAAAGGAGGATGGTAAAGACCGCGCGAAAATTTTCGATAAACGAAGTTTTTCCCCAAGCCACCAGAACGCGCTTCCCAAAAACATTTCTCTCCTCGTTCCCATCGCCAACACCGAAAATGGGGAAAGGAAAGGGGTGACTGCAAAGTGAATTCGAACAGCGCTGGAAACCAGGCGGACGGTGGAAAAGGGAGGGAGGGGTGAGGGAGCAGAGGAAGCTGCACATTGGACGAGGGGGTTTTCAAAGATGGTCTCGTATATATATACGGCTCGAATTCCCGGTCAAAAACTGTGGCCGCCGTCCGCGGCTCGTTGTGAAGCACCCAATATACCAAATCGCGTGAGGCTCCCGGATGTGCTGGCGCGGTCCGAACGTCCGGGGGAGAAAAAGAGGGAAGGAGGGAAAAAAAGAGGGAGGGTCTGCGTTAATGCGCGCGGCTCACGTGCGCTGGCTCCGAAACGCGCGCGCGGATAGCGGCATTCGTACACACGTACGCGAGCTCGCTAACGATATTCCGCAATCAAACGCTCCCGGCGACTCTCCCCTCCCCACCTCCCCGTCTTCCCTCGGTGCCCATCCCTTTTTTCACCCTAGCTCGAAGAGGCGACTCCACGGCTGCCTGGCAGTGAGAGTGAGCAAACATTATCGGCCGGATATGCTTCTAATTTCCAAAGTCCAGCACGCGTACGCGCGGGCTCCTCTGACCGGAACCCGAAAGAGAGATTCCAGCGCGGTGTGCATGTGAGAAAGCTAATCGCCGCCACCGCTGCCAAGAAGCGCATTTTGGACCCCGGCATTCCTCCGCCAAACCCAATCGCGCAGGGGCACCGACAGAAAATGGATGCTGCTGGCCAGCGGTGCCGCGCGAAGCTACAAGGAAACGCGCCGGTTTCTAATGGGGAAAAAGAGGGGCCAAGAAGGGAGCGTCGGGGGAGGGTGATGGGGAAAGAGGGATGGCCAACTTTCCTGTTTGCGCGGGAAAGCCGGCTCCTTCCATCATCGCCGGGAATCGCACGCGCTTCGCTGTGCAGTAACAGACGCGCCATAGGTCCGTCCATCCGCCGCTTCTCTGCTCTGTGCGTGGCTTCGCGGCTGCTGCTTGCCAGGCGCGCGCTCTCTTTCGCCCCTGCTCTCCCGCGCGTGTATATATTTCACCAGCCGTCCGTCCCGATGCAAATTAGGCCTAACTGGCTTTCCGGAGAGCCGCCTGGCCATTTGCGGCGGCGGCGGCTCCCTGTGTGCCTGCCCGAAGGCTCGCCCCAGCGGCTGACGGACGCGATGCGTTATGCGCGATGCATGCTTAATGCAGTTATTGCTTCTGGCCGGCCTCCGTCACTTCTTCCCCCCTCCTCCGTCTCTTCCACCCTGTCTGTGTGCCTGCTGGTAACTTTTTGCGAGCGCCGGCGGTGGTTGGCGTGTCGGGCGTGCGGTCGCGCGTGCGCCTCTTCATGTATATATACGCCGCGTCGGTGCTCGCAGAAGGGGTGAAGGGACGGGCGTTGATTAGGAGCGCGCCGTGGGCGCGCGTGCCTGTTGCGGCGGCGCGCCGCACTCATTACGCGCGAATTCCAACAATGAACGTTTTCTCGTCTGGCCCACCCTGCATGGCGCGCTTGGTTTGTCTATGTGCCAGCGGCGGAAGGAAGACGATGGCCTAATCGCCCCCGCTGGATGCTGCTGCAGGGCCTCCTCTGCGCCTTGAGAGCTATAGCAGAGAGCGAGGGTGATTGGTGAGGGTAGACAGAGGACGGTGCACCGTATACCTCCGCGTTCCTGGCTGCCTCCTTCCTTGGTGTCTTCGGTCCTTTATATACCGCGCGTTCCTCGGGGGAGCCGCGTTGAACAACTACTCCCCAGGCGTGGAGCTCTCACCCGCCTGCGCGTTTTCTCACGAACCCTCCTCCTCCTCCCACTGGCAGTCGTCTCGAGGCGATCACCATTCGTTTCCGAAGAGCCGCATTCGGGCTCTGGCGCGTGCCGGGATGAATTCGCTATTACGCTTCGCGCGCTGTTCTACGCAGAGCTGAGCGTCTGGTGCCACCGAGACCGCGCCGGCGGCTGAGCGCGTTACCGCCGCGCATCAGACATGCGCGCGGTCTTCAGAATGCGACGCGCTTGGAGCAGTCGCATTCGGACCGGCCTCCTCTTCGTCGAGCAGCAGCCAAGTGGCTTCTTAACGACGTGATTAGGCCTGTTCCTTTCTTCTCTTGAGCGGAGAGTCGCGCGCGTTCATTCAAACTGCCTAGCGGAAGACGTTACATTGGTGTGCAGTGCGTGTGATGTGGTTGGCTCGTAGCAACTATAGAAGCGGTGAGGGAAAAAAAGAAAGGAAATAAACCGTCGGGATGCATAGCGACAGAGGCGATGAGGATGACGCGCAGACAAGCGGCCGCGCTTCTTTTGACGCGGCAAACAAAGTCCGTCGCTGTTGACACGCACGATTGGAGCCAGCCTGCGTTTGAGACATACCCGTACAGAACACGCAGGCATTGCCCAAGATGCGTGGTGTGTGTGAAGAACCAATCTCAAACGTGTTTCCGCGTGTGTCTTTCGAGTGGTGCACGTCGACAACTTGCAAGGGGATGGTGCGGTCTGCCACGTGCGTTAGACAGTCCGTTTCTGCTCCATCTGACAGCCTGACTGCCGTGTCTTTTTGCACTCACTGCCATGTCTATCACTTTCTCCTCCTACCGACTGCTTCTCCCGGACGAAGCAGACAATTCAGTCGTGGGACACACGGCCGTTCCTTGTTATAGCGCACCGCAATATGTGTAACACCTTTCACGTCGAGTGGTTACATTGTAATCGCGCATTTCCCGTCTCTGCCTGTAAGGTATAGGAGGACTCGCGTGCTGTTGCTGCCGTCCTTGATGGACGCACATGTTTCCTCCAGACGCTCGGTGCTGTAAGGGTCCTCGCGGTGCTGCATGGGACAATCTATCGCCAATGTATCACCAATGTATCGCCTATATATCGTTCTTTTGTCACCTGAACTATACAGTTCCGTGCTCTGGTGTCGCAGATATATGGGTGCAATGGCCGCTTGGTTGTATTAAGATGAACTTCCAGGCGCGCGCGATGCTCACGTCAAGGACAGCCATTATGCAATTTGAATCACTTGAACCAGAGCGCATTAAGCGCTTAAAAGGGAACAACGCAAACACAGGACGAAGAGAGGGACGTACAACACAGCGCCTGTGTTGTATGTTAATTGCTCTCCTCGTCCTGTGTTTGCTCTGTTCCCTTTTAAGCAATGTTAAACCAACTAGCCCGCAACAACACCCTCGCATTAAGCGCGACAGACAGTGTATGGGAGTAACCCACTCGAAGCTAAGCGAGCTGGCACTGTTGCAGTTCTTAAACGCGCGATGATGAGACAACGTTGCAATGATATGCATTAATCACAAAGCAGGGGCACCGCCATGGTTTCAGCACCTCGATACACTGTTATCCCCAGCGATGTCCTATTCTTCCCTGTCCACTGCAGGGTGACACATTGTACCCATTTAGCCCGTAGGCACGTACTTAGCCGTGCGTGTATCTGTGCAGCTCTTCGTGACAAAAAGGTGTCAAGTGTTTTCATTTCATCCACTCCCGTGAGCACCTGTTTCTGTTTGCCACGGCTTTCTTTGTCTTCGAGGAACAACGTTAAATACACGCCACCTACATATACGTGTGCGGTGTAGGCGGAATTCGTATCGGAGACGAGATCTGTGTTTAAGGCTGTTTTTTTTTTCCGAGCAAAAAAAGAAACGATTCCGGCTGCGAGCTTTTCTGGGCCGGCCTTCCTCGCTGCCTGGATGGACGGATGCTGCAGCATTCCCCGCAGCACACGCGTGTCCTGATAAACTGACCACCGCTGTTCTGTCCGCGCTGGGCCAGGGAAGAAAGAACGGTCGCGTGATCTAGGACCGTCAAGGCCCCGCGACGGAAAGACCGTTTCGCCGTTTCTCCCCATTTCGCCTCTCCTCCCCTCCTCTCTCTCTCTCCCCCTCGTCCTCCATTCTTTTCGCGCCCTTCTTTGCGCCACCGCCGTAAGTCATTAGCTTCATTCAGCGCGGAGCAGCGTCATCAATGGCGGCCGCGCTGCTGGCGGCCCGTATAGCTGTACCGTGCGCGATCTGGCCGGCATCGTTCCACGAAACAGCTTGCTCGGGGAACACCGTTCGAAGAATGCAAAGTCATTGTTTCCCAGCGGAACACACGTTTTTAAGAGAAAAAGACCTCCTCCAAACAGGTGTTGAGCTGGCTTCGTGTGAAGCCGCTTCGTTCTCGGAGTGAGCTCTCGAGGAGGGCATATCCTTCGCATCAACCGTTTGCCACGTCACTGTGATCTTAACGGGCTGTTAAAGTGCGGGCAATAGGTACATATATTGTAAAAGAATGCAGCGCGAAAAAAACAAGGACGAACAGAAGTGGACAGGACAGGGCGCTGACTACCAACACATTTATTCAGAAAGATGAGCAGCTTATATAACGCAGTCTAACACCCACGTGACCAAGAAAATGTTGGTAGTCAGCGCCCTGTCCTGTCCACTTCTGTTCGTCCTTGTTTTTTTCGCGCTGCATTCTTTTACCATGTTCACTGACCAACAAGCCCAAACAGCCGCTTTAGTACATATGTTGTCTTGGTTGGTTTCTCAGCTGCTGATCATGAGAGGCGACAATCTGATCCTATGGTACATCTGTGTTCCCGGAAAGCTTGTGATTGCGACTACAAAGTTCAGCGCACTCTAAACAGAACACAGTAAAAAGGGAAGTAAACTGTCCTCTAGGGCACTCCATTTTCTGAAATAGAGGGCGTTAGAGGGCAGCGTACTCTCTTTTTACTCCCATATAGGTGTTTCTTGTTTATAGTGCTGCAGTTACGGCATTCAGGACTGAGTGCCCGAGTTAACAGTTTGGTGAGTGAGTGAATGTATGTTTATTTAAGAGCGGGTGTCTATTAGGCCTAAAGGGAGAAGGAGGCTGCAAAGAGGAGGGTTACAGGCAGTGTGCAAGAGGTAAATATTGTTGCACCAGGCGATAAATAATAACTTCGCAATCCTCACACGTACGCCAACAATTTCCGTGACTTACGGCGTTTAAACTGTCACTCCGCTCGTACAGTATGGATTTTTCATAAATGCCGCGCACATCGACGCTGCAAGTCCTTCGCGAGCCGATTTGAAACGTTTCGTCGGTTCTCAGACGTTTCATCAAAGCCCGTCGATGTGTACAGGCACGCCTTCCCATGCACATACCGCAGCGGCCACGGGTGCACGGAAGCAACCGGCTGCCACTGCCGCAGTAATGACTCGTGGCCAGCAACTGTCTCCGGGAATTCTTGCGACACGCTGGAACTCCGCGCACAAACCGAGACCTTCGCGCTCCCTAAGCCGCGCTTATTGAGCAGAGATGAGCGCGCGCGGGCGTCATGCGGACGCCATTCTGTGCGAATCCCTGCTGATGTGAGACCGCGCGGGTAACGTTGTTTGGTCGTGCGCCCATTTACCCGTCACACGTGCCGCTCGAGCCTCATGGCAGCCGTCGTGAGGCGGCCACGGGGTCCCACAAAGGGCTTTGTCCGCCTCGTCACTCGCGGCGCTGCGGACACAAAGACTGGCGCCGTCCGCGGACCGTAATAGTTAGCCGGCTGCCCGATAGACCTTGACACCGTGGCCCCAAGACGGCCGGGAAACGAACAAGACGGACAGCCTAATGCCCGGGCTGCTGGCTGGACGCACCAGGCTTCGGTATACTGCTCAACGGCGCTATAGATATGGCCGGACATCAGGCGGAGGAGGCGCGCGACTGGGGCCGAAGCGCGCGTTAATTTTGGCGCCATTTTGACGCGACACGTGGCTTCTATGCGGGACGGAATTAGTAAAATAAAATGAAAAGGAAAGTACAACCAGCCTGCCAGGCACGGGGATTATCACTTCACATCTCGGGGACGCGACTGACACGTCCTTATTAGCCGCTAAACTGACACCTTTGGGCGCGCGAAAAGTGGCGTGAATTATAGGCACACATACCGGTCCCTTGCCTGCAGTGCGCGTGTTCTTTATTACACAGCATTGCCCGGGGCCGAAGATTCTGCGAGGACATTATTATAAACGTCCGCGCGCTTTAGCGTGTTGTGATGATCACACATTTCCTTTTATTTTTTTTTTCCGAGGCGAGGTAAACAGCGCTAATAGAGTTTACGCCAAGGTGTCAGGGACTTTTGGCGCCAACGAGCTGTCCCGATTGTTTCAGCGCAATCTCCCCGACTGGAGCGCGCGCGCATCTTCTTGCAACACTGCGCGCGAGTCTCACTTCGGAACGTCAAAGCGGACGTTCTTTTTACGAGACGCTGAAACTACGCCGTCCTTCGAATGAGTTGAAGGCCTTCTCTCTCGTTAAGGCGAATATGCTTCGGCAGATTTTAATTCACTCCCGTGTATACTTCGCTCGGAAAAAAAAGCGAAGATTCTTCTCCGGCCTTCGGAGTTCTCAAGGCCAGTAACAACTCGCATCGTGGCCTATGCGTGCTCTTAGCTGTTACGATTCTGTCTTTCTTTCTTCCTTTCTTTCCTTTTCTTTCTTTCTTTCTTTCTTTCTTTCTTTCTTTCTTTCTTTCTTTCTTTCTTTCTTTCTGTGTGTCTGTCTTTCTTTCTTTCTCTCTCTCTCTCTCTCTCTTTCTTTCTTTCATTTTCTTTCTTTCTTTCTATACTTCTTTCTTTCTTTCATTTTCTTCCTTTCTTTCCTTACGCACGCGTTCTAACCCCTTTAAGCCATGCTTCGGCCGCGAAGCCCGTGCGATGTCGACAGGCCGTTGTTTTTGCCCGACTTTAATTGTCGAGGCGAAAATGCACGGACAGAGTCGCGCGCGTTTGCGTCGCTCCAGCAAATTGCCGCTTGCGCAGCCTACGCGTTGGGTGCCACAAGGGCCGTATCTGTTTCTCTTTCATATACATACGTGCGCGTTTGGTTCAAGGCGTACTCCCGCGTTGGCAACTCTGACCGAGGTGCATAGAACAGCCAGCCCGTGACACTTCCTTGACATCCCTCGCGCGGCGGCCGACCTGTGTGCGTACACTTCGGCGACAATCTTCGCGGCGCCGTGCGGTTTCTTTGTGTTTCACCCACCCCTGATAGCCGGTGTATCTCCTCGGCCGAAAGATGAAAGGGGAATCGGGGATATAATACGAAGTTCTCGAGACAGGAGCCCCCGAAAAGGCCAGCCCGCGTATATTCCGCGCACGCCTTCCTTCCCTCCCCCTCCTCCTCCTCCCGTGGAGCCGGAGGAAGCGGCGCAAGTCCAAATTGTTCGCTCCAAGGCGGTTTCTGGCTGCTTGGCCTAGCGTGGCGCGAGCGAGCACGAGCAGCGCGTCTCCGCTACTTTGCTGCCGGGCGGCGGTTTCAAACAATGATAGCCTATGAAACAATGGTTCTTGCCTCATTTATGTTTCACCCTCTTATTCCCCCTTAATCTGTCTCTCGGGCAAATGGCGTCTTGCCGGCTCCCGGCGCAAGGAGGAAGCCGAGCGCCCGGTTCGAGCCTCTTAGGAGGAAGCGATAATGGAGGCTGCTCCGCCGAGCAGCCACAATTAAACGGCCATCGTTGTAATGATCATCGGAGGAGCTTCGTCCTGCACCCTGACGCCCTTTCTTCTTGTTTTCTCAACCGCTGCACGTCGGCAGACGACGCCCTTTCCTGTTGCGCGCACCGCACGTCTCCGGCTTCCAACCAACCTCGATGGCGGTTCGGGGGCAATTATTATTCCGCGACTGCGTGCGGAGACAATGCGGCCGGCCTCGCGAGGCGGCCGCGCGCAATCTTAAGCCGCCCGGTCGTCGCATTGTGCCCCGCTCCTCCTCCTACTCCTCCTCCTCCTCCGCATCCTTCCCTGCAGCTGCCCCGGTCTGAACCACGTGCTCGCTGCGAGCTCTAGCCTTGTATTCCTAGGACGACGGTCATCAGTCCCGCGCGGCGGCGGCGGCGGGGCTTTGTCGAATTATTTGATTGCCTCTCTCAATCGCATACCGGGAAAAAGCCTAGCTAGAAAAGAAATGGGATCAGTGCGAGGACTGTGCGGGACATCCATAGGCTTCGCTGTATAGGCGGTCAACTTCGGTTCCTGCGACATTCGTGTTGGCAGCTCATGAGGATATAGCTTTGTGTTGAGGAAGGTTTGTGTTGTGTGTTGCTTTGTGTTGTGTTGTGTGTTGTACAAGGCATCGGGAAGGAGGTATATAATTTGAAAAATGATGCTAAATAAATAAACCAGTAAATAAAGGCGGGACATAGTGGCAGGCGTGGATGTGAACGGGGCCATCACGCGCAGTGTTCGTTCAGAGAAAGCTGTCGCTAGCAGCACGACTTGAGGGGGAGCGCTGTTGCTATCGCGGACTGCTTCTTGAATCCGCTACGTTATCATCTCGGTTTGCCCGACTAGGACACGCATGGTAGTTTGAGGTCAAGTTGCGAGGCTACGCCCCCTGGGGCTGACGTCATATATATTCACCACCGTTCAAACTGGTGAAAGCCCAGATTGAGAACTGTTCATTCGCAGACCTGTGCGTATCACATGGCATTGCATTGTGACGACCAAAGCAGGCTGATAGAGAGCCACCAGGTCGCTTTGAGAAATACTGGAGCCGAATATATACAGCGAGCCACGGGTCTCATATCCTTCACTTATAGCGTGAGCAGCAATAGATATTTCTGTGGTCCTGCCGTGTGTGCAAAGAAGACATTATTGCATTATATACAGGCCAGTATTTATTAGCACGCACGCTAAATGGTTCTCACTGTGCAAAACACAAGGCATACGAGTAAAATGAGACCGCGGATCACTCTCAATGTTGCATGCCAACTTGCGCATGTCACCCCGTTTTGCGGATAATTGGCTAAACCATTGTCAGAAGCGCAGCACTTCTCTATATTCGAGGAACCCCTGTGCAGCTGCCGGGTGCTGTCTGCGAGCTTTGTGCGCATCCACATTCGTCTAGAACCCGTAACTGAGAAAAAAAAGCGACACGTGCAGGGTTAGGCTATTACGCACTAAAATGGGCTTCCAAGCGAGAAGCTTCCACGCTGCGTGTGTGTTAAGCGTCGTTTAAACCTTCCGCCAACACTATATAACACAACCTTCGAGGATGTGCAGTTAGTTTGCTAACAGCCTTTAAACTGCTTCTCATTGTTCAAACGCTGGTTATTCGCATCTGCAGTCTCATGAGTCCCACTCATACCAACCATTAAGCCTTTGCGAGGGGCGGGTGTATACCGTGGAGGAAGGGGGTCATTTTAAAGAAGCGCGTTCTTGAACACCCTTCGTTTTAGTGCAGTCGTCCTCGCTTCTTGCTTTTGCTTGCGACAGGTGGTCGTTTCATGCAGGAAAACACGACAGGAAAACATCTTCAAACGGTAATCTAGGAGTCAACGGAGGCTAGGCGAAACAATAGTAGTTTTTTTTTTTTTCCTCCGCTGGGCTCTACCTTCGAGGTGCGATAGCCATTCTTCGCACCTAGAGACACTGCAGAGCGATTCCAGCACTTTAGGTTTAGCTTGCTTCGAAGTGGGTGCCGTCGTCTAGCCGCAGACTTCACGCTCTTCTTGCAGCTTATCTGTTTTACATTAGCTCTGCAATAGAAGGGTATTTATGGAGCTATAAGCTTGCCGGCTTAGCTCATTAATCAGCGAGCGCTGTTATAGCTTTGGTCTAGTCATTTATCCCCGCATTTGCCTGCGGAATCTACATCGCCAGCCGTGTGGGAAAGCCTATATAGCCGTGCTCACGTGAGTCAGCGAAATCCGATCTGGCCGCTCATCGCTTTCCCTCCCTCCCTCCCTCCCTCCCTCCCTCCCTCCCCCATCTCTCTCTTATACCTTAATTTCCCCTAAGTCGTGGTTAAGAAGGTTTCCCCCTCTTCATTTGGCCACCTGCCAACCGTGCAGGTGGTGAAATTGTGCCACGTTTGACAGGTGGCGTAATTCAGTTAACTGAATTTCATTGGATTAATTAAATTAGCCCAAATTAAAGCAGTTAATTAACCTCGGTTGATTATTACAATAAATAATTAAGGTCTTACGGCTGATACCGTAGATTCGACGCTGGAATGCAGGGATGTGGCTAAACCAGAGCTATAACAGCTTTCGCTGTAAAACGGAGGCACAGTAATTTTCGTTCACAGCTATGCGTGGCATCACAGCCTGAAACGATGAAACAGTAAGAGTTGTCGGGGAACGTCCATCTCCCTCCTCCGGAGAGCCATGAATCATGGCGTGGTTGAATCCACCGTCCTCCACGGAAGACTGCTGTTTCCTTGGATAAACCTCGCCGTCTTTGTTCTATAGATCCCTCGCTGCCCAGTCGCCGTACACCTGCGGTGCCTGCCCACTTGCGTGGACCATGGTCCATTCCGGCCATTTTTTATTTTTTTTAAATTCTGTTTTCGTAACGAATAGCGTTGTGGCGAAGTCACACGAGCGTGTCCAAGACTAAGGGCGACGCAGGGTCGCAGTCGCAGCTGCCGTTCCACCGAACCTGCCATCGCATGTACGGAGCGGACAGGAAGCGCTGCGTCGCCGCGAGGCCTAGCTGGCTGCAGCAGCAGGTGTATTATTCGTCCTCTCGACAACGTCTTGAGCGCGGCGCAT
The DNA here is from genome assembly GCA_030143305.2 of Amblyomma americanum. Classification (NCBI taxonomy): domain Eukaryota; kingdom Metazoa; phylum Arthropoda; class Arachnida; order Ixodida; family Ixodidae; genus Amblyomma; species Amblyomma americanum. The sequence continues at coordinate 66,652 of JARKHS020029727.1, read as the reverse complement.
GCGATAAAAAGGTCGGTGGTGCGCACACACCACATCGGTGGCGGCGTCCCCCCCCCCCACTCCTGCACGCTCCGTCGAGCACCGTTCGCGCTAATTTGGTCGCCTTTATCGCTCATTCGCTGGGCGATGCTGCCGCTGACGCTGCCAACAGCCGGCGTTGGTGGCGCCCGACGACGCTGTAGCGGAGGCAGATGCCCCGCGCTCCCCCCTCCCCCAAACCCCCACCACTCCGTCTGATTATACGACTTCCGTGGCGCGCGACGCTTCTTTTAACGATCTCCGCCGATTAAAAACTCCCGCGCGGCGTCGCTGCCGACGGTCCAGTCCGGCGCACCGCGACTGCGAATAGGCAACCCCTCGCCGCCGCGATGACCCCGACGCTTCCGGTGTAGCACAGTCGCAGTGCATTCTTCTTGTTGACGCCTATTTCGCCTTTTCATTTTTTTTTCGCCTTCCCTCCCTCGATTTGTCTCTCCTTTCGGGTGTCGCCTCCGACCCAGACGTAGTTTCTTATTTCTCATCGGGTTGTCTTTTTCTTTTCGTTGGGTTACTCAGGCATTATTCGGTGTTTAATGGAAGGAAGCGAGGAAATCGTTCGCCTGTCGCTCCAGATGGCGTGGGAATTCTGAATGGAATTGGGAGGTGCCAACCGGAGCAGCCGATGCGGTGCAGCTGACGAGGGCGCAATTAGCCGCATGCACGTGACACTCGCTTCCTTTGCAGGGGCGGACGCGTCGGTTAATGGGCGTGTATGTCCAGCCTTGCTGATGCCGCCTGTAGTAGGGTGAGGGGACTGAGAGGCAGGCGTTATCTCTGCGCTGTCGCGATGCCCAACCTGCTCCTTCCGTCTCGCTTGCGATGCTAGTGGTTTGGGGGTACTGCCTATCTATTGTTTTTTTTAACTTGTAGCCCTACGGGGCCAAAATGCGTAATCGGTCTTAAAATTCGCCCATCGACAAGAGGTAAGTGACGTCACCAGACCAGAGCATTCCCATTGGTTGGGGAAGTGACGTCACAACACCGGAAGTGACGCAACTTCTGGTAAAGACATCAATAGCTGCCGTTGCTACCGCAGCGCTAAAACCTAATCGCATTAGGTGCCACTACGAATTTCTGATTAATTTCTTGCTGACTCTAATGAGAAGAGCATGAGCTGCAACTCTGGAATGAGAGATCTGCCAACACGGCGGGGCAGAATGCAACAGGGTGGGACAGTGAAATGTGCGTGACTCCGCAGCAGGTGAACGGACAAGGCGTGAAAAGAAGCGAACAAAGACTGCGAACGTGACACACCAGACACGTCAATCCACCATGCAGTATTCATCTGAAAGTTTGGACTGCAGGCCGCCTTGGTCCTGTCCCAACCTGTTGCGCAGTGCGTTTGTTTTTTCTTAAAAATAATAATAATAATTGGTTTTGGGAGAAAGGAAATGGCGCAGTATCTGTCTCATATATCGTTGTACACGTGAACCGCGCCGTAAGGGAAGGGATAAAGGAGCGAGTGAAAGAAGAAAGGAAGAGGTGCCGTAGTGGAGGGCTCCGGAATAATTTCGACCACCTGGGGATCTTTAACGTGCACTGGCATCGCGCAGCACGCGGGCGCCTTAGCATTTTTCCTCCATAAAAACGCAGCCGCCGCGGTCGGGTTCGAACACGGGCTGTCTTTCCTTCGATAACCGTTTTCGGTATAGGCACGTGCCTACGTGTGGGAACCTACGTGCCTGTGCGTGGAACCGTATGTGGTACTGGTGTGACAACCATCTGGTGCTTGCTTAAGAAAAGCCTACGGATTTGAATTAGCTGAGGATGTGAAAATGAGTCTCTAAAGCTTCTCTGTAGGGGAGCTGTTATGGGAGAAGCAACTCTATACAAATGTTGGTTTCGGCTCGCCACCAATACGTCGCAACGATATTTAATACGAAATTGTCCCGTTAGTGTTCGTATAAAAGTGTCAAAACACGCCCTCTTGAGCTGTAGACCCACAACTAGCATATTGCGAAGATAACTAGCATTATATCATATTTTGCCACGCTGCTCTGGGACACGCAACCATACTATCCGACTGTGCTTCACTAACGCTTTACAAGTCGAAGCACCTTTATAACAGCAAGCGGGGGTTTCCACAAAAGCAAACTTATTTCGGCTTGGGGTTAGCTCGGCCCGACAAGCCGGCTTAAATCCGCTGTAATAGCACGCTTCGGCGAGCAAAGGCAAACGGTACACGTGTAAAACGAGCAGCAAAAACACTCGTCGCGTTGTCGGAGCGAAAAAGAGAAAAATTAACCCCGAACCTCGCCATCTTCGCCGTTCAGCGAAGAACACAACCCGCGCTCTGGGCTGAACGCACTCGGCCGCGCCTGCGCTGCGCGAGCCACGTCCGCCTCTTGCGTTGCTCCCGCGAGACGTCGGCGCCATCTTGTAATTAATGTGCATGGCTCGACGCGATAACGGCCGCCCTGCAGCGCGCGCTCTGCAGCTTCGGGGACCTGCGCGCTTCAGCCAAACACACGCATCCAACGTCGTCGCCGCTTCGGCAGTGTGTGTATAGCACTGAGCGCGCGCGCGAGCCACCTAACTATTAACAGTAATCAACCCAACTCAATAAAGGCAGCGCCGTCGGAGAATGCGCCCGGGCCTGACTGACGACGGTTCCTCCCTCGTGTTGTTACCCGGGCCTCCTTTCAACCGTCGTATATCCCTCAGCCTTTTCCTATTTTTCCCCCAGCAGCTCTTATTTTTACCGCCTGTGTATCCCGCCGCGCTCCCGAATCTTGGTTGTTTTCCCCATTCGCTTCCCCATCTCGGCGACGCTGGGCAGGTCGGAATCCATGCGAGGCCGTCGGCTGCGTGTTGAGTATAACGTGCGGCGATGCGGCGGGTTGGCTAGGGAAGAAAGGGGAGAGGCCATACATAACCAACTTAGCACTGCCGACGGCGCGTGTCGCACGGTGTTGTTGCGCGCATCGCCGACGACCTCGGCCTGGCGCTCTGTCTTCCCCCGTTTTCCCTCATTCGCTTTCTTTGTTCTTGCGCGCATACGGTGTAGTAGGTGAGGGCGCTGTCGTCGCTGCGCGGGATGTAGTGCTCTCGCCAGCGCCAGGCTTGTGGACGCAGTTTGCGTTAGTATAGCTCGTCCTGCCGTTCACATTCCCGGGAAGACTTGCTGGCACTGATAGGACGCACGCGAACGCCGAAGCTCTTGTTTTTTTTTTTTCTTCTCGGTGCTTTCGGTGAGCGCGTCTCGCCGCTGTGCTACTGAAAAGTAAAAACGCGCGCCGTAGAGGGATGCGCGCATCACGTCGTGATTACGTGCGCATTTATCATAGTGCGTAAGCTGGCGGGAACTTTTAAGTCTTGCTTTCGTGCCTGAAGTATACGATTCGCTACATTCGACCGCACCGGCCAGAAAGATGCCACTCGCAAAGCGCCTCGTAGACACCTTCGCATATACCAGACATGTGTCTGGCGACCGCGCACTTTGTTACAAAACTGTAACAACTGTAAAAAATGCCGCACTGGCTTTTGCACCATCTTAAATGTTTGTTTTCCTTAGTAGTCAGACTTGATCTTACAGGTAACTGCACTGCATCATTTTCTTTTAAATCGAAACTAAATGATAAGAAAGAGGAAGCGGACGACTCATGTTCCAAAGCAAGAAACATGTGTTGCCTCAACGCCCTAGTGAACAGACTCCGCAAGACAGGAAAACGGAACTTGAACCTCAATTTCCAGTTGAAGTATAGTCGTCATGCTGATCCATCCTGTCCCAGCTGCCCCGATCCATGTTCAGATGCGGAGCACATGCTTTCCGCCCGTCCCTGCCCTACAATAAGCAAACTAACTGCCCTAACCCTCCTTCTTTCCACTGGTGGGTTTGGTTCGCGTTGGCGTTTTCTGCCGACCAGCTGGCTGTGGTCCTTCTGGTGGAGGATCACGTATATAGGTATTAGTTTGAACGAAATAAAGCATCTTCTCCTCTCTGGAAGGCAACCCACGGTACAACCTCTTTCCTGTACATCTTTGGTTACAGGCGCGAAAACAGACACAACACAAGGTAGTAAGACAGGACGGAGCGCCACTTACAACTGATTTATTTGAAGGCAACGCGGACAAATATATACCATCGTACACGCAAGGAATGTTATCTTCAAAGTTGATATAATAGCGAACGAGTGAAAAAATTGTTCTCTGCCTTATACAAAGATATGGACGTGTCGCTGATGCACATGCTTCTTTTCTTTGGAATAAAAAAATCTTCGATTAATTCTCTGGCCTTTATGTCTATCAACTTTTGTGTCATATCAACTTTGAAGATGATAACATTCCTTGTGTGTACGATGGTATATATTTGTCCGCGTTGCCTTCAAATAAATCAGTTGTGAGTGGCGCTCCGTCCTGTCCTACTACCTTGTGTTGTGTCTGTTTTCGCGCCTGTAACCAGAGATGTACAGTTACCAACTTGCCCCGCAAGACGTCCTTTTAAACCTCTTTCCCATCTGGTCTCAATCTGCCCTCTCTTTCTCTCCTTCTAGAAAGTACGAAAGCGAAACGTCTTTGGAAGCAATGAAAATCGAGCGTTGGATGCCGCGAGATCTGCACCACTTCCTTTCTTTTTGCCGGCTGGCAACGCACTCTTAAGACAAAAGAATAACGAGATCGCGACCAATTAAAGTAACTGCAGCCGCTGCGGCGCACACCGTGGGCACAAATATGTTCGCGAGTGAATGCTGAGAGCCTGAGATATCTACAAAATAACACGCGCTGCCTGCTTCGCGCGGTCTCTTTATGCCGCAAAATTAATTCACCTCCGGCTCTTTAAATTTGTTTCTCCCCCCTTCTTCTCCAAACGAATACAAATACATCGACGAACACGCGTGCGTAGTACAGAAGCACAAAGAGCGGATCACCACGACGCGCACAAAAAAAAAAAATTCAAAGTGAACAGAGTTGCAGTGTCGAGTCCCCCCCCTACGTCGTCCGCCCTTTCCTCCCCGGGGACAACGCCGACCGACTCCGCGGTGGAGGCAGGAGGAGCGATTCTGTCACAAGGCTCGAACAAACCGCGCGTGCTGCATCACACTGCGAAAAAGCGCGAAGGATGGAAGGGAAGAAGGGGGGGGGGGGCACGCGGCATGGAGCATCGAGCAGCCAGCAGCCGCGCAGGGGCAAATTGCGTATCGTCGTCCTTATACGCGCGGAATACATTACATGGAGCGCGTTTCTTCTCGGAATGAAAAATTTATCTCGCGTGGGCGCCGAATTCGCATGCCGAATCTGTATGCGCAATAGGAAGGGAAACGGATGCACGCCGCTGAGCAATCGCGTCGCGTGCCGCGTCGCTGGCGCCTTCTGTGTGTGTGCGTGAGGACCGCAATGCCGACCTTGTTACGGCTTGCCTCTTGGTGCTCTTTGCGTTAGAAACACGGTTTTTGTTTGTTGGTTCTGACTTTCTCGCTCACTCTGTCTGCGCCTGGTTTTTGAGGGCTAGAGGCGCGGATCAGCTTATCGTATATATATACCTGCTGCCAAGAGACGCATATGATGGATTCGCCCGGCGATGTGGCTACCAGAGTCTCGACAGTCGACGGCAGTATTTCATCCCGCTTGTGCGGAGGGGGCGGTCTCTTTTTTTCTGTCGCGTGCTCTAATTTCCTCTTTTCTACTGTTTTTCTCTTGCATTACCTCAACACTTCTCTCCAATGGCAATGCCCCGGGAATTGCATTTTCCAATTTGAATGCGCTCGGCATCTCCAGGCAGTTTGTTTTTGAGCTGTCGAAGTGAGTTTTACGAAGTGCGGTCCCGCTTCGTTTCCGGCGAGTATTATTCACGATGGCGAGGTGAAAGATATATGATCTTGCGTGTGCTGGTGCGTATGCTCACTGTTTGTATGTGAGCTGGAAGAACATTGCACGAGTGTATGTTTTTAGTCTTATATGTACGCATACGAAATCGGCGAAGAAATGGTTCGATGTCTCGTGGCATGAAAATTCAGAGTAATTCTCGCTCTTCAAGCTTTCGCGGTTCACGGGTTCTGCAAGCCTGTGCATTAGACTGCGTACCAGGCACGAAGAAAATGAGAGCGCAAGAAACAATGAGTGTGGTAAAATAAAAAAGCACGGGACAAGCGCTTGTCTTGTTTTATTTCTCAGCGTCCTCGTCCTCTCTAGTGCTCCAATCGCGTTCATTTTAATAACGACTGGTGCGCGCGAAAACGCGCACGGCTTTTCGAGAATGGTGTGCCGAGGCCGCCCCTTTTTTTAGTTCAATGCTTCTTTGCGAAGCTGGGCTGCCACAGCATCGGGTTTTCGCTGGCGATTCACGCACGTTGTAACTGTCCGTGGACGGCGCATTGGCTGTCGTACAGCAAGCTACCCCGCAAGGATGGAAGAGAATTCTCGGTGGTGAAAACTTAGCGAACGAAGCGTCTAAACTTCCCTTTCACGAACACATGTGTTTAACGTTTCGGCCTATTCCTGACTGGCGATGGAACTAAACTGACTGCTCGCGTCACAAGTTCCTTACTGGCTCCGCAACTGTAGAGCAGCGCTGGGAGTCAACCAGCAATGGAGAAAAAAAAAAGTGTAATAGATAAGCTGATGATATGGGGATACGGATGAAGAAACGGGCAATACGCATACACATGCACATCTAGATTGTTTCGTGCTTGTCTAATTTGCGCCGCCGTCTTGCGTTGAAGCAGATGTGCCACCCGTACTCCATTTAACAGTGTTACAGCATTACAATGTGTAGGCACGGCAAGGAAAGATAAACACGACTTTGCGCTTCTATGTCATTTCTCGCCACCCTTCTGTTTCCCAGCGCTTCCAATCCCGCTACTCCCGCTACCCCGCGTCAATATGTTTGTTATTTATACCGCCGCGTCCAAACAGACCGCTACACACAGGCTCCCGCTACAGCCAAGCTCGGCGGAAGAAAGCAAAAGCGGGGCATCACTGTCGCTCTCACGCCCGTCCATCCGCGCCGCACAATGTGCGGCTGAGCGCACGCGTGCGTGCGTGAGCGAACGCGCGTTTCGTGTCCCGCGATCGCTCGGCTTCCCGTCGCGTTCGACCGAACCGCTGAGCGGCGGCGGCCGCTGCCACCTGTCGTCGTCGTGGACGTCGTGGCTGCCGCCGACGGACCGGCCGCAGCAGCAGCAGCAAGAGCCACCCCTCCCCTCTCTCCCCCTCCCCGCCGTGTTCGCGCGCCCGTAACCGCACTTTTCCCCCTCTCCCAACTCGCAGCGCTCGCGCTTGAACGAAGGACCGTCAGTGGGCGCCATTATGGCCCCGGGGGTTCGGCCCGCATTTCCTTTCGTCCGCCGATATAATTCTCTCCCTCTTTTAGATTACTTTTATCTTTTTATCTGTTACGAGCTTCTCCGCCCCGCTACCGCCTGCTGTCCTCTTCTTCCGTTCGCCTTGACTCCCAAAGGGCACGCACCTGTTCGCGGGCACCGCGCTGCTGCGAGCTCCCTTCGATGCGCTCGAACGATCTGCCGCCGCTGGCGATGACAGACGACCCCCCCCCCCCCCCCTCCCACCCCACCACCACCACCACCGCCGCCGCTCAGTCTGACCCGTCGTCATCGGCGGCCGAGTAGACAGCGCCCCCTTTTCTCGGTATCTTGGCGCCATTTCTCGGGAACGCGTAAGGCGCGGCCACCACTCGTTAACATGTTACGTGCGTTTTCTCATTTCTCCAGAACAATGGCGGATGATTCACGAAGCGAAAATTCGCGTAGCTGCGCGATTCGCTTCGTTTGTTCGCAATTTCGTTTTTGCGATTGCGTATTGGTGGCATCCGAAATGTAGGTTAGTTGTTGAACACGACGGTATATATTGCACGCAATTTCAGTGTTGAGCAATGCCAATCCGCTGAGGGTCGCAAAACGATGCATGTGCGGCCGCCTGGGCTTCACTGGTGAGCGCGCGGCTTTGGTCTTGTGTTCTTGGACATGAACGGGCTCTCTGCTTTCCATTCGTATACAGTATTGGCTGAATACTGAGACGGCTCACACGTGAGGTTGGAGTAGACGGAAACTTTTACTCGGTACATCTGAAACTGTGTTAAGCGAAGGAGAGAGAAGTGCGACAAAAACACACCACCTGGACTCACTTTTGTGGCCACGTCCCTCCCCCATAAATCATGACACTCGTTGGCAGCTCCACACGCTCCACAACGGAGCTCGCTGCGGTCGCATGTTACGAGCTCGGACAGGTGCTGCATTGCGCGGCCACCGGGGGTCTCTGCCTCTCGCTTCTGTCGTCTCCTTTCTTCCGAGTCGGTGTCGTCTCTGCGCTGAATTCGAGGCCGCCGGTCTCATTTTGACGCTTTCTTTTTCTGCGCCGTTCGTTTTAATTTACGCGTGGATGCGCGCGCGCATTCGAGGGGCGGCTTCGAATGCGAAGCAGGCAGGCGTCGTATACGTCGTCGGAAGCGGTTGGTTGAGCCTCCTCATCTCGTTGGCTCTCCTACTCACGCGACACCTGACTTAGCCGCGATCCACGACAGCTGGCGAATCCGGTCTCCGAGTCGCCGGCTGTCCATGCATGACTCGCTCTGGTGGCGACGTCCCGATAACGATTCGCGTTCACTTTTCAGACCTGACTGATTGATGGTGCGGTCGGAGCTCAGGCTCACTTTCGAGACTGCCCATCCGGGAAACTGGAGGAAGCGATGGTATCGATGCGGGTCTTTCTTTCTGTTGTTGTTGTTCGCCGCGGAATTCCGTAGATGGATTCCTGCCTGCTGTGGGTGCACTCAGTTGGTACATCGGAGCCATCGCAGCGATCTGGAGTGCGCGCCATCTGTAGGTATGTGATCAGGTGGGCCTAAGAGCAGTTTCTTTCATATGCAAAGGAGGGCGGGGGTGGAGGCAGGGGGAGAAGGGGGGTTGAGGGGACGTCGAAAAATGCCACACGTTACGCTGTTAATGGCGTACAGTCGCGCTCAATATAACCTGCGACAGGCAACAAGATGTGGTCGCAGCCTCCTTCACGAAGCAATCGCGCCTTAGTGTTGAACAAAATTGATGCATCTGTAGCTCACACCTGAGAGAGCAGACTTTTTCGCACTGAATGTCACAGTCCATTCGATCGCTATTAAGCGCTAATCTCACTAAAGCCGCCGTTGGTGCGCTGCACGCCATACTAAGCGTGACTGTACACATACCGGCTGTAGATTTCGCCCAGCCCTCCAGCTGACACACTGCAACCTACTTATATTTTTTTGTTCGACCTAAATTCATGTCGTGCGGAAATCGGAAGAACCCTTTGTCGTGAATTGTCGTGCGAAATTCGTGAGTCTGAATACAGAACAGGTAACAACAATAATGTTATTCGTTATATTTTCAGAGTCAGGAATCTTCTCTCTTGCTGCCATTCGAATAGGGGCGACGCGCGGCTTGTGCGCCGCTGTAGAATTCATGGATAGTTGTGAGAAAGCGCACTAACCCCGAGTTCGTTTAATGGCGCCGTACTGGTAACGGATTCCCGGACCTGTGACATTCACCCACAGGGTTGTCTTGTCTTCCGAGCATTGCTCCAAGGTCCTCTGCGGTGTCCCTAACAGAACGACGCTTCTGAAACAATAATGAAACACTCCTTCTTCGCACTTGGCTCTCGACAGTGTGGGGTATATAAGGCGAAAGTATAGGTTCGCGCACCCGTTTCCACGTGATGTGGTCCCGAGGCGCTGGTCCCCGTGTCTCGACGAGCTATACAGGCCCCATAACCGACTCCACCATTTCAGTGGGCGCCGCGCACACCAACGCGACCCGGCGGTCGCGCGCCGATTGCGCACAAAACGCAGGCGTGGGCATTGGAGCCGAACACACACTCGGCCGATGGAAAAGAAAGCCTCGACGGGGTGACGACAATGAAATGAAATGGCTTCGGGTGGGGGGTCGCAGCGGAAGAAGAGAGACGGGAGCGCTTTCTCTTTCGAGCGTCCTTGATTCCCGGGACGCACGCACCGCAAACCCGCCGCTCTCCCGGATATTGTTTTCCCTCCGGCCCGGTCTCCGATCGCCGCCGTAGCCGCTGCGCGGTGGAGCGCGCGCGACGGCAGTTCGCGACCGGAAGCTCGCGCGCGTCCATCTCCGCTCATGCGTGCGACGCGAGCATGCACAACACGCTGCAGCAGCAGCAGCCACCGAAGGACGGTAGAGTCTAAGCGCCCCCCCCCCCCCCCCCCCAGCACTCTCTCTCTCTCTCCCTCCTTCCACGCACCAGAGAAATAAAGAAAGGCGCTGGCGACTTCGTGGAGGGTTGTGTAATGCCGGGCGGCTTTCGTCGTCACCTAACCGCATACGCATAGCGGGACCGGGCACCGTGGGAGAAAAGCTCTCCGGTGTTCCACTGGCTTTCGGCGCTCCTCCCTGTCGGACAGTTCCCCCGTATATACGTCATCGCTTGCGTAGGAAGCGCTTCTCACCTCGTCGTTCCGCACCGTGTTTCCTGGATTGGTGCGTAGATCTCTGCTGGATGCGCTTCTGTGAGGGCTGTGGTCGAGGTTGGTCATACGAAGGAATGGGGAAAAAAGAGGCAGGGAAGGGGGAAGGGATCTTGAACGCAGGACAGGGGATTCTGCAGTGCAGTGGGCAGGCACATGGCGTGCGGCCGCACCAGAAACTATAGAGCCCATGCACTTCAGGTTAACCCTACAGCTCCCCCTCCGCCGCCACCCTTTTTACTGCGCTGGCAGCACTGAAAACACCGGCCGTCTTTTTGAAGCCTCCACTCATCAAATGGTCTACATGGGAGTAAAAAAAGGGAGTAAGCTGCCCTCTAGCGCACTCTCTCTGAGGGGTAGGGAATGCAGCACAAGTCCCGGAGTAGATTTCGATTGCTAATTATACGGAATGCTTATATACTCTTGACAACGCAGCCATGTTCCTACCACAAAGCATAGTAACAATTGATGCAGTTATCAAAGGGAGAAGGCTTTTAAACGCGCCACCAGAGGTCTTGATGTTAGCAGGTAGATGATACTGAAGCGTCTGTTAAAATATTCGCAAATCCTTGAATTTCGCATGTTTTGAAGAGGGAATTTGTTTCCGCGGCCGGCCTTAAGTATTGCGCATTTGTAGTTATGGAAAGCTACTCCAGGGCTTGGGCAGAATATCCTGGCCCTACAAGAGGGTGTGCTGGTGGATAGGTTACTCCCTGTTTACTCCCATATAGACCGATTTGTGTTTAGAGTGTAGGGGGCTGCTCACCCACCCACCGGCACCCCAACCCACCTCCTCACCCCAATCCACCCTCTATAAGAATTCCGTCGCGTGTGTGAAGTCTTGGCTTAAAGTAAAATGATCAGGATCATCATCGAGGGTAAATCGAACTGCTGTCGCAGCTGTCTCACATGATGTTTCATGATCGTCCTACGGTTTTTCTTTTTCCCCCACCTTGATTTTACACCATGCTTTGTCGTGTTTGGAGCGCACAACACAGATCGACACTAACTGTACAGACACCGGTCAGGGCGCGTAATATTTTTAATGGCTCATTGATATTTGAAATTCAATTCTAATCCCGCGGCCCTGTCCGCATGCACACATGTGGACCTCTCGTCATCGCTGTTTTATACGCCGGGCTCGCCGGCAGCCCGCAGCTTTTCGCTCCACTGTGTACGCGCTCCCTCGACAGCCCTTTGTTTATAGCTCGCGGCTGCACGTGCTTGGCGAAGGCAGCGGCGAAGCAAATGATTGATTCCGGCGAGGACACCGATATATTTCGTATACTCTTTGTGTTTTCCCGCCGCTGCCCGCGCGCTGCAAGTGTTCGACATGACTTTGAAGAATCGCCGCCTATTCTGAAAGGGTTATGCGCGCGACGGGCGCGGGTTGCGCCTGCATGCATCGAGTACACGAATTGTCTGTCCATGCGCGCGCACTGCTTCGAGCTTCGCTAAGTTTATCCCGCGTCTCGTCTGGGGCTCGAAGACAGTCTGTCTAGACGTAACCGCTCGCAGCCTATACCTGGTGCTACCTCTGTGCCCAGAAGAGGATCTTCGTTTTGATGGCGTCACAATGCGGAATGGAAGGTGAGCTATACCAGGTTCCTCAAAGTCCTCGAGGCCGGACGTGCTAGCAGTTTCACCTGAGCGGTTGGTTCGCGTGATGGAAGATTGAATGAGCGTGAATTTCCTTTCGAGCTGCATGATTCTTAACTGCCGGACGTGCGTGCCATTGGTGCGGAGCTCTGTTCGTTCATTCGTGCAGCCATTCGCATTCAGTTTTTGAGAGAGTGGCCTCATTTCTTGGATCAAGCGTTCTCCCACGCGGGTCTTCTGTTCTCTGTACCGAATGGCGAACTCAGCAGAGCATTGCAATGAAGTGCACGCGGCCACGCGCGCTTCGATACGGACAGACATTGGTGGATCGATTCTCAAGTCCCACTTTGCAGAGAGCTCCTCACTTTATAATTTAATCGTTAACATACGTATTTTTGTTGTTATTCACTTTAAAACATTTCTCTTTGAGCCATAACACTATACAGTGGGGACTGAATTCCTCACCTAAAAGTTCAGCGCATGCTAATTACGGTATTCAAGCCCTAACGACATATAAGCCCTGTCAAGTATTCGCATTATAGGGCCTCGCGCTATACGTATAAGCTGCAACGGCCGAGCAACCACCTTTGCTGCACTGGCAAAAAATTCAGAGTGCGCGAAGTGAGCGCAGTTTTGCAAACAGTGGAGATAATGGGCATCCATTGTTCGCATTGCTGCTTGGTTTTGTCTCGGTGTGATATTAATTCATAAATGTCACTCTTCGATAAATATGTGTGCGCGGCCTGCAGTTATAGCCTCCACCCCTTTTGGCCGATCGAAGAGCATCGGGAGCCAGAGCCGCGATTGGTCATAGCCGCCTACTAAAGCGTTGTAAGAATGGCTAATTGGGCCAGTTGGTTTGTCGTCTAAAGATGGAATAGCGCGCACGAACGAGGAACGCTAAGAAATAAACATATCAGCGCTAACATAGTATACGTTTGGCTGTTTATAGTAAGTACGTTTTCCACATAGAGGTCGACTGTTAGACATCTTCATGCGTCCGAAAGCAGCCAGGCTGAAAATCCTCAATAGCCTTCCGGCCATAACGAACACTTCGTCGCCTGCGAATACGTGTGCGTACACCGTATATCGGGCCGCCGTTGCAACGGGTCTCGACCCGTTCTATACTCGAGGCAACGCGCTGAAGAGACTGCCAATTAGGGCGCGGCCATTGAGCGCAACCAATTAGGCGTCCCCGCTCGCACACCTCTCTTGCTGGGCCGCCACACGACCGGCACGAGCCGGCGCGCGAACGGCGGCCGGGCTTCGGGCGGACGTCGGCCCGACCACGACTGAGTGACCGCGCCGAGTCGTCCGCCGGTCAGCGGCCAGAGGCCGCGCATCGTTTATCGCCGATCTGCCGGCGCGGCCGCTCTCCATCCGGCCGGATACTCGGCGCCGCGCTGAATGACGGGACGCGCCGCTGCAAATCGCCGCTCTTCGACGAAGGAGAGGGGCATGCGGCTGTGGCCGGTCACTTCGACCCTACGAATCTACGGCAGCACGGCAGGGGGAGGGGAGGGGGGAGTAGGTCCCGTCACAAAACGCTGCGTCGTCTAGCTCTCTTCCTTCTCCCCACCCACTGGTGGAGAGGAGGCGCAGCCGTAGAGACAAGCAGGACAAGACAAAGAACCAGCAGCGGAATAAAGAAATGAAAGGGAAGAAGAGAATAAGATTCAAAGTGAATAAGCCGCGTTCACCGGCAGCGATAACGTGGGCGGGGAGAGCGGACCGTATCCGCTAGCGATATCCGGTATAGAGCCGCTGCGGTCACTTTGTGGAGCGTTCGCGGAAAGGAAGTCCTTTCTGCGCCGTTGTCGTGTGTGTGTGTGACGTAGTATGTCGCCGCTGGCCTTCTCCAGCGGCTCGTAACCATCCGTCGGTGCCGTCGCGCTCTTTTTTTCTGCCCCCTCTTTGTTTATTTTTCTTTGTTTTTGCCCCCCTATTCTTTCTTCTCCTGACGGGAATCGACTGGCCTTTGTGCTTGGGTCCTGTTTGTTCGTTCTTTCGTCCCGCTTGGATTGCGGCTCTGTTGGGCGCTGCCGGCATTTCGGTGATGCTTCGCTGGGTCAATCGACCGGCCGATTTTGCCACAATGTCAGTGCCGCGAACGAGAGAGCCCGAGGGCATGGACGACATTTCGCTCTTTGCGTGATTGGGGTCCTTCCTATTATACAGCTGCCGGACACAGTATGCTTGCGTTTAGAAATAAAAAAGAGGTACATGTACCTTATGCATTCGGATGAAGGTGGACCGCTGCTAGCATTCGAGTAAAGTTCGCCATTTGTATGCAATAATTCAAGAGACCCGCAAACGCTGATTAGTTTCAGTGGCGTTCTTCTACTCAGCACGTGGTCGTAGGTTCGATTCCAACATTTAAAGGGGCTCTGAAACACCTTCCGAGGAGGGGGCATTAGCTCACTTAATCACTGCACTGTGTTGCCTTGAAAACCGGAGCCAAATAATACCCTTCTACACGCAGCAGACGACCCACCATCACGCGTCAAAGTTGGCGAGCCCTTCCCGGCGACTTTTTCATGCTCGCGCCCTCCTCCGTCCCCCGCATCTGCGTAGACATGGTGAGAGGTGGCCATTGGTTAGATTCTTTCAGACGTCAGGCAGCTACCGTGGCCGCGGACAATAAGCCGCTTAGCTCCGGCGGGTCGGGAAGCTCCGCTCCCAGAGGGGTGTCGGTGAAGGTGCGCCTACCTTCCGGCGTGCAAAAAGTGACGAGAGGAGAGAGAAAGGCGCGAAGATGGTGAAATTCAAATTTTAACTACAGATAACTCAGCTTGTACAAAGCGCATTTAAAAATCCTTGCCGGACACTATTCGTGAAGCGGCGTGCTTCAGTATCCCAGGCATGCCGCAACTTTATTAGAGCCCCCTTCACAGCCCCTTTAAGGAAACATTTTGATGCAGACAAGGTTCAAAAAAATTGGCAGTGGCTTAGCTCAGCTATGCCAGGATATACGTAGCGAGAGCTGCAGTCCCCCCTCCCCCTCCCCCCTTGGTTACGCATGTTGTCGAGCTTGTTGCTGTGACTATAATGTTAGGCATTGAAGAAGTATTCGGTGAAAGACATTGTTTATTTATTCAATTGTTTTGACAGAGATAAACACTGCCCGATGATCGGTAAAGTAGCACGCAGTTGTCTCAATGCTGCCTACACAGTATTTAGACTGGTTGGTTTCTCTCATACACAATGTCAATGGTAGCTCCCCACTTTGTAGTCTGAATGCGAGGATCGCTAGCTAAATTAAGATCAAACTTCTCTTTCATGAATCGACTAAGAGAGCCTTGTTCCCTATTGAAATTATTGCCACACCGAGTCGTATCACCTCAGCTTTTATACACACAGCCGCACATACGCAGCTTATCCACACGACCCCACACGCGGCCGCGGCGGCGGTCGAGCTCTGACGTCATGCGCCGCGCATCAGCTGCCCTTCTCCGGTTGCCGCGCATGCGCATTCACGCGGGGCGCCGGCGGGCGTAGTCGGGCCGACGCGGCTGCGGCGGCCAACTCTGACGTCATGCGCCGCGCACCTGCTGCTCCTCTCTGGTTTCGCGCGTGCGCACTATCGGCCTCCCAGGCTCACGGCGAAATGTTCGACGTGGGTAGCGTAGTGTAGCTCTCGCTACAATACTTGCCACTGAATTGATATCCTGGTGTGCGTTGAAGAAATTACCGAACCCTCGAGTGGGGCACGTCTCATAGACGCACCCTCGTCTTTGGCACGTCGAATTTTGTTAAACATAAACAATAGAAAGAAGAAGGCAATGGCTTACTATTTTGTAGCTGAGGAGAAACAATCACACGCGGTCCGACTCAATTACATGACCCTATAGAGAAATCCACCTACCGTCTCGCGATCTGATCACACTCATGCTTTAGTATTTAAATGAAGGCTTCAATCGTCGAGATTTTGTAGCAGTGGACTAATCTGCCGAAATGTAGCGTACTGCGACCCCTCTGTGTAGTAATCGCGCCCTGTTTAGTGCTCGAGGAGTTGTCTTACGGGGCGTAGAACGCGACGAGCGAGGAAGCAAACTGTCATGTAACGAGGAATTGGCGCAGCTCCGAAGTGACCAGGAAGTTGGTCGGGGGCATACGCTGCAGCGGCAATTACACAAGCGCGTCTCGTCGACCCGGTGACAGGGCCTAGAAAGACAGATGCACGCCGTCCATGGCGTACGCGCACGAGCGACGGATAAAAGGGGCGTTCCGCCGCCGCCTCGGCTTTCCTCGCCGTGGACGACGCGGCTCTAATAATCGGCGAAGGACGGAGGATGCGCGCCTTTCGGCTTGACGCCAGCCGACGGCGAGGCATGTAGTACGGCACAGCGTCGGATGACACGGGGCACCCCATCTCCTCTCTCGCGCCTCCGTGGAAGGCGGCGGCGGCGGCATCTGACGCTGTCAATTCATTCCGGCTCCCTCGTTGCATTTGTTCAACGACCTCGGCGCGCAACGGGATGATCTCGAGGCGAGCTCGTTTCTCTTCCAGCGGCGGCCATCTTGACACGTCGCGGGAGCTGTGAGGCGGAGGCGACGGCCGCGCTCGCTGGCTGCGCAGTTCTGTACAGCGCCGACGCAACAGCACGATGGGAGACCAGTGCAATCGAGGCGCTGGACGCATTCCAGCAGAGTGTACCTACGCAACCGCTTCTTATCTCGATTCGTCCATATAGTGAGCCATATGCTGGGACTGTAACAAATGACATCAGAGCAATGTACTTGGAGCAATAGGGAGGCAGGAATCCGTTTTTAATAGACGGCAGCAGTACACTACACGCTCGCTACGAACCTTATAGTATAAACGCAACTTCCGGTGATGCGTAATTATCGCGAGCATTTGTTTGCAGTTACGTTATTACACCTACTTTTCCTTGTAACGTTAATGAGTTGGAGGACCTCCGGCCAGGGTCAGGATTATTGCCCCTGTGGGCGCTTGAGCGCGCCCAATACAGTTCGATGAAAAAACGCAATCAGGAGAGGTGCCATTCTTTTTTTTTCTTTTCTATTCCTCTCTGTAGATAAGAACAACGTGCCATTTTCTGCGCACTCAAAAGCTTCTGCCGCGCTGCACGTAACTGTGTGGGGTCGAAGAGGACGTCGCCGACTCCCTCTTTGGTTTTATGGCGGTTCTTCCGTTTGGCGAGCGACGGCAAGCAGCCGAAAGCTGGTTGCTGTCGTAGCCGCCTCCGCTGCCTCTGCGCGCTGCGAAATTGGCAGCTTGGAAACCGGACGCCCTAACAAAGTTAAAGTGCATCCAATGATCGTCGCGAGATCCCTTCAACTGCTGTCGCGTGCTTGTCGTAAATTGGAGCGTATCTCCACTGCCATGCGCGCTCGCGACCCCGCCGGCTTTCTCTGAGTGGATGGTGGCACTCGTGCGGGGTGCTCGCGATTTTCTCGGCCAGATGCGCTGCACGACTGTAACCTCGAGTGAGAAGGAAAAAAAAACGGAATCAGCCGGCTATGGGAGGCTACGTAGCCGAAGTAGGCCCTGGTTTGGCCTTCTGCTATGCCCCCGTCTTTAGACACATGCGCAGATGATGTTCACGTGCTCGCGTGTTGAATGAAAACGTCTCGTACTGGCGCAGATTCTTCTTAGAGCATGTGGGCTGGGCCGCCTAGTCCGGCAATCCACTGGTTATCGCTGCTGCGTTGTCCCTCCCCACCAACCAGTTCTGTTGGTCAGGGTAGGGTCATCGCTGAGCAGAATGGCGCCCCACTGCTCCCAATGCGAGGGTTTTGGAATTGGGTCAACTATTGGATTGAACTGACATGCCCACACCATGGGGTATAGGTTAGCCAACTTTCCGCATTGCATGCACTGAGCAGAGTATAGTGGGGGATACCACTGGTGTATTATGCTTTCAACATCCCTCGAGGAACACACATGCGCTGGCCTGTGTGTTCATGAACGTGTGCAGCGTTTTGGGCAATGAATGTTGCTCATTGTATCATGACATCTCCAACTCCCATGTTGCCTCTCTCCCCTCTTTCTCTCGTTCCCCTTTCCTTTCACCGATGTGTAGTTGCAGGGCAGATACATTACACATTTTTTTCAGCTTTTGTACTGACTCCTGAGTGAGCAACATGTATCTTGTGCCTCGTAATTTTCTTCCATTGAAGCGGACAGTTCGCGTCAGCAAACCGAGAGCCGAATGCTCAGAACTGCCTGCGCATTAGGACGGCCTCACGGAAGGCGAATTTCTAGGACCGTGTCCTCAACTTTCATCGGCACAGAATGCCTCCATTTAAACCCCGGCATTTAAAAGCCACGCACTCCAGCTTCTGTTCGTACAGACCACATGACCATGGCCTGATAAAGAGGACTAGCCTCCTCATCTCTCTCTCTCTCTTCGCTTTCACTCCCTTTAACCTCTTCTTCACCATGCATAAGGTTGAAAACCAGGCCTGGTTAACCTCCCTGCCTGAAACGCCTTTCTTTCTTTCTCTCTCTCTCTCTCTCTTCGTATACACTAGCGTCTTTCCGAGGCTTGCAGCAAATGCAATCTGTCCACCCTTGTTTTCACTGGTCTTGTAGCTGCCCACGAAATGTCCGAGGTCGTTGTTCCTGTCCCCTTCCTCCATTATGTTTCCGTCCTTCTGTGCTGAAGACAGTGTCACTGTTGAAGATCGGCGCAGGTTAGACGCCTCATGTGTCCCGTAACAACATATATATGGCCAAATATCTCCTCTTTCCTACACGGCGTGGTTTCACGCTCTGCCCCGGCAAACAAAGATTCATGACAATCGCTACCGCCGCTGAGCGATGATCGCTTGTCGGCAACAGGATCGCCTCCACTTCCGCGGACGATGATCTCCGGGCGGCTTGGCTCCTCAGCCTGAGAGAGCAGCCGTTCGGAAGGGGGAATTGTCTCTGCGCGGCCACGCAAGCAGCATCTCGGCGACGCGATGATGTGCCGCTGCCTGCAGATGACGGCGCCTCGCTCTTAATATTTGAGCGGACATTAGGCTCCCGAGATCTCTCCTCGCCAGAAGCAGCAGCAGCGTTGGCCGTCGAAGATCCAATTACCCGGAATGGCGCCACCGAGCTCGTCCACGGCGAAAGAAGGCGCTCGCGTCCCCCCCCCCCCCCCCCCCCCCCCCCCCTCCTTCTTATCCGCAGCTTCGCCTCCTCGCAATCCTCCCGTGACCGATGGTTGCGCCGGGCTCTCCCCCGAGCGGCGGCGTGGCTGACCGTATATAGAGCCATATACGCAGGAACCTTATAGTCTTCTCTGCTTGTTCCGCCAGAAGCGGCGGCAGAATTTGCAGATAACGCGGCGCCGTCCGTTCGTTCGTTCGTTCGTTCCTTCTTCAGAAGCGCGAGGACATTACCGCAGCAACGTCGTCCTCCTTCTCCTCGAAGGCTATGTCGCTGATCCCCTCCTCTCCCTCCGTCAGCATCCCTTCCCTTTCCCTCCGTCCTCGTGTACTCATGAAGATCTAGCCTGGCGGACAGCGGCGTGGTTCCGAAGGAGCGGTCGGTCCCGTGCAGGCGCGAGAAATATGTGCGCGCTGTGGAGCGCGACTCGCGCGGCGTTGGCGATCCGCCGCGTATAGCTCCTCTTCGCGGGGCTTATCTCTCCGTTTCATCAACGGGCTCGCCGAGCCCGAGGGCTTCTGCTCGCCTCTAGAAATGAGGCTCTCTTAGCGCATCGGTCTGCGCCCGGACGAACCAAGGAACGGCTCGCGCTCGCTGCATGTACGTATCCCCGCTCCACGGGGTCTCGTTCTGGTCACTGTAACCCGTCGGCGGTGTCACTGCCTTCGCGAGACAAGCTACAAAGAAAGCTCGCGCGAGTAGGCCTCCCTTTTTCAGGTTAATTATGGTAATGAGCGTGCTGCGCGCCTGTCCGAGCGCGCGCGTACGCGCCGAGAAAGAAGCTGCCAAGTTTTGTATATACAGTGGCTCATGTAAGCGCACGCAATACGTAACTCCCTCGCATTTCGCTGTCCGGTGTCATTATTCATCTCGCCGCCGGTCCATGCGTAATGCAAGTTCGTTTTCCCAGCTAGGCGCGCGAGCATTTCCCTCGCCGTATAGTTCACGCACGTGCTTTTGCGCAAGACGGCTCTCGGGCATGTTGTGCGATGCGTATGCAGCGTGCGTGCGGGGTGTCTGTGAGTATGTAGCCGGTTGATTTAGAACATTGAACCCGATTCCTCGTTTTCGGCGAACCACCGCGCATGCTCCAGAACCGGGCGCCCGAGAGAGCTGCAGTACACTGCGTTCGGCGTGGTGGTTCTGCTTGGCTACTTCAGGCCAACAGGAAGTCCGAGCGCGCACGCCTTTTCGCAAATGACCGGCGCAATTTCGCACCAGAGGCCGCCGCCGTGCGGGCCCAAGTCGACTGGCCCGGTCAGAAGTTTGTGTTTCCTAATTGCAATGCTCGTTATACTTTACAGCGCGCACCGCGGCGTTTCTTGTGAGTGATTCCGCATACGCGAAACGTGTATGCGCGCGGCCTGAAGCCAGCGCGCGGGTGGCGTTCTCCTTTTGATAGCGAACACTGCCCGCGTTCACTCGGGCGCTGGCTTCGTGAACGCCGGACGCCGCCGCACATTTTAGAATTAACACCCCGCGCCTCTCAAACTATCCAGTGTACCTGGCTCCGGGCGAGCTTTGTTACGAAGATGTACGATCTCCATTCGCGCCAAGGCTGCCTCCTCTACGTGGAAAAACGGTGTTTGGCGAGGGGGGGGGGGGGGGGGGGGGATGAGAGGATGTGCGCTGTGAATTGGACATAAACAACGCTTATCTAATTGCCCGCCCTAAATATCTAAACTGCTTTAAAAATGAATTTTTCGCATTTGGAGGTTTTATGGCGCATAACCTAATCGCTTCGGCCATTCCCAACGCGTCTCCGTTGGTGCCCACCTGCGGAGCGCATTTAACTGGCAGTGTAGCTTGCAAACATGTCACAGAAATTAATATAATATTACTTTTTGAATGCTCTTCTCGCCGAGTGACGGTTGTCGTGCATTCCTGCGTGCACCACGCAGCGAGTTTGGATATAATATCCTCCATCGTGCGCGGACCTTCACCCGTCAGCCTCTTTCTACCTGTGGATTTAGGCGCAATTTTTTGACGAGGCTGTGTCAGTTGGCTGTGCTAAACACGTTTTGCGTGCAGCCCTTCTGCGTCGCAGTCGGTCCAGTATGCCCAACGCCTGTTTGTGAGGGTGGTTTTTAATGTATCTGTCGTGGATTTCAAGCGGTCACACTGCGGTTACATAAGAAAGAACCTCTTATGCGCATGCAAATCCGCTATCATCAAATGCTTCTTGAGTGATCCAGTCGGACGCCTCTGAAATCTCCACCACATAACTGGCTGGTGTATAGTAGAGAAGGCAGCAGTCACGGCCAAAATTCCTCTTCGTGGGTTAATATGGGAATCACCAGAATGGCAGACTGTCATGTGCACATGACATGCCATTGGAGTTGCTCGCATGAGTCGTCCATTTTAGCGATTTTTTTAATGAGGCATTAAATACTCTGCTGCTACTCCCACACCACATATGTGGGTCATATTATCATGCCATCTTCGCTGCGGGGGCGCAGGGCCGCTGTTTCAGGGCGCGGATGACTTCGGCAGCTCTCGTGTATGCAGCGGTATGTATATGCCCTTTTTTGCAGCGTCTTTATAGCAGGCTGTCGAGCACCTGTCGCGGCAAATAATAATAATAATAATAATAATAATAATAATAATAATAATAATAATAATAATAATAATAATAATAATAATAATAATTGGTTTTGGGGGAAAGGAAATGGCGCAGTATCTGTCTCATATATCGTTGGACACCTGAACCGCGCCGTAAGGGAAGGGATAAAGGAGGGAGTGAAAGAAGAAAGGAAGAAGGAGGTGCCGTAGTGGAGGGCTCCGGAATAATTTCGACCACCTGGGGATCTTTAACGTGCACTGACATCGCACAGCACACGGGCGCCTTAGCGTTTTTCCTCCATAAAAACGCAGCCGCCGCGGTCGGGTTCGAACCCGGGAACTCCGGATCAGTCGCGGCAAAGGACGCGCTTAAAAATTTGTAAGCCGAGCACCATTTAGGAAGCTAAATCCATGCTATACGGCAGAACCTGGCTGAGAGTGATATTATATTTTTATTCCAGTACCTTTCTAACAATTTTTTTTTCGCCTTCATCAAAGCCTGAAATGGCATTACACCCAGAAATTACGTCGCTTGCCCCAGTGACGTGTGTCTAAAAATGACAAGAATAGAACGAAACTGGAGTAGCACCTTTGTATCATTCTGGCCCATCAACGGCACAGTTCTCGGAAGCTCGGTCGGGCAGATGGGAACCCTGCATGCCATGTTTTTCGTCACGTTACGAGCGATAGCCACGGTCGTCGCGCGAATCGAACGCATGAAACGAACCTCCTCAACATAGACCAGATTTGATGGTTCGACATCCCAAGCCATGAGTGCGGCACGACCGCAGGACGCGCGCATATTTATTGTCATCTCTGCCCTCTTGTTACGCGTATTTGGGCCTCTTCCAGGAAAGCTTTCACTGCTCCGATCCCGTGTGCCCGAACTGCGAAGAGCAGTGGTGCATGAAAATAACGCAGGATCAGAGGAAATAAGCAGCGCAGGTAATCGGCACAATATTGGGAGACTATTGGCAAAACTGGTCGTATGAAGGATCGTTATTTCCAATGTTGTGACTATATTGGCAAAGTTGGTCCTACAAAGGGCCGATTACCATTGCTCCTTGTGAGCCAAAGTGCAGCGCCATGCCGGAGCCATCGACTGGCGGCCGTATACGGGGCACCGTGGAAAGGAGAGAGACGTCCGGAGAAGACGCGCCTTCCGTGACAAGGAGCCGTCGATCGCCAAGTCCCCGGCGACCACCGCGGTCCGGTACGGGGCCACAATTGTTCGAAAGCGGATAAGCAGCGATCCGGTGGAGGAGAAAATGCCATCGACACACACGGGGGGGCCCTATCGGTCGGGCCGCTCGATGCGTCCACAGCCGTACAGGGTCCGCTTTTTGGAGCCGCCCGAAGCACGGGGGTAGCAGCAGCAGCAGCAGCACCGCGAACGGCAGGCACGAAACCGCGCCAGCTCCAAGAAGAAGAAGCCATTGTTCTTTTGTTGGCGCTCTGCTCCCGCGTGGTGTCGCTACAGTTGCATGCAGTGGTGGTGAAGCTGTGAGCTTCGAATGGGGCTCAGTGTCCTTGCAGGTCACTTTGCCGGAGGCATTGCACATAGCGTAGTGTCGCGGAGATTAGGAGTGCCAGTTGTTCTTCGCACTGTGTTCAGCTAGAGGACACAAGGGTTAGAATACTCACCACTTTCACGTATACCCTGGCCGTGACTCTGAACTAAAGGTCTTCCCAATTGCCACGTTTGAGACTCGCCGATTTCTCGATGTTTCAAGCCGCGGATCCGTTCTCGGCTGTAGTGCATGCAACTGGCAGCGACGACGGTTCCGCGGTGCTCACGCGATGGCCCGTTCATCGATGATCGGCGCACACGCGCGCGTGTTGTAGCCTTCGCTCCTTGTTCGGCCGCGGCGTGGACGTTGTTGGCGAAAGCCACCCCCCCGGTTCGAAAGGCGGCGCTGAGAAGGGGGAGGGAAAGATCGTTGGCAATTAATGACTCTCGCGTAACGACGTTTCATCACGCGGGCTGGCGACGACGACGAAGACCACCTTCACGAAGAGGGGCCGCCCCAATACCCTGTCTGTCGGTGGCGGCGTAGACCTACTCGGAGGCGAAGGCGCGCCGATTGGACTCCGGTCTATTGAGCATAAGTAGAAGTATTTTTCGTACCAAGCTAATCCCGTGAGTAAATGGGTTGTATTATCGCTTAGACTATGGAGTATAGGTTGTGCGTTTTGTGATATTCCAAAGCACTTCGTCGTTTGTGCAGCTATTCTACAGAGCATTTTTCCAAGCACATCGTCATGCGTGAGTGACCTCAGCGTTTTTTCGCGTTTTTTTTTCTCTCGCTTTTGCTCGCTTTATTCCTTGTTTTAGCACTTACTTTATCACTCATAGCGCACCTAACGCCGCGGTGGCTCAGTGGTTATGATGCTCGGCTGCTGACCCGAAAGACGCGGGTTCGATCCCAGCCGCAGCGGTCGCATTTCGATGGAGGCGAAATGCTAGAGGCCCGTGTACTATGCGCTGTCAGTGCACGTTAAAGAACCCCATGTGGTTGAAATTACCCGGAGCCCTCCACTACGGCGTCCCTCACAGCCTGAGTCGCTTTGGGATGTTGAACCCCATAAGCCCTAAGCTCGTGGCACACCCGTGCACGCTAATTAGGAACACCCACGAGCATGCGCACAATCCGTCCAACCTGATTCACAATGCGTATTCTTAATTCGATTTTTCTTGCGCTAGTTCCTATACTTCCCATCTCGACTTCTAGAGAAGCAATGCGGTGACACGTCTGCACGCTTTGATGTATTCAGGCATTCCGATATTTCGGCTGCTAAGTTTGCGTGTAGCAGCAATCAGCCTCCCATCTGTGAGCATAAAGCGGCGAAACTGTACTCCTGAGCACTTATCGCATGCAATACAAATAACCTGCGTAGAGAAAGTTATGAACTCTTACTTTTGTGTGCGTACTAGTGCGATAAAAAGAAACGGGAACAACTCGCCGCCTATGCGCTCCGCTGTTAGAATCTCTTTTGACCGCGCTTTTACCTGGGTGGTAAGAAAAATACATTAGAGTCGTCCTAGAATGCATCACGGACGACTCTAGCGTCTTTTTTCTACCACCGAAGTAAAAGCGGGATGAAAAGAAGCGCGAACCGCGCGGAGCGCCCAGGCTCGGCTCTGTTCGCGTTTCTTTCCATCGCACCTGTATACGTATTGTTCAAAATGAAATAACTTAGAAATGCTCACAGCTGACAACTTTCGCGAAATTACCGCACCAGCGGCTCGCACAGTAAACAGCCGATTATCGCGGAGCACAGAAAACGCTTCGCCTCCTTCAACCCGAATAACGCCGTTTGTATCTACTACGCGGGCTTCGGGGAATTTAAACCGAAGCACAACCGCTTATATACATACATACTCCGTGGGCTTTCCCGAGCGAGTTCGGGCTGTGCGAAAATAGGGGGAATAAATACGGGACACCCACGCATAATTCGCGATATACGGAGAGCACTGGATCGAGGCGGGGGTGGTGGTTTGGAAGCCCCCGAGGTCTTTCATCATCGGGAGCCGACGACCTTCATCGGGGTCCCGAAGGAACCTCATCGGCGCCTCCGATGAACGCGACGTCGTCGGCGAGAATAAGCGTTTAATGTTCCCGATCTGTTGGCACCCCCGTACCGAGCCGGGTGTGGAGCTTTGAGCACGCGCGCACCTTGCACCGTCGTGTGCCGCGAGCGCATCGGGAAGACGCAGCAGCAACAGCAGCGGTCTATTTGCAAGTCAATCCAGCCGTGCGCCGATGTGTGTAGCGCTTTCGAGCGTCACCCTCTCCGCCTCTTCCTATATACCGCGCGTGTTTTTGCCGCGATCCCGCTCCATGCTCCCTCTATATATTTTTTTTGTTTCTGCCGGCCTGCGAAAACCCGTCATCAACCCGCGGTGACAGGTGGCGAAGTAAGAAGAAATTCTTGGCGTCGTCACAATACGTGGTATACATACACCGCAGGAACTCACTTTTGTATTCTAATGACCTGTAGTATGTATGTGCCTCCATATGCCAAGGGAAAGGGACTGGGAAACAGCGGTATCCGAGTGAAACAGAGGATGAAACTAATTTATCGGATTTCTTCAGGGATCCGCGTAGTTCCTATTTTTGTCTGCTTTCATTTTTTTCTTTTTTTACATGCAGGGCTGTTCGAGGCAATAAGTTTTCTAACCGTCTCTCTCGGACGTGCTCTGCTCGCGGAACTTGTTGGACGCAAGGGTAAAGCGCATCAGTTCGCTGTTTTGGGGGAATTCAAGATGCACTATACATCTGCGTTGCCCTTGGCATATTCGCGAGGTGACCCGCTCGAACTGCACAGATACTTATTGTCGGCGTTCTTGCGCTCTTCTATAGTATCTGCGAATAAGGGCTCTCCTTTAGTTCGTATCTGCACTTTCCGAGCCGAGTGGCAAGCATTGTTTTAAACTATAACAGTGCATTAGTCAGATGCACGCTATTGGTGTCCGCGCCTCTCTCCTTGTAAGAACTGAAGTAAAAACTTCAAACGGACGTTCACGTAAAGTTACACGGGCTTCAGAGTCAGCAGTTTAAGGGACCAGGAGTAAGAAGTTTAACGGATGACGTAGCCCAATTATTCGCCGACATTACGACCCACGACTAATCCTTGGCTGCTGGTCCAAGCACAGTCACGCTTCTTTTAAGATCGAGGCGATGAAACGCATCGTATTGGATAAGACTAAATTAATAAGGTCAAGTGACCTACTTAAATACACTTATGTTATCGTATTACTTGGTCACGTAATGACGACTTAATTTCGTGCGAACTACGCAATCACTTTCCAACAAGCATTCAGCGTAAAACGCAGTGAAGAAAACAGTGAGAAGGAACCAAGCAAAATGTGTGGTCCTGCAGAAGGGTCCAGGAATGCAGCTAGAACTGGCAAAAGAATAAGAAGTAAGAAGCAGGGGAACCGAAAAGAATCTCGGAGGCAAAGCGGCCGCGCTATACTCGAGGCCCATCGCTCGTCGGGGCGCCCGAGATGTGCATGCACCTGCCCGCAGGGACTGATCTCGATTGCGCGGCGGCGCTGCATCTCTCGATCATTCATTACGGGCACGGCGCTGCCAGCAGGCGTGTGCATGCGTCCGAGTAGAGGGGCTCTGCTTTCTCTTCTTTATCTCGCTTCTCGCGCTAAACGCCGTGCCTCGGTCCGTGCATTTTCTCTCCTCTTCTGCCCTCTTCTTTCGCTTTCTTTGCTTTCCGATTAGCAGGCTCCGTGCGCATTGCCGGTCGGCCCTCTCCCTATACCTGCGTGATTGAAATCCCTGGCGCACGTTATGTGCCTGCTCGAATGAGGGATCGCACAACGCTGCGATTCGGCGAGAGAACGAAGGTGGGAAGAGGGAAAACGTATTCCTCTTCCCCGGCGCCGTCCCGTTGTTGTTCTTTCGCCTGGCCGTCGTCTATTCATCCATCGCGCGCTCGCGCGTCAGTGCGTCTTTGTTCTTTCTCCTCCTCATCGCGAAGGGATGCGGTGGCGACCCAAATCGAATTCAGCCATCACCGCACACTCGTGCTGCCGGCCGCGGCTCTCTCTCTCTGTGTTCGGAGAAAAGGTGCCGAGGAGGAAGAGGAGGGGAAGGGAAAGGGCAGCGGCAGCAGCATCGGAAGCAGCAGAAGCGGAGTGTTGCTCGCACGCGAGTTTATCATTTCGGGCGAGCATATACACATACGGGGCGAGAGATCGTTAGCGCGTCCCCCCCACTCGCACCTCGCCTGCAGAGCGGCGTGGCGGAGGGTGTGTGCGCGCGTGTGAGAGGGGCGTGCGGAGCTTCTTGTTTTGTTTTGTTTTCTTCTTTGCCGGCCTGCTGGACGGACGGACGGACGGTACCGCTGTCTTTTGTCTGAATCACTCGCGTGATGATGAACGGCGAGCGCCGACCGACCGACGAGCATGGTTCGTCGTTGTCCTCCCCGCATTCGTATTTTTCCTTCGGTTTTCGCGGGCCCCGCCATGTTTCGCGCCATTTTGCAATTTGATGCGAGCCGCTCGCATGCAGATTGAGCGCGTATTGTTCGCGTTCGCGCGATGCGTGAAAAAGCGCGCGGTTTTTGTTTTTCCTGCGATGATGTGCGTCGCGGCTAGGAGCTGCGATTTTTTCCTCGTTCAGTCAGCAGCGGGAGGAACTGTACTAAAAAGGCTCGTGGTTCTTAGCGTACGGCGTGGCTGATAAATAACAAGTTCGGGGACCGCTGACTGAAGCGCGTTTAATTCGCCGATAATGTTTTCCCTTGAAAAGAAGCGCCAGTCTTGGTTATGCTACCAGCTTGCGCAGGGTGTGAACTGTTCTGTGTAATACTGGCTCTCAGGCGCTGGCCGCCAGTGAATTTTCCCCAAATCAGTGAATTAATGACGCACTTTCGAACCGAGGTGCTGCAATAACGAACACGCAGAGAAATGTATACCGCCAGAAATGAACACAACAGTTACTTTCCGCAGTAGCAAATGCCACTAGAAAAAGCGCTCTGCAAATATGTCCGGCACTGCACTAACTAAATGCCGGAACGAAAATCGTCTCTTTATTAAGCTTTTAGCTGTAGACGGTGTTAGAAGGTCTGCCGCAACATGCCCCCGAAGCGCGTGGACTTCTGATGGATGTCGCTTGTAGGTGGATTATTAATAATAACTGGCCGTAATTCTGGCAGTTTTCAGAATATCCACCGTAGCTAGGACATTGCCTCCACGGGCTGGCAACACAGCCGAAGCCCGAAGGCGTACGATGAGAAGCCGGAGCACTTCTCACCGAGCAGATGAACAATGACGCGACTGGAGGCTGTACCGACCTGCCTTGTCGGCACCCTGAATGGAACACGGGGTTGGAGAGCGTGGTGCAGACGATGTAACCAAAGGCAGAAAACCATGTTCCTGAATATCCATTCCAGTACGCTCGCAGTATCGTACTCCGAGCTACAAGCTTTAGAACGAGTCGGGGCCATCGGTGTCCGCTTGGCACTCTTCCTCCACCCTGCCCATTCGTGCGCATGCATTCGAAGCGCGTCGCGTTGTTGAGATCGTCGCCTCCGTGGTTCGGCTTCACCCCCGCGCTTCAAAGCTGTGCGTGCGTCGCACTTGTCGTCGCGCGGCGCCCGGTGGTGCCCGAATGGAGTGCGCGAAAGCCTCGCTGACCCAGGCCGACAAGCCCAGCTCGACCTCGCATCCCGTGCCTTCCTACTCGTCGTGACACCTTTTGTATAGGGCCCCAGGGCAGCGGCCTCAGCAACAGATGACCGACACGAATATGCGCGCACCGTGCCGCACAAATATGCGCCCGCACGCGCTGATATTCAATTTCTCGTCGCCGTCGTTGTCCCCGCAATAGACGAATGCGCAAGGCCATACCGGCAGCCGTGGCAGGAGCAGACGCCGCTGCCCCGCCGTAGCCGTAGCGGACCACACCGCGGGACATCTCTCCGCGACGATCTCTTTCCTCCACAGCCGGGCTTCGAAGAGCACTCGGGAAGAAGCATATAGAGAAATGCAAGTAGCGAGAGGAATGAAGAGAGGGAATACGAGACCGGCGGCGGCGACGACGTTATGCGCATATCTAGCGAAAGGAATTTGAATGGACGGGCGGGCGTCCGTGCGAGTTCTTTCTTTCTTGGTAGGAGACGCTCCCTTCGAAGCGGCGACAGGGGCCGGGAGGGGGGGGGGGGGGGGGGGGGGGGGTTGCCACTGCGACGAGCCGCGGCTGTACCGCACTGGCGGCGGCGATGATGGCTGCTGGGCGTTATTGTATTTCGCCTAATCAAATGGATGGCGGCGGCGGTCCCGCTGTCCTCTTCCCCCCTCTCCCACGAAAACGTGCGCTCGTTCGCTGCCGCACCCAATTCCTCGCTCTTCTCTCGGCGCTAGCTGCGAGAGGGGGGGGGGGAGATGGGTCTCGATCCACTCTATCTCTCGCCCTCGGCCGTCCGTCCGTTTAATATTTCACACGTGAACGAATGCATATTCGGTCGGCGAGCGGGCGACGCGCGAATGCGGATAGCCGGGCGTTTTTGCGCCGGTCTCTTCTGGCGGAGACCCTCTCTCCGCAGCGCGTGCTGCTCGCTCGCATCTGTGTGGCAGCAGCCGTGGGCATAAACAAGTTTCACTCTTTGTCCTTGTCGTCATCGTAGTCGGGGCTGGCGTGCTGATAAAACTGGCGCGTCGGGCGCGCTTTGGGAAGCCGAGTAAAGAGCCAGCGGGCTTCGCTCACTCGTCGGAGCGGATTCATTTCTTTCTTTCTTTCTTTCTTTCTTTCTTTCTTTCTTTCTTTCTTGCTTCTTTCTTTCTTTCCTTCTTTCTTTCTTCTTTGTTTCTTCTTTTTTCTTCTTCCTTCCTTCTTTTTTCTTTCTTTCTTTGTTTTCTTCTTTCTTTCTTTCCTTCCTTCCTTCTTTCATTTTCTTTGCTTTGTTTCCTTCCTTCTTTCTTTCTTCCTTTCTTTCCTTGCTTCTTTCCTTCTTTCTTTCTTTGCCTTTCCTTGCTTTGTGGGTGTTCAGTTTACTGGACAGAGTCAATTTGTTTAACATTTTGTTGCGCTGCTCAAGCTGACGTAGTATACAGTACATGCCTCTGCGCTCAGCTTGGTGTATGTGGTGCCCGTATCATAACGAGGCTGGAAGCGCAGCGCCCTCTTCAGTAAATTATCTCCATCTGTCTTGATCTGTCTATCTCGTCTCGGGGCGCGATGATTTATCGTTGGCCAGCTAAGCATTTCTCAGCACACCCAGCGCTCATACGCTGAATAGCCACACTTGACCTGTATAGCTTTTTCCTCTTCATTCAGTGTCATAGTTTTTAATTCCTCTTTTTATGTCAAATTTAAGACACAAGGAGAGGGAGCCGAGGGAAGGGCGACCATCATAAAAGTGCACTCGCGCAGCAAGATCCCTGAGTTAATTTTTTATTATCTATCCGCGTGTCATAAATGCAATTCTGTCGCCATTGTTGACATTGCGTTCTGGAAAAATTTTAGGTAATATATGCAACTACGAGCAAAAAATTCTCGTTCTGACTGAAAGTGCGGACGAATAACTGCACATCGGTCGTCTTTAGTTTTGTTTTTAAATCCGCATCGCTTGTAACGGTATTCGCCTATAAAAGTTAATGCGGGCGTCAAACAGTTGTGACGCATTATACGATAAGGCCCGTAAAAGGCGTCCCTATTCTTCCTATATACCGCCAGTATCGTTTCGTGTCCCTCTTCGTTGCCTTATTCTCGCATGCTTCCGAACGGCGCCGCACAGCGACGTGCCGGAGAGGAGGCAGGCGCTGAATGGAGTCCGGGTTATTTATGAGCCACATTTGTTTATCGAGTTGTCACGACGCGTATATATCCCCTCGCAGTGGCGCCGATCTATTGTGCGCCGCTTCGAGCCTGCCGCGTCAAAAAAGGAATAAACAAAGATAGACGCATTGAATAAATAACGCGCGACCCTTCCTTCGCACGCGCCTGCCCGCCGCTGTGTCCCGCGATCGAAATGCACAATTCCGCGTGCGAGGCGTGCGCGCACGTGTGTGTTTGTGGTCGCGCTTTTGCGACTTCACCGAGTTGCCGAGAGGTGGCGGGCCAGTCGCCACGCGTTCTTGCATGCCCTCGGCGTCCTGCTGTGCACGTGAACCTCCTGTTCTTGCATGTGTAGCGCATACGCTGCTGCTGTCATGTCCGCCGCCTATACCCCGCTTGGTGCCGGGCGCGCGGGTGATTTCGATTCTCGTTTCGCTCTGTGTTCGGGATCTCGGCGGCGCCTCGATGGGGATGCGTGAACTGCATCCGATGCGGCTGCTTGCTTGTGGATCCACGCTGGACCCGACCCGGCCACATTTTGCATGCACAACGAACTCTGCGCGAAACACGCGCGCTTCCGATGTGTTTGCGGCGCGGCCTCGGCCACTTGCATCGGCGAGTAGGGCGCTTCGGAGATGTGGGCCGCCCCTTCAAGCAATCGCCTTCCTTTATGCTTTGCTTTGGAAAGCGTACGCCAATATTGGAACGAACAATTGACTTAGTCAAGTAGAACTACGTGATAGAGCAGGCGGGATTTTCTATGTAGTGATCGATTTGAAGTTGATTGATTGATTGATTGATTGTTGATTGATTGAGCAAGAGAGTGTGTGCGTGCGCAGAGCGTGTGTCTCATACAGATTTCACAGAAAATGACTGCAGCTCAGTAAACAGGACGCCAGACGAATAAGGGACGAAGACGAGCACTGTGAAGAAGTCCATTACTTTGCTACATTTAACTGTTGGGCGTGTGCCTAACAGTTCAGTGTGAAGAGAAGCAGGACATTTAGAGGAAGACTACCTTTTTCTTCAGCGATGGAGTAGAGGTAGAACATCCGCCTCGCGTGCAAGAGGACCGGGGCTCAAATCCTGGTGCAGCGCAATTCTCCACCGGGTTAAAAAAAAAAAAATCCGCGTGTCGATGGAATTGCATAACCAGGCCTGGAGTGCGGCCTGATCTCGGTGACCAGAACCGACAACGCACTCTCTCACCAGAGCAGGATTTGGCCACCCTGGTGTAGTACTTGGCCACAACCTTCTATGATCAAACAAAAAAACCTTTTTCTTCACCGCGTGTCCTTTCACCTCGCAACGCTAACAGATCTGCATTTGTACATAACCTGTTATACTCAAAGGCTTTGTTGGTCCGTCCTGCAATCCATGACTGCCGAGTGGCGCCTAGCTGTGCACCGATCGGCCTCGGCTACCATCTCCCGCCGCTGCCGCAGCCTTGTCAGATTTCCACGGCAAGCGAACAGCCGGGGCCCGGAGCAAAAGAGAAATTAAGAGAGTTGCGGATCCCGCTATACCATATAGCACCCGCACGCAAGAGGGAATTTATAACGGCGCGTAGACGCCTGCCCGAAAACAATTAAAAGCCTTCCTCTCTCCTCATGCTCATGAAATGAGAAAAGGGGGAGGGGGGGGGGTTGAGGGAACGCAACTGACGCCAAAGAAGCGCCTTCGCGGTGAAGGCGCGGGAAACCAGAGAGGCCTCTCCTTTCAAGTCCTTTGGAGAGAAACAATAAATTACCGTCTCTTGTTTCATTTTGGGCCAGGCCGCATCCCGCGTACGCCTTCGCTTTTCCCCCTTTTGCTGCCTTCCACCCTGTTTGGCGCCTCTGATTTCTGCGCTGAAGAAAGGAAAGGAAGGCGGGTGAGATTGGGGGGAGGTATATAGTGTTGAGGCGCGAACGGATCTGGACGGCGGGTTGTGCGATTAATTTTAACTCCTCCTCGCTCGGTGGTGCATCGACTCATTACTTCGGGGTCCTGGCGCGAGCGAAGAGCTTCGCAGTCTTCGGGCGACGCTTGCGAAAGGCGCTGCTGAAGGAGGATGCGGGGAAAGACGGAGCCTCGGCGATCACACTCTTGCTTCCACGGGTTCCTAGAAATTGCTCGCTTTCGCTTTATTCAGCCTCTCGCGACGCCGCTGTACGAAACCGATAAACAAAGGTGGTCTGCACGGCCGGAGGCACGTCTTTTCAAAGCGCCTTAACAACTTCGGCTTGCTGCGGCACTATTCTTCTGACCTGACTTGGCGAGTAACAGCTAGACATCATAGTCTTGCGAGTTTAAGTGACTCACAGAGCGAATTTGCAGTTTAGTTAACGCCCGTTCAAGGTGCGTCAGCCGAGCTCTGCCACTGACACGACCACGGTTTACAAAGGAAAATTAGCCTTGCCGCACCGACTCCTTCCGTCAAGTGCAGACTCGCACTTCCTCTGTGTTTACGATGCACGAGCATTGCGAGTAGGAGTGCCGCGGGATGCAAACGATCTCCTTCGGTCATTCATCATAAACCTACCGCCACTGGTACGCAGGGTGGAAAGACGCACTGACGCGCGAAGCCTCAATGACAAACTCGTCAGGGCCAGGCGTCGAACTTTCAACTGCACGAACCCGCGTCGGCCTGTACAACGGAGACCACACGCATTGCCCCCTCTCTGCGATGCACAATGCTATATACGGGGGTGCCACTGCAACGACGGAGGCATCATTAGCAAGCGCATCTGGGCGGCTGTAAACAGGCAAACAAGACCTCCGCATTGTTTATCCCTCGGCGTACACCACGGCTGAGCACAAGTCAGCGGCGGGGTTGGTTGCATGGGGTGCCGGGTTGCGGTTCGTTGGGGTGGCCCGCAAACAAGAACCCTTCCCCCGCTACCCCCCTCACTGTTCATTCCTGGCTTGGTGCAGCGCGCCCTGCGTTTCCTCCCCACGTTTTTCAAGTTTGCCGCGGCAGGGCGCGCTCTTCGCCTCCAGTCGAGTGTCCTCCCACCCCCGAGTGCTCCTTTTCGCGCGCGCACGGAGCACTTCTCCGCATCCTCTTTGTTTTCCGCCGTCTCCGCCGCGTCCTCTCGCCACCGTAGTTCCGGCCTCCTCGTTTGCCGTTGCGCGCTTGTAAGACGCCCGCTCCGTATAGAAGCGAGGCCAGGGGGGGTGCTTCGCCTTTGTCTGGGGCTCGGACCTGATCGCGGACACGCGTACGCACGCATGAGCACACCGGCGTCGCAACTTGAATTCCCTTTCGCTTTTGAACGCGGTTGCGTTTTCTTCAGCGGCGCAAAACTTTGTCCGCTACCGTTCCGTGCGCCGACATGAAGCACTCCGCGGGCTGTGCTTAATGGTGGTGGACTCACAATGAGCTCACAGAGCCGCACTCGGGCGTCTTCGGGGGTTCTAATTGCTGAAAAGACGCCACGTAGTACAGAACGAGATCCTCCATATTGTTCCAGCCCTCTCACTTATCCACTGTTTTTTTTTTTGGCAATGTTTGTCTCTTTCTTTGTTTGTTTAGTCTGAAGTATTTGTCAATGAAAGCTTGAGTCCACTTGAGCGAAGCAGTCGGGCTCCCTTGCCGGCAGCGGTGACCCGGATGTGGTGTCAGGCAAGCAGATATCTTTTTGCCCAGCGTGTGAAGTTGTCCATAAACGTAAGAAGGCAACTCGCGCCACGGTAAGAGGGCAGAGCGAAGACACGCCACCCTGACGCGACGCTGCAAAGTCCGCAAGCTATGCCGTACTTTGTTTTAAAAAAACGTTCTCGCTTCTTCGACAAAGGCGGGATTGCTACACTCGCTCTTAATCCCGTCATTACGTTGCTGCAACGTTTTCGGCCTTGCATAGCCGACAGCCAAATGAATCTGGAGGTCTTCGTGCGTATAGGCAGTAGATGAAATCTCTCGTTCGTCGGCACACGTACTTTACATTTTAAGTTTTACCCCCCCCCTCTCCATCTTCTCCCGCCCATGCCTCTCCAATCCCTCATTTCCCTTCCTTTGTGTAATGCTCCGCTATTTGACCTGCGAGATGTTTCAAAATGTTTCCTTTCCATGCCTGCTCAACGAGGCCACGCATAACGATCCTTCTCGAGCCGCAGCGCGTCAAAGAGCTCTTTGAGGACGTGTGGATTCCTGCGGGAGGAACGTGATCCTCATTCGGCGCGCGCTTCGGGCTCCGCCGGGCGGGCCGCGCGCGCATGTGTCTTTGCTTCATCTTCTCGCCGTAACGCCGTGGCTGGAATCCTCGCGGGACAAGTTCGTTAGGGCAGATTTGATGCCGCCCCAGTGGCTCCGTGCGAATCAGGAATCAGAGAGCGGCAAAATGCCTCGGCTTTTCCATTTTCGGTTCTTGGCCGCCGCCTCTGCTCGTGCGGAACCTCCGTTGAGGAGCCATAAAACGAAACGACCTCCCGAAGAAGGAAATAATAAGAAGTGGGGAGAATTAGGAGGAAGTGCAGAACGAACGGCGCAGAGCCCGGGCGAGACGCCGTAGAAAGGGTTAAAATCAAAGCTCGGTGGACTGAACAGGAGTGAGGACCTATAAAGCGAAAAAAAGGGGGCTCTTGCGCCAAAGACAAGGGCTCGAGAGAAGAAAAAAAATAATGAAAACATTCGCGGGCGCGCGCGCAAGCCCACAACGTGGAGCTTGGCAGCCAAAGAGAAAGAGCGGATGGGTGGGGGGAGAAGGAGAGTTTCGAGCGAGACGGAGGGACTAAGAAAGGGCGAAAATCAGAGAGGCGAAATGGAGCTCATTAGATATGCAAACTCGATTTATAATTCCCGGCGAAAACATTAATGGATTGAATTCTTGTTCGCGAGCGCGCTGAGCCGCCCCTTATATCGGGCCTTGCGGAAGAAAAAGTTTTAAAAAGGGTGTAGGGGGAATAAAGGTCCCGACTTTGCCGTGGATGTACGACTCGCCGGCCGTGGGCGCGCGTTTCTACGTCGCTGGCTTCGTTATCGTTTGTTCGAGCCGTGTTCGTTCCGAGGCTCGGTGGACCGACGATGGAGCGAAGGGAAGAAGGGGATCTAGCTGGATAACCCCTCCTCTTTCTTTTTGTTCTACTCGCAAACTCCGCCATCAGACCACGCGTCACCGCGTTCCGAGCACCGTGCAGCATCGGCAATGGCCCGCGACCACGTTCGGAACGGCACCGACGTATATGCGCGCATGTCATCGCGCACATGCGCGAGACGATCCCCCGCTGTGCGTGCGGTTGTAGCGCCACCGCGTTCGCCGCGCGCTAGAACCCCACGCCGACGGACCCGAGGACCAACCGACCGCGCGGCTCAAGCGTTGAGGCCGTATCGCGCACCGAGCTATCTTTATTTCTGCCCGGTCTTTCTTTCTACGCCGCTTCCGGAACCCACGTTCAGAAACAAAGCATTTTGGTCCGAATGAACGCGGGTCCGAATATCACCCGCGCCCTTCCCCCGTCGCCAGTGCTCGCTCGGGCAGCCTTCTCGTTTATGCTCACATGTGTGCGCAGTTTGTTTCTTCTGTGTTTGTTTTCTTTCTTTATCGTTCACGAATGGAAGAGCATGATGGGCTGCTGGGCTCTCCGCACGACTTTTCAACCTTTTGTCTCCGCGGGACCCTTTTAATGTCCTCCCGTGCCCTCGGGCGCCACCCTGCGTTGCACGGCGCTACGGGAGAGAGTGTTGAAGACATGCCGCGGTTGGGCGCTCTCCGAAGACCCTTCGTCCGCTACTGCCGTGTAGTATTTATATATGTCGTATGCATTTCGCGCGCTACATGGTGTGCAAAGGCGCCAGCCCGTGCTTAAGCTCTAAAGTTTTACGGTCGGTTGTCGACCCTGCTGTGTCCGCCCACGGTTCTGAACTGCCGCGGTTGAATGCTCGGTGACGACCTGAGTATGGCGCGAAGTGGTTCAGCATATGGACATGCGCCACCGTGCTGAGCTGTTCGCTTCTTTTATGTGAAATGAATCATCTTCAGCCGTTGTTGGGCGACGCACCATTTTTGCTGGGCGATAGCGGAAGCGTTGTAAGTGAAGGTACTCCATATGTAAACGACAAAAAAATGTGAGGGTATTTTTGAGTGCATTATTTGGACAATCTCAGGCCCACATTTGGTACGTGCCTTTTCCCATTTGAAGGATGACAGCAACGCCAACAATAGATGCGTGCATTGCTCTGCCGTCCACGCGTATGCAGACCTGTGCTCTTGCGTAAAAGAACGCAGTGGCCCCGCCCTTGGTCAGGGAGAGGATTAGCCTTCTAACTTTGAACATGAAACGACGTCGAGCCTTCAGCGATGCACTAGTCGCGTTTACATGAATGCGACAGAAGTCAGCTCCAGCTCACTTTTTGAGAGAAAGTGCAATAACGTCGGGGAAGAGAGTAGAGGACGAGTCGCGCCTTTCCTCCTCAAAACCTGCTCCCCCCTCCCTCCCCCTCTCTCTCTCTCTCTCTCTCTCTCTCTCTCTCTCTCTCTCTCTCTCTCTCGAAAAATCGACTCAAGACGCATTCTGTCGCATTCATGTAAACGCGGCTACTGGCGCTGTTTCTTTTTGGCGGAATATTTTCATGCCAACAGCCGGTGCATTCAAGGCGCACAAAATGAAAGTAATCATTGGAGCCACTTAGAGCGACTATCGGCGACTAAGCGTTCCACTGTGTTTCTTCGCATGTTGTGTCTTGTTTTTGGGTGGAACAGCGCTGGACACAGGGATGAAGGTGATGGGGAGACGAACACATTGGCGCTGACTCTCAGCCGTTGCATAAGACGTGAAAGCTAAGTGATCG
The DNA here is from genome assembly GCA_030143305.2 of Amblyomma americanum. Lineage (NCBI taxonomy): Eukaryota > Metazoa > Arthropoda > Arachnida > Ixodida > Ixodidae > Amblyomma > Amblyomma americanum. Next base: position 28,844 of record JARKHS020029727.1, on the reverse strand, counting down.
ATTGACTGACAAGTTCACGCAGAAATAGCGTTAACAGTGCGATGCACTGCAGTGACCTGCTTGTGCAGGCAACTTACTCGGCAGGTGCACTTGCGCGCTTGCTCCTGTCGCCTCAGGGTCGCTGGTCGCGAAGTGCGCCGAGATGTGCTAAACCTCTGTACTGACAAACATCCGTTCTTTCATCGAAGGAAGGGTCTTCTCGGGACGGGTCGCCGGTCGGGGAACTCGCGCTAGCGTAGTTGCCGCATAGCTGGCACACTTGGCCACATTTGTCTGCCCTGTTCCGATGGCAGACCCGATCGAGTCTTCCTTGCTCTTCTGTGTGCTATCTGTTTACCCGCCTTTGTTCTCACCTCGTCCTTGCTCCATCTTTGCAGCCCATCCCCGGCCCGGCGCGGAGCCTCGGGCTATGCGACCCCCTGCCACTGAGGACCGCAGCGCCCTGAACGACTCGATACCGGCCGACGACGCCCCGCAGACAGGTGAGTGGCCCACACGTCGGGTCGCCCGTCATTTTTACGCGACGGCTTCCTTTCTGCATCGACATCGTCAGCGTCGGCGTTCTGAGCGAAAAATTCCCGAGCAGCCTATTTTGGTCACGTGACCTTGTAGCGTCATCACGACCTGCCTACAGCATTGTGAGCGAACTGACCACCGCGACAGGTTGCAGTTAAATTAATGATTGGTCGCGAGAGGTTGCTCGAGAAGAGCAACCTGGTTCGCACAAGCCACACCGGTGGCAGCACCTGCCATCGCAGGGCAGTGGCGCATCGCTTAACTCGTGACTGCACCACTGCGCCAGGAGTGGTGTGAGGGCTCCCACGGATCTGTGAATGTGAAGTCGAGAATCACCAATTCCGCATATATGGGCATTAACCCAATAACGCTATCGAGTAATACCCTTAAGGCAGAGCTTAAGTGTTTCCTCCAATTTTAGAAAGAACTGCACGCCTACACAAGAATAAATAGCATATATGCTATTGACGCCATGCGTGGCATCGCATGGGCGCTACAATGGAAATCACTCGGTTGCTACAAACCACCGCAAAAACAACCGCTTTGATACAAGCATTGCCGCGTTATTATTCTGTCGAAAAGTAAGTAATAAATATGCGTTTATTACTGGGAAGCGATATGGGATGGCCTCTCGATTGGAAAAGTGTCCGAATACAATCTTCCACTCGGCTCCTGTTATCGCTTTGCAATGACCATATTACCTTTGATCTGCGCAGTGTTTTAGCAATTTTTAAGCATAGCGCAATAAATAGTGGGACAACATTCCCTTTTCATTTGCGCTTGAACGTCGAATTCATGGTCGTCGCACTCGCAACTGGACTTGGTGCGGCTGAAGATGCGTTCCCTCTGTAGCTGCAAAATCGAGAATTCAAGTACAGAAACCTTGTGTTACACACCGGACATTTGCCCTCTGAACATTTTTCGCGCTCTCATCAGTGAACGTATGCATAAGTCGCGTATTTGCTGCATAGTTACTTTTCTTTTTACCTTTGGATTGCACGAATTGTTTTGTTCTGCTTACGAACGAATCGAATTCTATCGGTTCACGCTACAGCTAAGCTGAAGGCTGTCTCGTATAGCGACGAGACATTTACGGCAATTTCACGAATGCTTTGCTGTCGCTTCCAGCAAATACGATTTCGGATTTACCAGCCACTTATTAGCTGAATCTCTTTCGAAAAGTACAAGGCTAGGAAAGAAAAATAAACTAATGGCGTTCACGGAAATTCGCAGCCACACACCCAAAAATATCTCCCCCCTTTTTGTTTGCCAGCGGCCGAAAAAAAAAAAAACAACTGCGCGACCACTCGAAGGCGTTTTTACGCCGGTTAAAGGCTACGAGCAGCCAAAGAGCGAATCGCACCCTAGCACTCTCGTCCTTTGGACCAAACCACCAGAAAACTACACAGGAGGCGCGCTCACGCGCGCACACAGACAAACCTCGGAAACCCCGCTCTAATGTCCACGGGAAGCAAGGAGGAAGAGGAGCAGCAGAAAGCAGATCGCGCCCGATGCCGTCCGCCCTCCCCTCCGTGCATTTGTACTACATACCCTCCAACTCCGGCGCACCCGCCTCTCGCCCTTTCGGCGCGGTTTGTAAAAGACAAAAAAGAAGCAAAAATAAGAAACCGCGCAGGAGAGGAACCGAACGTCCGCGCCGCCGGGAGTTGGGTAGCAAACATCTCGTCGCCTGCGCTGCTCTTCGTCGCGGGCCTAATTCGCAGCTCCCCAGCGACCCCGGGGGCCCGGTTCATTCCGCATGTATCCGCGCGGCGCGCAAAACACGCGCCGCGCGACGTGTTTACTGCTTCGCTTGCTGATGCCCCGTCCGCTCCTCCGCCTCACCCTTTGCACTTGTTTATGCCCATCTCCCTCTACTTCTTTGGACACTCCCTGTTTCGCGTAAAAGGCGAAGCGAGAAGAGCGAGTTTAAAGATGGAAGTGGCTGTCAGCATTTGCCAAACGAGACTCCCCTAGCCTAGCCTCAGCGCGCAGTTTGTGTAATGCCGGGGATGGCCGAATGTGGAGGAGGAGGGGGGGGGGGGGGGGGGGGGCGCAAGAAGCGCGCAGCAGCAACAAGAGTTAACGGCTGGCGCGCCGTTAAGGACGGTACAGGACGACGGAGCAGGGCCACTCTGCCACCGCTCGCGGAAACGGATAGTCTCCCATTTCGAAGACGTGCTTCCACGCGCAGCCGCCGCCTTGCAGGGCTCTGAGCAGCGCACCTACTTCGTGCCCTTCTTGTTTTTCTTTTTTGTTGTCGTTTTTATTTTGCGTTTCTTTGTTTGTTCGCATATTCCGCTCCTGGTTCTGCGGCGACGGGTGCGCACCGCCGCGCAGCCTGCTTGTATGCCGGAAGAGAGCGGAGAGCAACACTTTTTCGCCGCGACACACCGCGCAGACTGGAAATGAACAGCCATCTTGGCGGGCTGGGATGGACCGGTTGCACCACCCATGGCATTAGCGTTGGTGCTCTTTTCGAGGGGGTCCTTCTTCGAGAAGTATAGGTATACATATAGAAGGGAGGGGGGAGTCGCTTGCTGGTAAACAACGTTGCTGGCTCGCTGCAGTCTAGAGTTTCAAGACGCTTATGGAAGGTGCAAAAAAGCCCGTTTGAAACTGGATACTGCGCCGAGCAGGAAACATGCCCCGAGAGTTCGTCAGGGACTTTAAATCTTATTTTCAACTTCTAATGCCTGGCCAGGCGAATTTCCGTCGATTACGTACATTGCAGACTCCCTGATAATTTGTGCAAGCGTGTGAGGCGCTGTCTACCGAAGCGCGAAGCGTGTGTAAAGTGCTCATTAAACAAACGAATGGCTTTGGTAGATTACTTGATGAGACTGATGCACATTCAGCACTGATGTGCAGTTATCGCGTTACTGTTTTTTTTTTCTTCTTACAACTTGTTTTCGCAGTATTGCTGAGCGTTTTGTGAAACACTATAATTCTAAGCAAGACAGCAAGCAGTGGAATAGATATTTTGTTAACACTGCCAGCAGATCACCTATAGGCATGCCTTTAGAGAACGGTGAAAAAGAATCTGCATTTCTTGGGCTGCTCCTTGGGAAAGTCGCTCTCACCACAGTCGAGACGCAGTCGCCTGCGCGCGCCGTCAACGCACCTGAAGTAAAAAAAAAAGTGTAATAAGCTACAAGCCTAAACCTACAAGCCTGCAATGAAACAAGCCTAACCCAGAACGGGCTTACATTAAGAAACCGATGCAATTAGGGCAATGATGAGATATGAGATAGGTGCTACAACGAAGGAGCTGTTGTTTCCGCCTATAATCAGGTCTCCGTTCAGGAAGTGCTTTCATTTATACTGTGAGCAGTTACGGCGCCCGAGTCTGTGTACAGCTGTGAAACTCATTCTTTGTTTAAAGAAAAAAAGCTGGGTACTTTTTTCGGAAGCCACGAGGCCTGATAGGGCAAAAAATGCAGGTTATGACATCCAACAGATACCGCGGACAACGCGTCGGGTACAACCATTCATGTGGGGAAACAAGCTGAATATTTCACGTTTCGAGCATAGATCGGCATACACGTTTTTATATTACTATTGCGTGACATCCAGACAAAGTGTTAGCCGCAAATTCTCGTGACGCAGCATGAGCTGCGAGTGCATTCTGCTTGTGGCCTTGTTGCAAGACATGCAGCTCTTTGCCATGTGTGGAATGAGATAGTCCCCCAAAACTGCTAATGAGTGTGCTGGTCGCGTTTGTCCTGTGCAAAACAGAGCATAACCATCTTGGTATGAACTGGACTGGAGTCTTGTCGCTTTCGGGCCTCCTTCATGCTTCAGGATCCGAACATTCCACTTCCGCTAAGAACACGGTTTTCCCGGCGCCGCTCCGGCAAAAGCTGCCGCAATCCTTGTGTCATCATGTGCATATAGCAGTTGACTTACGGGGGCGGTAATTGTGCCGGAGGCGGTATGTGCCAGGAGCCAGTGGGCGCCGGCCTCAGGGTCCATAGAGCCCGCGCGGACGGGACATGGCCGTTCTTTATTTGGGATCGCATAACACGCCTCCGGCGCACGCATGCAAACAAGGCGCCTCCACGCTGGGTCGGGAGGAATCGCTTCCTCCAATGCTATATATGCCTTCCAGTGTACGGCACACGCTCCGAATGCGAGGGAACACGTCCGCCATGCACGAGCCACGAAAATTGCTGTCGTTGCAGCGTGAGGTATGGTAGCGGCGAGTAAGGTGTGGTGATCCGCCTGCATGCCCACATGCCAGATTCTTTCATTTGAAGGTCGCAACCTGTTCGTCTCTCGAGCTCATCTTTCACAGACCCTCATCTGCATACGCACGTGCAGGAAGCTTCGTCGCAGGGGCAGTGCAGCTCGGAGTCTCTCAACGGAAGTAAAAAAGAAAAAAAGAATGTAAACCTAAACCCATTCGCATGCAGGGGCGGAATTGGGGGTAACTCTTAAAGGAGGCGGTTGGGGCGGCGGTATAACATTTGTAACCTGTAATTTCTTCGACATTTCCCGGGCGAAAGATTGCCGTTCAGCATGGTTGTCCAGTGTAACATTTCTCGCTTGTTTGAGGGGGGGGGGGGGGGGGGGGGTAAGTTCGCCCCTAAGTGCATGATGTATCGCTTGATGAAACAAGCCTAAACCAAGACGTGCTTGCATTAAGAAACCGATGCAATTAGGGCAATGGTAAGATATGAGATAGGTGCTGTAACGAAGGAGCTGATGTTTCTGCCTACTCAGAGCTTGTAATGCGCTTCTGCACTGCACTGCAGCAACACCGATGTACCGAACTACATATGGACTCTGTCAGCAAGAGACTATTGCCAAGGATACGACGACTTCCTTGACAACTTCGCTCCTTAATGTTTGGACGCAACTTCCGACAGCGCGGCTTTGATCACGGTTGCAGGATCTCAGAGAGGCAAGGGTTCACTCCTTTCTCCGGAGCGGAGCCGTGTACGAAATAAATCTTCGCCTCAAGAAAGATGAAAAGAGAGGATAATGCACGGTTATTTGCGACGGGAGGACAGGGCCGTCCGCAGAGGACCGCCCGTCAGGCGCATACACCGTCCCCGTTCTATGGGCGACCATAAAGCGCAATAGGTGGCAGTGTCTCATACTCTCGAGGAGGCCAAGCATCTTCGCCGAGGGTCTGTCTCGAACGACCGGAAATTAAAAACGGCAATTATTCATGCGCCTCCTCAGTGGGACGAAACGTAAACAGACTCGCTCAGGCTGGCGGGAGGCGGCATAGCGCGGGGACGATGGGTGGGCGTCGACGTCGTCGGCCTCTTCTCCGGCGTGTTGTGTCCGTGAGGAGCGCGCGTGCATCCGAAGGGCTTCGACGACAGCCAAAGCTGAGAGAAGAGCGTGCGGCGTGAATGGATGCGCAGAATGCGGCCCTAACGACCTTCGGCCAACAATGTCGCCGGATGTCGTCAGGGGCTCATAGAAAGAGGGAGAGAGAGCGTTAGGCGGTGCTCGCATCGTCGACCGAGGAGGAAGGGGGGGAGGCGATTCCATCGGGTTGCCCTCTGGGCGAGACAAAAACCAAATGAGCCCCCATTGAACGCCGACGGGGTCCCTCTCTAAGTGGCGCTATACTGCCGCTATAGCGAGCTCTATCGCTATAGCGACCTCGCCAAAGGCACCGTTGATTGGGTCGCATGACGGTGCCGCTTTCTGATGGTCGCCGCTGTATGCCGCCGCTGCTGTTGCTGCTGCTGCCTGGTCGTGGCTTTTCGAAGCTCGGACTGACGGCGGCGGGGGGGAGGCGACCTTTCGCTTTTGAAGTCGCGCGCGCGCGTGCGCTATTGCTCGCCAGTGTCCTCGCGCCGCGGTGACAAACGCGTCGGCGCACCGCCTCCTCTTTCCGCAGCCTTTCTCCTACTGCTTCTTCTTTCCGTTGAACGAGGACGCCCATCCCCTTCACTTGTGAGTGCAGGCACCGTAGACTGACTGCTTAGGCGATGAGCACTCTGACTCCACCTGACGCAGTATAGTTTCGGTCGCATCTCTGTGCAGTGACAGGGCCTCCGTACTCACGCACTGTCTTGTGATTTTGGACTGTGTCTCAGACGTGGCGAGTCGTTCCCGAAGCCACGAGGGGAAGGACGCCGCTTTTGAACCAGGTGGCTGGGGTCCAGATAAAGCTCCGCTAATTACGTTTTGCGGCGAAAAAGAGGTTTTCATAAATGGTCTATAATATATTATAATTATAATTGGTTTTGGGGGAAAGGAAATGGCGAAGTATCTGTCTCATATATCGGCGGACACCTGAACCGCGCAGTAAGGGAAGGGATAAAGGAGGGAGTGAAAGAAGAAAGGAAGAAAGAGGTGCCGTAGTGGAGGGCTCCGGAATAATTTCGACCACCTGGGGATCTTTAACGTTTACATCATAAATGGTTTACAAACGAAGCATCGAGGTAGCAACAAAGGGAATAAAAAGGTTAGAAATAAACCTGACTTATTTCTGACGAATGTTCAGAAAGCAGTGAGGACAGGTTTGCTTGATTCAGAGCAGCTTTCGTGCGAAGACCGAGAAAGTTTGAGGCAGAAAAACAAGCAAAAAAAGAGTCATGAGCAAGTGTGCGCAAAGCTTCGCATCGAAAACGTATACAAGGTTCAAATTACAGTGACTGCACTCATGTACTCGTGTGTAAGCGTACTACATTCGGTTAAGCAGATCGAAACCTTCATGTCTGGTGCAAGTGCCAAAACAGCAGCGGTGCAGTGTTCCCCATTGTACCACATCTTTGATGATAACCCGAGGCAACAACCTTGCTCCACCGTGTTTCTCAAGGTCGCTTATTTTTTGCGGCTTGGGGAAATACGAGTCTGCGTGAACTTTATCGCAAAAGGAATGTGTCTGAAAAAGAACGCAAAAACAAGGGGAAAAAATGCTTGAATACAGATGCGTACACGAATGTTGGTAACGCTTAACACTTTCGTTGCTTCTTTTTTCTTTAACCTCTCGCATGCTTCATCGTGCTTGTAATCATGCGCAAAGGAGAGCGGATTCCCCATAACTGCATTAACATATCTGAATATCGAGGAATATAAAAAGGGCACGGGACCTTGCACGTCCGCACGCGGAATCCGCATAGCTGAAGCGGCAGAAAACTGACGTACACACGCATACAAATTCGCGTTCCGAAGCAAACATTCCTTCTATTTTTTTCTATATATTTTTCGAGGCTGTCACCGCCGCGTGGGAAAGGGCCTGCGGCGGCAGGCTCCTCCCGCACCATCCACCACATACTCCGCGCGGCTTTCTACCATCGCATGTGCTCGTTGCCGCATTCCCACAGCAGGGAGATGGATGCGTTACATGATGCGGAAGGGGAAAAGGCGGGCGTTGATGTTACGAGAGGGTCGTCGAGAGTTTACGAGCCCGGTGAAGTGTCAGTCTTGAGGCAACGCTATAGAAAACAGAAGCCGTCCAAGTACGATGCGAATCTGCTAGCACTTCTTTAAGGGAAGACTTGAAGGGGGGGAGGGGGGGGGGGGGTTCAGTGTGCGGACGTCACGCGTCGAAGTGAAGGCGCAGACAGAGGATGAGAGAGTCGATGACGGATCAAAAGTAAATGCGTAGAAGACGCAACCTCTTGACGTATACACATAGTGCACAAGCCAGACGGCGGCACTAAACGTCATGAGCGACGGGTTCACCCTCTGAGCTGAGTTTCGCGGGCAAAACAAGCAAAAAATGAATAAAGAAGAAGCATCAGAGACGTGTAATGAAATAAAGTGAGCAGCCAAGACGACGCAGATCTGAAGCCGGGGACGGGGGCAAGCTAGGAAAAAGAGGGGGGGGGGGGGGGGTGGCGTCTAGGTTGAAGACGCATTCCGATGCAGGCCGTGCCAAGGTCGGTCACCAGGAAACCACAGCAAGAAAGCAAGCAAAAATGAAGAGAGAGGGAAAATAAGTAGATAAAGCGAGTAGCACGTGCATGCTTCCGATTTGCATGCCGGCAGCCGAGGCTTCCTGCTTCTCGCCGGGTGCCAGACCGCGGCGGCGGCGGCGAGCGATGGCCGATGGCTGCTCCTGCTTCGGCAGCCGTCGTCGTTGCAGTTGGTCGAGCGCGACGGATGCTTGCGCGCACCCCGATCGGCAGCGGCACCCGCCGATGGGCGTTTTCCGGGTGGCGCTGTTTTCTGGCGCGAGAGGGGGGGTGGGGGTGGGGTCTCAGCCGCGCCGCACGCCACCCGTCACGGCAGGCGACCACTCTTCAGGGAGCGACACGCATTGACACCACCCTCGGCATCTGTTTATTTTTGTAGCTTGTTTATCTCTCAGCCACACCTATTCTCTATCGGGGCTTTCAGTGCTGTGCGGGTGGCTCCCCCCCCCCCCCCCCTTGTTTTTTCACGTTATTTCTGTACTGCGTAAAATAACTGCAAAACAAAAATAAAATTTCTAAGTGTGAGGAAGGGTCCACCGGTGGCATAAATAGGCATTCTGACTTCTGAATAATAATAAAAATAAATGCTGTTGTAATCGCATATTGATGTCCGATCGTCTAACAGTTTCCTTTGAGACTTTAAAACATTACTCACGCCGCAGTTGCGAGTTGTAGCGGCAACAGCCCGGTATATAGTTTTCCGAGTCAAACAGTCACACCAGAACTGACGAACAGTGCACGGTGTGTTTGCAGATAACTCTGACGTGTATGTATATATTCCGGAACTACATTTTTAAGAATTAGCAGTTTCAGAAATCTGCAGCACCACGTGACAGGTCACGAGGCAGTGAACAGTTCGACACCGATGATGCATGGGTAGCGCAGCCACCAGACTTTCACTTCCCGAATTTCGGAAAGGAGGCGCATAGAGTCGTCGCACAAGTCCTCTCTTCGAGGTGTTCCTTCTTTGTGGAGGTAGTGGAGGGAAGGATGCTAGGTATACTCACCGCTTATAAGCCAGCAACTGCCGCCAGCAGTGATGCCCCCCCCCCCCCCCCCCCACCGCACACACAGCACACAATTTGTCACGTCGCAAGCGCAGCGTCTCCATCTCCGCGCTCTTCGGCTGGGGGATGCAGGGAGGGGGAAGTCTCTGGGTTTGGCAGATGCCGCTCCGTCGCCGCCGCGCGAGTTAATTTCTTTTCTGCGCGCAGTCCTCGCGCCAGGCGGAAACAAAACCTCGGAAGTCCCGTGCCGCAACGCCGACTGCCTTCCCGTCCGCAAAGCGCGCGCGTGTGGTCGCGCGACCGAATGCTGCCACGGAATTCGCGTCACCGCCGCTCATCATGCACCAAAGCGTGTACGAGCATTCCCTCTCTCTCTCTCGCCCTCTCCGTCCGGATCCCACCCCGCTACGTGCGTCTCAACTGTATAGACTCGCTTCTGCGAGAGAGTTCCCATATTCCCCGTAGAGTATATAGGAAGGCGGCGATGTTGCTCGCTCTTGATTAATACAGTCCGCGTGTTCCACGCCAGATGACGGCGAAGACGCCGCGCGGCCGCGAGAGACGACGGCGCTCATCGCCGCATTAGTGGCGGGAGAGCGTGTTCGTGCTGCACGCTCACTGCTACAGGTTTTGCCGATGCCACTGCACCAGTCGTCGTCGTTTCGCTTGCAGGCGGCATGGGTACTATATAATGGTAAGGCGAAAAACGCGCGCGTCTTGGATGGGTGGGTCGCCTGCCCGCGTCTCTCTCTCTCTCTCTCTCACTTCTCTCCCCTTTTTTCTTCCTCCGCGCCAGCTTCTTCCTGATGCCGCGGAGGTGCGCTTTCTTGAGCCGTGCTCTACGCTCGCCGCATCATTTTTCCCGCTGGCGCGGTGGGGGAGGAGGAGGGGGGGGGGGGGCAAAACAAAGAAAAAGAAAAAGAGCGGAGGCGCTGCCGAGACGCATTTCTCGCGGTTCTCTTGCCTCTCGCTCCCCCGCCTTCGCGCCGCCGACGACGAAGCGTCCGCACTAAACGCCCGAGTTCGCGCGAAGACGCGCAAACGACGCATCGCTGTCTTCGCTCGTTTTGGGCGCTGCGCGCGCTATTCCGGTGCTGCTGTTGCTCCTGCTGCTGCTGCCGTTGTGCGCGGCGTTATTAAACCTCCTCGGCATCATCTCGAGGTGTCGTTTCGGCTGCCCGGGCGAGAATGAGGAGAAGAAAAAGCGAAGAGCCAGCGCAGAGCTATCTAGCTGTAGCTAGCTCTGCGAGCGCGGCGCGCGATGCAGATAGAGCCAACTGGCAAGTCCCCCCTGCGTCGTCTTGGTCGACAGGTGCCGTTTTTACCTGCGCACTTGCGAAACTGGCCCGGAAGTTTTCTTGCTCGCGCCTTACTTTCGATGTCTAATTAGAGTCGGCATCCCGAAAGGAACGAGCAAGCTGGAGGCGGTGGGAGGAGCAGCAGCCAGGTTTTATATCGCTCTGCGGACTCTTATACGGTTTACATGCACACGCTCTCCGAGAAGTAAAGAGGTGAGCAAAGGAGACGTCAAGAACGGCTGCTCTTCTAGTTTTCCCACTGGCTCTGCGGAAATACAGCTCACGCGAGTGGAGTGGACCGTTGCTGCATAAAGCCTCGAGAGCGTCCTCTTTCATCGCATGCGTCTCTTTCTTTCTTTCTTTCTTTCTTTCTTTCTTTCTTTCTTTCTTTCTTTCTTTCTTTCTTTCTTTCTATTTCTTTCTTTTTTCCTTTCTTTCTCTTTCTTTCCGTTCTCGGTTGCGACCGTCTTATGCTCGCCGAGAAAAGCGTGGAGAAAGTAAGTAGTAAGTCAAAGCCCATTTGGGGGGATTGGGGTGCAGTGAAAGCATGGGGAGCTAAAAGTACACCTGTAATGCGGGGTGGACAGGAGAAGGAGAGAACAATATGTATTCCTGAAGAAGAACCGAAACGGCACCTTTGAGGAATGTCACTCTCCGTCCCTGCCAAACATTCCTGCCAATATCCAGTTTGTTTCTCGAAAGGCTTTTTTTTTATAATTCTCGCAGCTTCTATGTGTGGTTGGGCGTCGTTCTTATAATTATTCGTTGATTCCGCAAATGAGGCATCGACAGAGGATGGGAGTGGTCATGGAACTTCACTGCACGGTGTTCGGTGAATAGTTTGATTCTGTAGTCGGATGTAACTCAAAAACAATTCGGAGACCCCTCAAAAGGAGGTCCTCCAGCCAATGGCATCGACCTAATGTCTTGACTTCGCGCTTGATCCCTCTGCACTGGCTAGCCTGTCACCGCGGCGGATTTCAGGTGCATGGGTATGTCGACATCCGGTCGACGCCGTTCTCTGGAGGTCCTCCTGTGAGGTACATAATTATAAGGCGGTGCGGTGCTGCCAGCGCTGTCAAAGAGCCAGTGATCGGTATTTATAAAGGGCCACAACGTGACAGGTCCCTTTCAGGCTTATATCGTGTCGTTTCCCGCTGTTACATGAAAACATGATCATTTCTGATCCATCTCCTGACGTCGCCATTTGGTACCACCGGCTATCGAAGCCTGCGTGACAGCTTAACCGAAGGAGCATTGCTTCCGGGACATATCTTATGCTTAGCTTTGCTACGTGCATGCGATGTCGGCGCTACCAAAATCTGTTATTTTACTATTTCCCACATACCCCAAGTACAAAGACATTCAGTTAAGCTCGCTCGTCGAAGTGCGGAAGGCAGCGGACGCCCTCTTTCATATCTGCTTTGTGGTTGTTTACGTAGAAGAGTAAAACCACGTCATATTCAGACTGTCTAATGGATAGTTCTTGCGGTACAACGTGCGCTTCTTTCTTGCTATGACACGTTCACAACAGCAATGCAGCGCTTTCAGGGGGGGGGGGGGGGGGCATTCAGATTTCGTTGCACGAAGCGAAACAAGTAGAAACGGCTAGGCAGAGAAAAAGAACGCCCGCAGAAGAAAAATCCGCGCGGCCATGCACCGAGAACGCGTCCTGTTGCAAACGCCTTCATATATTCGCACGCTTTCCTCGCCGAGAGGCGAGGCGGCGATAAAGACTGGAAGGGGAAGTCGCCGCGCGCGCGCCCGCGCCACCAGTGTCACCACCATAGCGGCGCCTTCTCTGCTGGCCCGATTAACGCCGGTCAGAGCTTGGAGTGCGTGCAAAAGAGAGAGAGGGGGGGGGGAGATGAGGGGGCGCCAGGGACGGGACGAGCACTAGCTCGAGCCGCCCCGTGCAATCCGGGTCTTCGTATATGAGGCGGCGGCCCATTTCCGAGCGCCATCTCTCGACGTCCGGCACGTCTGCTTCCAATATTTTACGGCCGGTGCGCCGGGGAGGTCAGTTCGGGAAGGGAAAGCCATCTCTATCGGCCCTCCGAAGGACAGCCGGCCATCCGAGCGAGAGTCGCACGACTGATGGTGATGACTGCCATGAGGAGGGGAGGGGACCTACCCCGCCGCGCGCGCGCCAAAGCCACGCGGTTGGGAAAACAAACGCCGGCCCATTACGCGGGGAAGCATCCCTCCCCTCCGACCCGCTTCCTTTTCTTTCCCTTATTCCTCCCCTGCATCGTGTGCCTGACCGCGGGTCATCCCTGCATCGCGGGGAAACAACCCTCCGGGTTCGAAGCCGTAGGGGGTTGACGACGCTTCGTCTGGCTTCAGCGGGAGCGCCGCACGTGTAGAGAGCTGCCTGCGGCTTTCCTGTTGCCTCTTCGTCGTCCACTCGTCATGGTGCTATTGTCGTATCTCGTTGATCGCGTGCTACGCGGGGCATGCGCTAGTCTGAGATACAGCACCCCGAGACACAAAAAATTTGTGCGCCTCGTAATGTAGCCACTTCTAGCTTCTTGATCTACACGTACAGCCAACGACTTCCACTAGCGCCATCATGGCTGAAGCCACTATGTCCGCTGTGATTTGAGGAAGAAATTCCACGGATAGACACGTTGAAACTATTATAACAGGCTCAAACGGAAGTTAATCATTTAGCCTTCGAAGCCACTTCTTTTCCCGTTTCCTGCGCACTGGCAATAACTTCTTTCGCGGCTTCTTCATACCCTCTCTGAAATTATGCACAACCTTTCAAATCCCGGAATGGGGCGTCGCGAGCAAGGTTGACATTACAGCAAGTGCTTGTCCCGACATCGCTGCGTGACAGGCGTCATCAACTATATATACTGCGACATGACAGCCTCGAGGCAGAAGGTTGAGGCGGCGGCCAAGGTGACTTTGGACGCCGAGTGACTCGTGGGTCTTCCTGGAAGGAGCAGCGAGTGTGCGTGAGCGAGCCGGCGTCTTCTGGGGCCTGATAAGCGCCATAACGTATCGGACGCGGTCGGTTGAGCACGCGAACTAGCCGCACCAGGATGTCGGGTTCACACGCGCGCAGGCTGCCTCCGTGCGCCTCGACTGCCTTCTCCTCGCCTCCCATCTTCATGCGTATTTCTTACACGTTTTCCACTAGTTCGCAGGAACGCTAAGTATTATCAATATGTATCCTACGTGTACAGTCGTCCGCACACCTGTTTATAGCTGTCAGGTGGCTTACCGGTGAGTACACTTGCGTCGTTTACGAGTGCCCCAGAGCTCGAAACGAGGCTGCATCGTGTCTTACGGGTAAACAGCGCGAAAGACGTAGACGCAAAGCAGAGGAAACACAGGACACGAGCTTGTCCTGTGTTTTCTCTGCTTTCCGTCTACATCTTCCTTGCTGTTTGCCCTTGAGAAATGCATCACCAGCTCGCTCGTTTAGCCGTAGTGTTGAACTGTATCATTCATGCACATTCGCAAGTTCTGCTTAAACCCCTCACGTTTTTAAAAGCCATATTTGGTCTAGCACGCATCCTCGGTGGCAATAAATGCACAATAGGGTACGCCGTTCGAGCGCTCTAGACAGGTGTGTGGAAGACTGTACGAGCTTCCTTGTGAGCGTGTAATGGGTTCATGCATTATTTCCATTATATCCAAGGGATTGTACACTATAATATAAGCTCGAGAGGTCTAAATTTGCTACAGGTACTAACTGCGTTCCCACAACGATTAGTTCCTCAAAGAGCAACCGCTACTCTTTCTAGGTAATATAACTACATACAGTCATTAGTCACTGTTAGTCCTTACACAGACTAATCATTCCTCACGAGGAGTAAGGGGTGCAGTTAGTCCAATTTAACCCATTTTTTCACATACATGTGTGAGTTTCCACGTGGAATTGTTCATGTGACGTCACGCGGATACGGGGAGTACATATTGTGTATTGGCAACGGCTACAGGAGGCTATGCAACGGCCTATGCTTTTTCCTCGTCAGTGCCGAAATGTCGTCTAGCAATGTTGTTACCGACAGTTCTCCTGAGTTGGCGCGACGTCAGAATACGTATAGGCCGACGGTGATGTGTAATAGTGCAGTGTAACTTCAATTATAGACGCTGCCATGATAGAATGGGCAGGCTTAGTTGGGGTGAGGTTAACTGTAACGCTCTCGTCGCTGTTGAGTGCAGCGCCCTTCATCTGAGTTCGATGGCGTGTCCACGCGATGGACCCGCCTAGTTAGAATAACTAACTCCCTGAACGCCTCCGGAATAACTTCGAAGCGTGAACCACATCCGCTTTCCCTTTGTCCAGCACTAGCAACGGTTCCTTTGCATGGTATCATTTCCTTTGAGTTGTGGCAGAGGCAACAGACTTCGATTCCATTGTACAGACACGCGAACTCCGAGGCATTTCTCAAACGTCATGTGGACGGACGACTATTTATGCGTCATTCTCTCTCAGACGCTCCGCGAAGGCCACCTTCACTGAAAACGAAACGCGCAGAGAGCGCATTACGGTGAAATTCAAAGCAGCAAGAAGCTCGTTTGTGTTATAACGAGTCGAGGGAGGGAGACACTCCGGGAGGCAACAAGAGTTAGAAGATGACGGTTAGAAACGACAGCGTCGCGGGGCGCCACCGTGGGTTCGCATCCGAGACGGCCGGCCCTGCCTGTACGCGTGCTGATATGTTACGCATGTGCCGTGCATGCGAAAGAGGAAGGAGAGACAGCGAGAGGGCACGGGAGTCCTCTTCCCTTTTACTCCTCCTGTTTCTCTTCTTCCCTTAATAGGAGTAATTAGGTCTTTCTGTTAATTGTAATAATTAGCAGCATAAATCTGCTCTTCCGAGCGCGGCAGCCGCGAGCGAACGCATCCCCCGAAGTTAAAGAGCCCGCAACGGCGGAAGATTAGGGCCGCTCCGAGGGCATCGGGGGGGCCGAGATTGCGTATTACCGAGCGCGCATTCGGAGAGGTGGAGGGGGGCCACCTTAATGCAGATGGCCGAAGGTGGTTCCCCTTTAACGACCCCCGTCGTGTGTAGTGCGTTCGTGTGTGTTCCGTACGTAACACGAGAGACGGTGTGGAGGGGCTCCGTGAGAAATGCTCCATTTGAGTGGGCCATCACCGCGGGCCAGCATGCAACGAAGTGGACGATGCCTCTCTCTCTCTCTCGCTCACTGCCGGCGACTCTTTATGTGGCTGCTGCTTCTTTGCCACCCATACGTCGTGCCACTGTACACACAGCGTTCGTCCTCCTTTTTCCCATAGACGACGCACCACTGGGTGCTGGGAAAACAATAACAGGCACCCGCTTGTATCTCGCCGCGCCACTGGACGGCTGCATTATCCTAACAGCACGCGCGCCACCCAGCGGCCGATTAATAAGCGCATTAAGCTGCGGAAATATCGCCTCTCTGCTTTTTGGACGCGCTCCCGAGGCCGATTCCGTGCTGTTTTATTTTCTTTTTTGAGGGTTGGAAATATAAGGCTGCTTTATTAGCGGCAAAAGCAAAGGGATTGTAGCGAGAAGCGCGTAAGCACTGATTGTGCTTTTACGCGCCGCAGATATGGCGATCATTATTCACGGGTTCTCGAGTTTGGTTTGTTTGTTTGTCTGTGAATGTGCGTTCTCGCGTTTTGTTGTGATTAGAGAGGGATATTTTCCTCGGGGAGCAGTAAAGTCAATAATGCCTTCTAATAATCAGTTTACCGCCAAGCATGCTGGGTCCTTGGGAGAGCGTGCGCATTAAGAGTTATGTGTTGGAAAGAAATGACGATGATTATAAGCTAAGTAAGCTTTCCGTACAGCAGATTGCACTGAACGCGTCGTTACAGCCTCGAAATGCCTCTCAGTAGCTTACAAGTACTCAGCGAAACTGCGGACAGCCGTTCTTTTTTTTTTCGTTTTTCCGTATCAGCTGCCCTCAGGATATCTGTTAGGGCTTGTGAACAGCATGAGCGAACTGTAGCGTTCCCCGATATGACTATACATATATGGTCGCAGCGGGTAGGATGTATCGGAAGTGGGGAAATGAACGCTGAGTCTCCATATTTTAGCACGCACGCTGACGTCACAAGTTAGTAAAGTTGCCACAGCTGCGAAAAAACAAACGCCAACATCAATTTCAGCGCTTCCATACGGTTGCAAAGAGTTGAAAACTACTACAGGCTTCCCTAATCCGCATAGTTCAAAAATAATCGTCGTGGTCCGGGTCTGAAATGACGCGTTGGGCTGGGCTAGAAAATTGGCGGTGGTTTAGCTCAGCATAAAGTTGAATGGCGCAAGAGAACGAACACAGGAAGACACAGACACAGAAAGAGCGCCTAGTCTTCCTGTGTTCGTTCTCTTGCGCCATTCAACTTTATGATGAACCAACTAGCCCAACAGCAAGTACTTCTGTTTAGCTCAGGTTAAACCTGGAGTGACGCGATAGCTACAGCTGGCCGAGTGGAACTTGGTCACGTGACCAACCACGTGACGAACCACGTGATCAGCCACGGCGAAGCGCCGCCGGCAGCTGCTCCGCATCACGTGACCAACCACGTGACAGCGTGGTGGCGCAGCCATAGGGTGGCGGCGCCGCCACGCCGAAGGCTCGGAATGCTACCGTAATGTAGTTATCGCTACAATACTACCCCGTACTAAGACCTTTTTTTTTCTGTTAAGCAAATTCTATAGAGCGCTACATAACTTTGCTTTGTAGCTCTGCGTTCACGTGACCGCTAATCTTAAGTACTTGATGCTTGGAATTTACTTCACCTTGTGGAATTTCTTCTAAGTACGTTGAGTTAACGGTCACCACGGCTTTTCCATCCTGAGGCAAAACCGAAATAAAAATAAACAACGATATGGAGAAAGGAACTAACTTTTCGATTATCGCAGTGCGTAAGTTCTTCTGAACATCGAAAAACGCGCCGTCAGGTCGTGCCAGATAGTGTGCAGGTTCTCGTCGTTCCCAGACCCGCTTCACGCCTCCATTACCCCGGGAAGTGGTCGCGCGTTGCTGCAACGCGACGAGCATCTTCGCCTATTCCCTCGGCTGTCTTTCTCTCGCCTGTGGGAACGGCTCGGTTGCCGCCCTCTCCAGTCAAGCGCGTTGGGTCTCGCGTGCTTCGCGCTACATGGTTACACACAGCAGCACACTCGACCGAGGAAGCCTGCGGAGCGGTCATCGCCATTCGGCACCTCGCTCGCTGTGCTCTCGCCAATCATCGGCCACTCTTGCGTGAGTGAAAAAAAAAAAAAAATATGGAGAGCACTGCGTAGCATTCGCGACAACGGCCAATCATAGCGCCACTCGTGCGGAGACCGGGACGAACCGTGGACCAAAGAAAAAAAAAGAAATTACGCATACATAAGTAAGCCCGTCTCCGTGTATAAATATGAGCGACGAAGTTTTTTCCCAGGTCTTCCTTGTGTTGGCATTGTTTTCTTGGTCATCAGAATCGCTGCTGCTTGGCCGCGAATTTTTTATTTTATTTTATTCTAGCGTTTGTGTATGTGCGTGTTCGCCTCTCCCGAGTTCGAAAAACCATGGGAGAAGCTATTATCTTTCACGCAGGCCCGGCCAGACCGGGGCTTGTCCGCCGCTGCTCGCTGGAGTAATCATCGGCGCTCACGCACGCATTCATGCATGGGCCCCGCGCCTAGCGCCCCCTACTCGCGTAGTACGGAGACTGACGCAGAGAGGGAGGGACCCACTGAAGAGCGTGTGGTGCTACTGTTCGAGCAGGGCGGGCTGATACGGGCGCTTGCCGAAGCCCAAGCAGCTATACGGGTCAGAATCAAGTTGAGGTATATACACTTGCGAAGCATCTACGATCGGTGCATTCACTCAGATGGCTGTTAAGTGTATGTGGCCGAGCTGTGCCTTTGCTGCGGGTTGACAGGGAGTGTCCGTCTCCTGAGGACATGGCCGCGAAGACGCTGACCGGGCGAGGTTAAGGCACCCACATGAGGGGGCCCTTCATGGGAAGAATCAGTCAGTCAGCGACTTCGCGGACGCGTCATTCCGTGGCCCGAGTCAGGGGGAGGGATACTTAGAATCGACATCTTCTTCATCTCTTCGCTCGTGTGGTCACCGCCCGATGGTCGTTGAGTCAGGAGAGGCAAGCGAGCACGCACAAAAGCGAAATAACCGCTCTTCTAGCTTCTTCTTTTATCCCCCCCTCCCTCCACCGCATACTCTTCAAGACTAGTCCGTTCTTGCGTGGAAAACGGCATTAGTAGTATAGTTATTTTTGTTATTCGTGGGCACTTTGGTGTTCTTGCCGCTATAGGGTGGTGAGTCTCGTAGGTGAAGAGGCTGAGGAAGATTGGGAGGAGGAGGGGGACTGCTACCCGCTCCCAGCGTTGTCGTCGTCGAGTCCTCCTCACTCGCCCGCCACCGGCATTGTTTTTTGGCGGCCGTGCTCACTGACCCGTGACGCGCAGCTTCCTACTGGGCGACGCTCAGTTCTCATGCGCGCACACCGCCACCCCCTCTTATATACCCCCCCCCCCCCCCTTGCGCGCCGTTCGCCTGTCCCTCTCGCCGCCTCTTCTCGTCATTTGCTCATTGTCTTCGCCTAAACTGCGCAGGTCCTTCCACCCTCCCCACCTCCCCCAGCTTATACAGCCCTGTCTTTACCCCAACGCGCGAATCCCCCCCTCCGCTGTAGACCGCCACCAATCTTTCATTCGTGTTCATCGCGTTTCGCCTCCGTTCGAAGGAAGTTCAGCGCCAAGAACGAGGCTGTATGAGAGAGAGAGATAGGAAAAAAGAAAACCCGAGAACAAACGCGGGGTACGAGCGGAAGACAAAGGGAATCAGTTGATAGGCCTGAAGAGCACGCAAAGTTGAGTGCTGCTGCTGCCGTGCGGCGACGCTTTTTTGTGCGCTGGGCTGCCCGGTTCTTGCGCCTCTTGCTGCGTGCGGCGTTCACTGATAGGTGTTTTCCATACGAAACGAGCTCTCTCCGATGCACCATGCGCGGCTGAGGGATCGGGGACGATTCACATATTCCCCTCTCC
This sequence comes from Amblyomma americanum, assembly GCA_030143305.2. Taxonomy (NCBI): domain Eukaryota; kingdom Metazoa; phylum Arthropoda; class Arachnida; order Ixodida; family Ixodidae; genus Amblyomma; species Amblyomma americanum. Next base: position 9,129 of record JARKHS020029727.1, on the reverse strand, counting down.
TATATTTCTCCTCTTCTCTTTTTTTCTTTGTTCCGTTCGCTCGTTCGTTCGTTCGCTTTCTTTTTTTTTTCGCGCCAGCCCATTCGCTTCTGCTGCCCTCCAATTATGCCGTATAGTTCGAGGCAGGTACTGGTCCTTCTCTCACGTATGTATCGTCTCGCTGCAGTACACCCTCCTTTCCTCCTTGCCCTCTTCCTCTTGGGCTTTAATTCGCCCGTCTTCGGTGCCAGCGTCCGACAATCATTGTCTCCCACTCGGCGCCTGCGTGCAGATAAAATGCGCCTGATTTATCATTCGTGACCACCCGAGCTCGGAATAATGGCATTAGGAGGCCCAGGAAAAAAAACAAAACGAAGAATTGCAGACCGAAGCACAAAGGAAGTATGATTCGTTTGTTGAACTCGGCCCTGCGTGCTTCGAGTCCTCGATTATTCGGGATATTTTTTTTTGCCTCTCCCTCTTTCTCTCCAGTTGCTTTGTCTTCAAACTGCTGTTTTCTTTTCTCGTGTTAGTGAGTTCCTTGTTCGGTGTTTCCCGCCAATTCGCTGCTTACCCTATTCGCTATAGTTCCCGCCTTCACAGTCGCTACTTTTTATTAGAGCATAACGACATGCAGGCTTCTTGGGCGGGGTGTGCGCGCTGAGCGGATTGTAATTGTTCGTGTATTACATAACTGAGTGAGGCGAGGCAGTTCATGCGGAACCATTCTATATAGTGCGCAAGTCAGGCTTGACCTGCTTGATGCAAGAAAATAGCAATCATGACCGATATACACCCTCTTACCCCCCTCCTCCCTTTCTTTAATTTCTCTCCGTCTGAATTCTTCGCGAAATATTTGAACGGGATCATCATATATGCTATCCGAAACTGTGCATTGGTCCTGATTGCTGTAGTTGAGTTAAGGTGTTGCTAATTATAGTCGTGCGCCTTCAACTGACTCCTCAGTATTAAGTCAGGCAAATGAATTGTGCGCCGTCTTGATGATTACGTAAAAACCACGGCGACTTTCATATCGCAAACATGTGATGCGCGTAAACAGAATAACACTATCTCCCACAGGGGCATATAGGTTTTCCTGGAAGACCCTATATGTTGCATAACCGCGTCTTACTGAGAAAACTATAAGGAGCAAGTATAGTTGTGAAGTATGTATTACATGTATTACAAAAGCAAGTATAATGATCACAAATACACACAAAGACGCTAATGTAAGCGAACTCGTGAAGGCAAACTTTGTAAACAGCGATATGCCCTTCCAAAGCGTATCCCTTATGCGCTTCACTCGGTTCGCTTTAAAAAAGAAGAAAGTAAGAAGGCAGGGAAGGTTTGGGGAACGTGGGGTAAAGCGGGAATGAGTTCGGCGACTTCATTGCGCCGTGCATTACGCGCAGGAGCGGCCGAAGAAATTTTCCTGTTCCTCACCGCTTTCCTCTCGGGTCACCCCCGCTTAATTCCTGTGCGCGTTCTTGTTTCTTTTTTTCTTCCCCGCTTCCCCTCCGGTATTACCCTGCAGAGTATATACCAGCGCATATATACTGCGCCCACTCTGCCGCCGTGGAGGGTTCCATCGCGTCTTTCTTCTCTGCTTCTGTTCATCGCCCCGCCGCCATTGTTCGCAAGCACAGAGAGCGGTCCGGACTTCTGGCTTTGTCGCGGAATCCACCCCGTGCACCCCCCCCCCCCCCTTCACTCCTGCCGTCTTTGCAGTCCGAATTTTCTTCCATGTTGCTTCCGTGCCCGTTTTACCCGATGATGGGTATTCTATGCAAATGGGGCACTTTTTCCGGAGCTTGGAGCAGGGGTATACACCCGCCGCCCGCGCGCTCTCTGGGACACGCACGGGCTTCTCTGTGCTCGAGCCTGCGGGAGGGAAAAAAGTGTACTGAACAGAACTAAGAAGTAAGTTAAGAAAGGGAAGATGCGGAGACTGCAAGCACCAGGAACGCCATCTTCTTGCCATAGGAAGGCACGGAGAGGAAACAAAGGGCACGATGCGGCACGTTCCGTGCCTGCCGCTCATTTTCGGCCCGTGCTCATTTTCTGACGTCGTGTTCAACGGCAGGCGATCGCGTGTGGCGTTCCAAAAAAGGGAACTGCAGGGTGTGTTAATATTAAGTGACGTAGAACTCAAGACGGACATACAGAACTGCAGACATATTCGACTGGCAAGACATACGGGAATATACAAGGCACACGCGGGACGCACACCGAATATGTGCGAACGCACGAAGGGCGTTCCGAACTCCAGGGATATTCATGACTGCAATACATACAAGGGCAGTACATGTGGCTTGGAAGCGACACAGAAGTATACGAGAGGGACATACAAGACTGCAGGCACACGTCAGATTGAAAAGACATAGGGAATATATAAGGACACACGAGGGATGCACAACTAATATACATTGACGCGCGAGGGACATATAAGACTCCAGGGAGATGCAAGACTGCAAGATATACAAGGGACATAGAAAGTATACGCCATGTAACTTGTAAGCGAAGTAGAATGATACTAGACAGACATACATGATTGCACGGACATATAAGGCTGGGACATACATGGAACATACAAGGACACACGAGGGACATATACAATACTCCAGGGACATGCAAAGGACATACAAGTACAGGACCTGCATATTGCGAGCCACATAGGATGACACAAGATGGGCGTTCGACGAATATTATTACACAGTCTCACTAGGGACATACATGACTCCAGAAACATGCAAGACTGAAAGACATAAAAGGGACGTACAACTAAAGGACATGTAACTTGTAAGAGACATAAAAAGACATAAGAGGGCCATACAGGACTGCAGGGACATATAAGACTGGCAAGACATACAAAGAAGGTGCAAGGTCACTCGAGGGACGTACAACTAATATACACGGACGTACGAGGGACATGCAAGACTGCAAGACATGAAAGGAACATACAAGTATAGGACATGTAACTTGCAAGCTTTATAAGGACACAAGAGGAACATACCTACAAGGCTGCAGGGACATTTAAGACTGGCAAGACATATAGAGACCAAACAGGGACATTCGACGGACATGCAAGGAACGCCCAAGGACAGGGGAAGGACATGTAAGGCGGCATGAATGTACAAGAACAGACACAAGGAAATTCTGGCTATCTGACAAGGATCGTGCTACATGGCGCTCGCACGCTAATGGCAGCATCGTCTTACTATTCTGCAGTCCGTTTATGAGTATGCATTCATAAAATTACAGCTACACAAGACCTGTACGCATGCAGAAGGTATTGCAGACGTGTTTAACATGCAGCATGAGCACACCAAATGAGCGCAATAGCAAGAAAGAGTGTTCGTATTTGCAAAGCAGCGTTTTTTAAGAATTGTGCTGCGAACTTTCGCCGAAGCTGAAATGGCCGCTCCGACTTGTCTCACTGTGTATAGTGCAGCCCTCTGACGGGAGAGTGTTAGCAAAGAACGGGACCTAGGAAAACACACGCCTGAAGATTTGCGAAAGAGAACGGCGTCAATGGCGGTGGCTAGGCGTCGAACTGTCCCGACTATTAAAATGATGAAAAAAGCGAGGAAAAAAGTGAAGCCCTCCGTACATCCGGCCGCCGTCCCAGGCAGCGCCCCCAGTTCTATACCCTCCTCCGTGCGGAGATCCGCTCGGCGGCTGCGGCGGACCCTAAAATTTGGGCAAAACCGCGTGCCTCATCGATTTGGCGGCATCTACACTTCACGTCACGCAATGTTCGCCTACCGGCGCGCGGCGGAAGTCACGGTATTGAGGGCGCCGCGACGGTTTTTTTGGCCGTGCTTTACTGCGTTTTATCGCGGCGACTGCGTTTACTTTCCTCTCCGAAGGAATGTGGGGAAAAGGGAGGAAATGAGGCAGGAAGTTTCTGCGTATGCCAAATTACATAGTGGCGCTCGAGGTGTGAGCGGACGTGCTGGTTTTGTCGCTGGATATAGTCTTTTGAGCCTACTGTGACAATGAGTGTTTTGGAGCGGTCAGCTTTCTTAGATGTATACGTCGAGGCTGCAGAGGTCTCTTCGAGCGACGATCACAAACGCGCTGGCTGAGAGAAAGGGCAACAGTACGATGTGGCATATGGTATGGTATGGTATGGTATGGTATGGTATGGTATGGTATGGTATGGTATGGTATGGTAGGTAGGTATGGTATGGTATGGTGGATTACCGTCCCAAAGCTGCACATGGATCATGAGAGGCGCCGTGGTGGAGGACTATGGATTAATTTAGACCAGTTCGGCTTCCCTAACGTGCACTGACATCGCGCAGCACTCAGGCGTTTTTGCCTTCGCCTCGATCGGAATATCGGAGTACGAGCGCCGCCTGCCGAGTTCTAATCCGGCGTCCTTGGGCTTAGCAGCCGAACACCGTAGCCACTAAGCCACTGCGGCGGGTAGGCAACATTGCGGCTTCAGCACGTAACTGAAATGGTGCATGCACACAGTAGCTTCTATCGCGGCACTATATACTGCCGTGCTGTGCTCTACTGCAGTACGTCACCGTGATTTGTCCGTTGGTTTTCCTTCCTCGTTACATGACTTGTAAATTCTATTCGAACTTGAACGGCAATGGAAACGTACACGTATGTCGAACCTCGTTATAACTAAAAGGTTTATAACTAAATAATGGATATAACGAAGGAATGGTGATTCCCCTTGGAAGCTCGGTGAACACGGGCTGTAACGAAGCTATGGGTATAACGAAGTAATCGCCGGGCCCCTTCAACTTCGTTATAACGAGGATAAACTATATCCCTCATATTTTCGTGTCCCTAATCACACAAAAACTGATGCGTGTACGCTGTAAGCTCGCGGTAAGGCTTACTGATCAATTCTTGCTTGTGAACGCTAGCTCCATTTATATGACTTGTGCAAAACACCTTACGCCAGGTTGTTTTGAAGGATGCGGCGAATTTTTCACGTTCTCTCTTCTTTCTTTCTCCTTGCCCATACATGCACACGCCGACACCAACTTCGCTGCGCAGAAGACACGGATGCAGACAGAAGGGGACACACACAGCGCTTACTTTCAACTACGTTTATTCTTTACATGAAATTTACATGTGTATAATATATACATGGCTTGACGCGCGAGAGATGGCAAACAGGTACAATGTGCACATGCTGACTGTGTGTGCTTCTTCTGATCTAAAAAAAAGAAAGAAACACGGCACTTTCACCAGAAAGCGCAAGCACGCCTCCTCCCGAGTAGACAGCCCCGACGAGCAGCTCCAACAGTGGCGGGCGTTGCGGCATCATCACAGGTGGAGCGGCATTGAGCCGACTGAGCCGAGGCAGGTGCGAGACGCACTGCGGTGAGTGAAAAGCGGAGGTGGGTGGGGATGGGGGTGTTGAGCCGAGACGTGTAATGAATATCAGTTCCTGTTCTTTATACGCGAGAGGCGACGAAGCCCGTTGCCGAGATGCTGGGGATGGGGGGAGGGGGTGGAGGAAGTGGAGGATTTCGATCTCCCTGCTCGATACGGGCGGGGCGAGTGCGCGGGCACACAAACACACACAAACGCTAGCACAGCGGCTTGTGCCGTCGCTCACAGCGGCGCCGTCGAGATCTGGGCCGACGGGGCGATCGTGACTTATGCCGCTCGCATCGAGCTCCGTTGATAGGCATCGGGGAGCGGCGGCAACAATGCGGCGGCCCTGTGCTTGCTGCCTGCCTCGCTGGCGGGGAGCCGAATGCGTGCTTGGTCGCATGCCGCCGTAAATAGCAGCCTGCGTCGAAGTCGACCGCGTATCGGCCCCTGCCGAACTCTGCCGCCGGTTTCGCTGCGAGGCTTGCTCGACGCGCTGGCATGTCGTCGGCAGAGCAGGAGTGCTTGTTCCTATGGGGGTGTATATACGGGCTGGATCGCTTTCGTCGGCAAATGCCTGACGGGAGGGACGGGAGGGGAATGTTTCGAAATCAGGATGTGGGCGCTGTCCGCCCGCGCGTGCGAGTAGGAATACGTCCACGGTGTATTCCCGAACCGCCTGAGGTCGGCGTTTGGTCCTTGTGTGCACCGAACTAGCGACGGTAACGGTCTTCCTTCATATGAAAGAAGTACTGTTCTGTGTGCTCGTCATCATCAGTCGAACTACATCCACTGCAGGAGAAAGACCTCTCCATTGACCGCCAATTAACCCTCTCCTGCTCCAGCTGCTGCCACTCAATTCCCTCAGACTTGCTATATCCTGGAAAACCTTATCCCCGCAATCCTCTGAGACTGTATAGAGAGAGCAGCTTGCTCTTTTCCGGCGAGCATAGCGAGTACACGGCGAAAGCGAAGCGTATTCACTGGTTTCACTTCCACAAATGGGCTCTTACGCCCTTAACGGGTAGTATATACGACCTTTGACCTCACTGACCAAACGCTTCATCACCACGATCGAGGCAGCTGACGGGACCGCGCGAGAGACGTCTTTGTTTTTTCTCCATGCACGCGGCTAATACACACACCCTTTTTGCCGAAGCTGCCGAGCGATTTATTACCGGGGCTTGTTAGCGGCCGTACAGGCAAGGCACGTCTTAACCACCGGCCCTCCTTCTCAGCCTCGCCAGTCTCTCTCTACGGGGGCGAGAAAATTAAGCGCGCCCGTAATGCGAGGCGTCGTCGTTGCCTGTATCGCGCATCGGCTGTCCCCTCCCCGCCGCCACCCGGAACTGCGCCGGCCATCCCGCATTGGGACAGGCCGACACCGGAGAAGACGCACAGCTCGCCGGGCCCCGTTTATCGCTCGAGGGCGGGCCGGCGGTGAGAAGGGACCGATAGGCGCGAGCGTCCATCACGACAACGCTGGCCCTCGGCGCGCCGAAGCTCGGCGGAGAATCCCCGAGCGAGCGACTCGGCGTGCCGACCCCGATGGCCCCTGCCTCCACTATAGAGAGAAGAGAGGAGCCGCTGCTTCAACACCTCCGTTGGCAGCTCGCGCCCTCTATAGATGAGCCAGGTCGATAGCTGTCCCGCGCGCCGAGCAGGCCGATCTCCCCGAGCAACGTCCGCACGCATACGGCCCGCTGCGCGAACACAAAGGGTGAAGCCCTCCGCGAGCCTCGGGCGTCACCGCTGACGGCGAAGGCCCGTAATCTGTCACGTGCACGCGTTAGCCGCTGCCTCCCCCTCCGCACTGGCCGTGTTGTTATCGGAGGTGGCTTCCTTGAACCCTGCGCCTGTCGATCGGTTCCTGATGGCGCGGGAGGGAACAAGAGGGGGCTGGTGTAAAGCGCGGCACGCCTGTTGAGGTGCTCGTGCTCCCGTCGCCCCTGGGGAGCTGGAGGTGCGCTTATTGTTTTCACCGCGAGTCTCGCGCGCTGGAACGCGCGTAGGAGAAACAAACACGCTGCTTCTGAAGCCCGCGTTGGCGCATGTTTTCGCATGTATATACACGGGTCCTGGTCACAGAGTTTGCTATTGAGCATAGCCTGGCACTTACATGAACTTCTAGAGCTTACAATCTGTAGATTCCAAACTTTGGGTGCGCTTTAAGTCCTCAGCTACAGGGCTCAAAAGTACATCCTATGGCCTGAATCCCTGAATTCTTTAAGCAACGCTGTACAGCTTGCGTCACATTTGCAAAGAGCGCTTGAGCGGCGCACTTCCTTGTAAAATAAGCACCGCCTTGCGCTAAAGTTCGGCCACATAGACTTATAAATCAGGTGGGCATGAGCACGGTATACTTGAAAACCACTTCACTTTCTATAGCCTACTGAGCACTTCTCAAGCACTCCACACAAGGGTGCCGCAGGCTGTACGTATGACTTTGCGTATAATTGCGGCAGGTGCGTATAGGGTATTGATTACATGCGGTAGACATTGTCATTTCCGTTGTTTTCGAAGAACATGCAGTCACTCTTGCGTGAAATAAAAGTTCATCTTCGTTTCCTGGAAAGTCCCTGGGCTTTATTTCTTCCAAGCTTTATAAGCACAGCCCTCGGCGAACCGCTGCAGCCATCGCCTGCGTGTTGCTTTCATTTTTAGATCGTGAACTCGCGGTGTCGCAAAGGAAGAAGGAACGTGCGGAGGCAATATGGAACGCCAGCGCGTTTCTTGCCCCTACATCAAGATCGGTTTTGCACCTTCGCCAATCGGCCCCATCTCGTTGGAGAGAGAGCACTCTGACACGCTTCCAGCTTTGTTTGGCTCCCTTTGTTGTTTGCGGAGGAGGCCGCCCCCGTCGACCGCGAGACGTCGTCGTGAAGAGCCGAGGCCCCCTTAACGTTCCCCGCAACAATGGCGCGGGCCGTTAGCAACGTCGAACGCGTGACCGCTCTAATCGACGCGCTGATTTGATAGCGTCAATATCTGCCTTTCAATCCGCTCCTTCCCTCCCTAGCGCCCTCTATACTCTATGGCTGCGCGCAATATGGTCCGACACGACGCTGCGCCGCTGGCTCTTCCATAGGCTTTCATATACCGCGCGAGCGAGATGGGCCGCGCGATCTGCTTCGGTCGACTTTTATGTTGTTTTGTATGCTGGTGGGAGGAAGTTCGAAGTGCCCCCGCGGCCGTTCTTTTGGGATCGCTATGGGTGCTTGCGTGGCCGTCATGTTGGGTCGAGCCTTGAAAGGAGCTTGGTTCATGTTGCTGTGCATCCTTCCAGGGGACACGAATATGTGCAGGGATGTGCGATCGAAGTTTAAGCAAGTTAAAAAGAAAAGAGCTTATTGAGCAGGCTACAGAGCGAGACGATTCTCGGGTGTTATTTTCCCGGTTTTTAAGCCGGTACGCTATTGTGACGGGTCCCGACGCATCGGCGTAAACTGACCGGAAAAGATGACAATTTTGATTTGGGCTTGTTGGCCCATTACGACAAGAATGTAAAAAGTGGCGCACATGGCAAACACAAAGAGGAAAAGTGCATGAGCGAGAGACAAGCGCCGGCTTACAGCTCACTTGGAAGTCGATGCCCGTCTGTAGCGCTCTTTGTTCGCCTGCGTTTTTTCATTCTTGTCGTAACCAAAAATGCTCCACAACTTCAAGCGCATCTTTGAGAATGCTCCAGAGCAAAAGTCCAGCACACGCTAACGCAGTAGCCAGTCAGTTGTAAAAAATGCTCAGAGAAAAATTCGACATCAGGCTGTGTGATAAATCACATACAGCTACCTACAAACATACAAA
>JARKHS020029726.1:0-53373 GCA_030143305.2 Amblyomma americanum | reverse complement strand
TCATGTATGTTACCTTGACTGTCTGCGGGGTTCGATTTGCAGTGCTGTTTGGTACCTGCCAGTTTTCCAATGGGTGCAGGCTTTCTCCTGGCGTGGCTCTGAGCTTCCCTGAAAAGAAATGCTTGGGCAAATGGGCCTTTAGCCCTCACGTCTTGCGGACCAAATGCATTAGCCAGGAAGCTCTTCCAAGCTGCCCTTTTGCCACTAAAGTCAATGCATCACCAAGCTTGACTGTCTGAAATCTGCTGAGGAGCCTTTAGTAGCCCACATGCATTCTGGAGAGGAAGGTACTGGGTGTTCAGACAGATGGGTGGCTGCAGCTCTGTGGTGCACCCATGCAGGTGGTGAACGGGATCTCTCTGATGGTCAGCCCCAGTACAGCGAAGCTGCCAAGCGTGGAGGCCCAGGGGCAACCTGGCGAGACTGCCTCTTCGGAACTCCCCCCACCCCCGCCAGCACTCGCTCCCAGTGCCCTTAGCAGCCAGCCTCCCAGCAGCCAGCCTCCCCCAGACTCTCCTGCTGTGTGACACTTGCGGTGGCATTTTGCTACTCACACGCTGGCTTTGCCTCTTTCTTGGGCCTGCCCCACGGGTTCTCTGTCACTGATTTTCCAACAAAGTCTACAACATTGCCACCTGTCCAACTCTTCCTCCGCAAGCTTTTCTTTTGTTTTTTTCTCCCCAGGCCTCACATGCTTGTGTATGTCTAGAAACAGATGCACTTAGGTAACTGCAGGCTGAATGGCCTATGCTGACTAGCCAGACTTATTTATTTCAGCTGCTGTTTTTTTTTCTTTTCAATGCTGTAAACTATTTTTTTATTTCTTCTTGTTGTGAACCTTTCTTGTTGCAAAACTGGCTAGTTGCAACTGAAGCAAGGACCTCTGTCTCAAACACACTGAGCTTCAGTATTTTTTTTCTACCTAAGCTCAGCTCCTGTTCTTTGTTGTCCATATTTTTGTACTACTCACAGTGACCGTGTAACTGGATAAGCATTCTAAAGCTTTACTGTTCTTGCCCCCTTTTTTTTTGTCTACATGTGCACAGTTGTGACCATTCGTGGAGTTTTTCACTTCTACTGCTCAAACATATTGTGAGGCTTGTTTACTTTTTTTTTTCACTATAGGTGCAAGTTCAAAGATCTTGCTATATGCTACAGAGAAGAGGAAACCCCAAGGGTGCTTCATGCTGTGCCAGCATTGGTGTGAGGATCGGTTCGTTAGCGATATGACAGCTTCAGTGGGATGCAAAAAACGAAAAATACTCGTCAGTAATCATTTGCATCACTTGTACTGAAGTTCTCCCTCATTTGGTTTCCCGCTGAAACGCTTGGCATTCATTTCTAGAACATTAGTTCTTTGAGCTGTCAGCATTAAGCAGTGTCATTCAGGCAGTTTTTGTTCAACTGCACCGCAGTATTCATAGCGTGCAATATGTTAACAGTATTAAACACCACAGTTGCTGAAAGTAGTGTACTGCCCCGTCAACAGGTTTCTCACACATCATGCCTGCAGTGCTAGAGGTAGTTTAGGGTCACTTTTCTTTAAGAAAACGAGTTCACGCACAATATGCATATGCCCTCTCCTTGCTGTCTGTAGAGAGAGCATGGAATGCTTGCATACCATCAGCTATAAAACCCTCATATCTGTGATTATGGGTGATAGCTGCCTTTGCTGAGCTTAGACTTTAAAGTAACACTGAAAGTGTTGTGCCATGAACTTCTGAATTTGGTAGCTTTTAAATTAAGTTGAGAGATGTGCACATTTCATTTTGCTGGTGATCTGAGTTGTGACTACTTATTAATTCTGAACATTTAACGTGCACAACATCACTGCAATCTCTGTGCTGTTCATATGATGTGGCTTGATACACTAAGAAAGCTGAAGTCAAGGCACCATACTTGAAAAGAGAAATGTGTGCATTGTTTGCAGGCTTGAACTGTGAGGCTTTTACTTGAGCATAGTATGTCAGTATAGCAGTTACATCCAGACTCGGCAAAGCGCGCTGCATCCAGACATTTTGTGTACTTAGTTCTGTGACCGTTATTAGAAGAGTTGCCTTCAGAGCTGTGGTGCAGGTGGCACGCAGAGAATTTTTCTCCTGTTACTTAAGTGTAATCAAGCATCTTGTTTCTGGTGATGCTTTGTCTATTATCATTGTTCGTTTAGTGGCTCACACAGCACAGTCCAGTCTGTGATGATGGCAAGCAGTGCCACTTGTTTGCTGCTTGTGCCTTACTCTCGTAGTTGCTGTGATGTCTACTTAACTGGAACTGTAAAGTCGTCACGTGTTGTTCGTCGCAAAATGTGATACTGTCCCCTTTCTCTGCAGGTTTAATTTTTTTTCTACAGAACGAGCAGTACAAAAGGTTGCAATGAAAAAGCCTGTGATTAGTGGCTAGTCCGTTTTCATGTGTTGTACATGTATATATAATATATTATGCATATATATATACGTATAAAAATTATCACGAGGAAACTGGTCACTGCACTAATAGCCCCAAAGTAAATTAGAATTGCTTGCAAGGGGCAGAATCTGAGATTTCCTATGACAACTCAACCTTAGTGCAATCTCTCCTCCCACCTCCACCTTTCCTTTTTCTTTTCTTTTTTTTTTTCAGACATGCACTGTTGTTTCAGGTGCAGTTGTCAGTTAAGGCACAGAAGTTGTGCTGTATACTTAACTGGCTTGTGCAATAGTTTGCAAGAAAGAGTGGTCTTTTGTTCTGAAAACCACATATTGCACAGCAGTTTTTCGGCTGGGTGTTGTATGCCTCTCCCCAGTTTTTAAAAAGCCAAAGAAAGGTAGCGTGTGTGTGTGTGTGCAAGGTATATTCAGCACACTTGTTAAACACACAGTGCCGTCCCTCTTGTTGCCTTTTGCAACCGTCCTTCGGTGCCATATGTTAATGAATATTCCATCAACTTTTTTCTGGTCATAGAAAGTATGTCAAGAGACATTAGTGATGATCTCAGGTTATTGACTGATGGTGAAAGTGCTCCTTTTCTGATTTCCACATCTGTACAGTTCTCTTTAAGAACAGGTATTTTCTGACAATTTTTTTGTGAATTTCTTGCTCTTTTTTTTTTGAGGGCCTGAGCAAATTCAAGTGTATCTACCTACAAGAAGTTCAAATTTTGAAGTGTGTAGGACTAATTAGACTTTTTCATACCAGATATTTTTATTCATGTGGAAGAAAGCAATAGAGCATTTTTTTAGCTTGCATTTTTTATACAAATGCTTTTTGGTACAGATACTTTTTTTTAGTGTCACCTTGCTGGTAAGAAGGGATCTTGGCCTCTGTCTGTTATATAAGTATGCGCCGTTTTGGTGTCCCGAAAGTTGCTGTTTACAATGCGGAGCGCGTATTTGCTGCTGTAGTAACAATAAAAAATGAACGTGGAATTGTGAGTTTTGATTCCCTCTGAACAATAAAAAACAGTAGCCTACTCATCAAGAGTAGGTGCGCATTGCAAGAAAGTCATAGTACATTTTAGGGAGACTCCTTACGAAGACTACTGCATGCCGAGTGGTGCACATTCCTCCGCTAATTTGATGCACAGGGACTTCATAACAGGAAGTGTGGGGAGGGGGGGGGGGGGGGGGGGGGGATTTTCACATGGGGTGCAGTGCCCCACACCCCCCCAATCTCGAATTGCAGTGCTCTGGTCAGATTTCTGACCCTTTATTTTGGGACGTTATTAACGTAAAGCACGCTGTGGCTGAGCCAGTTTGCTTCCTGTAGTCTGTAGCGGCGCTGATGAAGATGAAGTTGGCGTGACCTGCCTCGCGCAGAACACAATGCTCTCGGCAATCGGCCTGGCCAGCAACGTCAAGAGCCCGCTCCACCGGCTCACCAGCCGCGGCTACCGGGACTCCAATAAATGTGGTCCACCCACCACATCTGGTGACACCGGACGACAGCTTCGACGCACGCAACGCCACTCCCACCTGCTCTGCGCTCCTGCCCGTCTTGTCCCTCCACTTGGCCTTGCTGTTGCACCACCGTTGTCTACACCTGGTTTTCGGCAGCTTCTTCTCACTGCCATGTTCGCTCCTACCATAGCATTCGGTGAGCTCCTCCAGCAGTATCAACGCTCCTTCCTTCCTCGGCTTCCCGGCCTGTCCGCTTTTTATGCCATGGACCCTGTTTTGTGGCTGGCGCTGCTGGACTCGCACTTTCATGTCACAACGTGTCCAGCCAGCTGCTGCGCTATCAGCACGCCAGCCGTGAACTCCCACCCGGTCTCCTGGCACAGCTGCGGTTGCCGCCTCCTGCCCCGACATACTCCGATTTCAAGAAGGGCCTGACGGCATAGTTTGGCTTTGAGCTCCCGCCAACTCTCTGCACTCCTGTTCCGGACTCCGAAGCTGCGGCACCACTCGACTCACCACCCCTGGCCATATTCCCTACCCGAGCTGTTTCGGCTTTCCCTCCGCCCAATCCTACGTCGGCGCCCCTCCCCACACCGATCTCTCCACTACCGCCGCCACCGTATGTGCCCCCACGTATGGTTCGGCAAGTGCCACGCGAGGACGCGCCAGTCTCTTGCCAACCTTCTCAACCAGCTGCCTCAAACTACACCCCATTTCTCAAGTTTGCTTCGCCGGCCCCTATGGACGGCCATCCATCTGTGATCTCCCGTCCCAAGGTGCCTCCAGCCCAGCCCTGCTTCCCAGCTGTGGCGCCTGCCCTTGGGCAGCGGCGCTGATGAAGATGAAGCTGGCGCGACCTGCCTCGCGCAGTACAGAACGCACTCGGCAATATCCGCCGCGGTGGCTATAGGGGGTAAATAAAACCTCCTTTTGGGTGTGCGCTAGAGGACAAGGCATTTACTCCCATTTGGGTGTATTTTTGTTAACAGTGTAGCAGAGCGATTTGTCTAACGGACGATGGCGTTCCGTTGACTCCCTGGCAGTGCTGCAACAGGCCGTCGCGTTCCACTCTTAAAGACGAAGCTTAAGCGTCCTCCATTTTTTTTTTTTTTTGAGCGATAGCTTCAGTACGCTATGTAAAGCCAAGGTCGCCGAGCCGGAGCCGTTAATGCGCATGCGCCGAGCAACAGGTGCGCCGCGCGTGACGTGAGAGTTGCGCCGCTGGCTCCGCAGCGTCGCGCATGCGCAGTAGCTACGAACTTCACAGATCACCGCCGTGTCTTCATAGCTATAACCAAGCATACATATACACCTGCTGAATAAAGAGCTTTACGACGTGTAACCATGTGTATGAAGTCGCGTACACACAGGTTTAACCGGAGCTAAACCATCGGCAATTTTCCTCCGTGCCTGCAGTGGACGTAGTCAGGCTGATGATGATAGCTTAATGTGCTAATCAAGTTGGAAGCCATGTCTACGACAGGGATTCGAGCAGACAGATATATGCACCTTCACTTGTACGACAATTCCCAGATTTCGTATAAAATTTGGAGGACACTTCAGCTTCGCTTAAGAGTGGAACGCGACAGCGTGTTGCAGCACTGCCAGTGAATCCACGGAACGCGATCGCCCGTTCGGCGCGACGCCTTGCCCGTTAGATACGGTGCCTCGATGGGCCAGCGCCGCTTTCAGGTTGAAGACACCGCTCCCGGCGGGGCCATGTTGGGTCTCACTCTCCCGTTCAGTTGCATTGAGCGCAATGCGGCGGCGCGCCGTTTCGAAGAAAAAACTGCATCTGCCGCGAGGAATTTCAGAAAATTTGGTGTTCTACCTTGACGGAGTGGTACCATAGATAGTTTAAACAGTGAATCAGGGGTAGTTACTCTAAAGTAACGATCTTTCGCAGCTAACCTGCCGATAAAGTCGGCGCCTTATGAACAGTTTGTGCACTCATGCGTGTTGGTCTTCTTCTGTAGCGTTCATTCTGCGCAGTGTTCCTTCATAACAGCTTTCTTACAACTTGCGTAGCATATTCCAGTGCAACCTTTTGACCCGAATATTCTCCACTTCAATTACTTTTCCAACAATCAGGATTACTTATTTCGAACTGCAGTTGCATATTGGCCAAAGACTGCCAATTTAAATAATTATGAGGATGCAAAGATAAGTAGTGCATTATCCCTCCGTCCCAAGCAGAAATTGTTCTGGAAAACAAGCGTTTCGCATGCCTTACCTCATACTTTGAGGTTTATTGTTCACGCAGTCTGGTTTGACCTGCGATTGGCAATTTTTTCGGCGCGCGCTGTCATATGAACAAAGCCAAATAGCCGGGTCATTTCTATAGTGCGTGCAGAACACCCGGGAACACAACAGACCCTCATAACTTGGTCTCTGACTGCTACATCACGCACACTACGAGCTCACTTGAAGCAAAGGGGCGTGGCCCGTTTTCGCCTCGGTTTTGCAATTTATGTGCGTTCTCCGCCACCTTTCTTCCGATTAGAAGCACGTCGTCGTCGTTACGCGTCGCGGCCTTTCTTCTCCCGATTACAGCCGCCTCGGCACATATCGCACGTTCTGCACCACGCTGTCAAAAGTCGCATGTTTTGACCACCAGACCACAAGCGCTTGCACTGATGACGTAGGCCAAGAAAGCTGAAAGGCGAGTGCTAAAACCTGCCAGGCCACATCAAAAGTTGCCGAGCGGCTTTGGCTTCACAACCTGATCACAAAGGCGTTTCGCAATAAGGCAGCCGTATTATTTATGCGCTCTTGCGGGTAAGCGAGTATGTGAAGCTCTCGTCGCAGCTTTTTGTTCAGTTTATTATGTTTTATCTTAACGCCACGAAGGCAGGAAGGCTCTCCCCTCTCCTTTGCGCCAGCTCACTTCGAATATCCTAGCGCCAAACCTATCTTCTGTGCGTCAGTAAGCAAAGAAGCCGTGGCTGCGTGACGCGAACGCAAGGCGGCTTTTTTTTCTCCAGTAACGGTTTATTTTCCTTCCTTTTTGTATCACTTTTAAAGAAACCACAACTGGGGAAAAAAAGCTCTTTTCATTGCCCTCACGCAGCCACGTCAGTAAAATTCGTCACGCGTACGTGTTTCTGGGCAACCATATATAGATTACTTTTTTTTTCTTCCTCTTGCGATGACAGCAGCTGCATGGATGGGCGAAACGCAAAGGCGCGCCCGTGTGCTGTGCGATGTCAGTGAATGTTAAAACGTCCCTAGATGGTCGAAATTATTGGGGAGGCCTCCACTACGGCACCTCTTTCTCACTTCTTTTACTCCCACCTTCCTCCGCTTACGGCAGATATGTGAGACAATTACTGCACCATTTCCTTTCCTCAAAAACCAATTTTCAATTATTTCCTTTGTTGCTCCGGCTCCTCTTTCTTAGTTTACCCTGGCAGTGACAATGGTATTGAAAATAAATAGTTATCAGGGGCTGATTTTGTGAGGCCTCTTTTTGCATCAGTCGCTTTTGATGATTTTTCTTCATGTTTTGAAACGATTTAGTAAAATTTGTCCTCGAATAAAGCGAACTTAATCACTACGAATTAGGAAGATGTCATCGCATCGCATCGCAACCATTTGCATTGCTTTGTTGCGGTACAAGTCACTAAGGAAAGAAGTTCAGAAAATATGACTGTCTTCAGACGTGTCCTCTGGTTTCTACTCCAGAGCAGTCAAGTGACAGATTACTAGGAAGAGAAATTTGACATTATTACGTGGAATTTTTCACCTACGGTGCAGCAACAAGACAAAGGCACTTCAGAAAATGTTGGAAAGTGAATGTTGACTACGCAAAAATATATTTGGCAGGACATGCATGCTCCGCGCTGCTTGTATACAAGGGAAACTTGGGGCCGTGGGAACAGTCTTTACGTTCAAAACAAAAAAGAGACAAATCGCTCTGCTACGTACGGTGAAACGGACGCGTGGAGCGGCAAACCACGTAGAAGCGCTGCCAGGCGCCTTGCCGAAACGCGCGGGACTCAAGTTGCAGTCGCAGTTCGTCGGCACATCGTTCTCGACAAATCCGATGCCAGGAACGCCAGCATAGCTTCCGCGCCGAACGAACGGGCAGCAAGCCACAAGCTTCGTGGTGAACGCGCTTTGGATGTGCTCTGCGTTCGCCGCTCACCGCGTGTTCCCGCGTGCCCGCACGGCCCCACTGCGCCCGAACGAGATGAGTGGGAGGCACTGCCGTCTCGCGCTATCTGTTGGGGCAGTGGCGTACATTGCGAGCAGGAGGAATTTTTTGCTCACGGCCGACGCCGACGACATCGGCTTTTCTGCGACATGAGCTCCTTAAGGCTTTCGTGTTAAAATTGTGATGCAACCGTTCGTCGTACAGCGTTCCGGGTGGTGTTAAATATATATACGCGTGCGTGCGTGTGTGTTGGGAAGGGGGTGAGTGAGTGGGTGGGTGGTGTCATACGTGCGAAAGCATGTGTGCATTCTTCGCCTCCCTCCTCTGCATGTGCACGCAACCGCGTTGCGCCCCCGTCCGCGGCGGAGGGGGGCGCGCGTATCGAGGCGCGCCCTACTCCAGCTGACGCGATGCTCCTCCGAACTTACCCGCGCTTCCCCCCCATCGCCAGCAGCTTGCGCGATGCTCCTCCAAATTAACCCGAGCTTACCCGGGTTACTAGGAGGCTTCACACATTTTCTTGGTTGGGTTTGACCCCGTCTTTTAGTGCTTTCGCACTAAAACGCACTAAAAGACTGCAGCCTGAAATAAACTCAGTTCGCAAACCAGAACCGAATGTCTACGTCTTGCGTCCATAACATGCTTTCGCATTCCCACACGTAAGCAGTCTTAGGTGTCTCTGCCGAATTTTTATTAATTTATTTATTTCATTGCCAGCCTTTTGCAAAAGCCGCTGGCAGTAGTAGGTGTTACATAATATGAGCATTGAAAGGAACAAACTAACAAGGCAATATAATGAAGAAAATAGACGACAAAACTCCGGCAAGCATACTTGAAGACTAGACAACAATGAGGACAAAGTTTGCGAACAATTATTTCAGTTCACACAAGGACTAAAGTCGTATTTATGAACAGAAAAACTGAAGGACAAGGACTACATAAAATGTGCTGATGAAGCCGCGCGGCAGTTAATTCAGATTACTAGCAATAAACCTTATAAAAAAAACTAGCTGTACAAAGCCACCAGCGTGACGTAGACATGAAAAATTGTAAAAAATGTGTACTCAATATAGGCATAACAGATTATCTCAACAATTAAACACACATTAATTAAACCATGTTCAGCACTGTACACGCGTGTGGCAGGTGTATATCGGAGCTTTGATATGAGCCACGACGATTTGTATGACACCTCTAGATATGAATTTACGGGTGTTTCACACAATAGTTGGTTCAATATGTACAAACACAGGCACTTTGCACAACCCGACCATTCATTCATTCAGTAACTAAACCAGTAAAAGAAATATAAACCAAGACGCGAACATTTATGTACTTTCTTTGTATGCGCCGTACTCACTTTCACGTATAAGTCGTGGTTTGTTCTACCACAAGCCAGCTGTGGACGATGTGCATCTTCGCGTGCATGCCCTTCTTCCGGTTACGAATTAAGGGGTACCTTTAGAAAAAGCACGGGGGTTTGTATAGGGTAATCACTGGAGGAATGCACCTTCCTCTAGTGCCATTAACATGTGAGATGGAGTATAGTTTCGACACGCGTAAGATTATCGAAGATGCAAACGCGGTGCTTGACCCTGGGTGCGTTACAGATCGCTGAAAGCGAGCATTCGCATTATCTGTGTGCGGGCAAATGGCTATGCGCAGCCTTTTGCACATTTTTTTTTGTCCCTCCTGCAAACTACGTACTGCCGCGGACAGCATGCCCAACTTTGGCCTGTGTCCTCAGCTTGTATTGTGGCGCCGAACAGTCACGCTTATTTCGCAACGATTGGGAGAAGGTCCTCCCGCTATACGCTTACACTGGTTCTGGCTTTGTCAACTTCACTTCTCAAGCTCCACTTCAGCACACAGAACGCTTATTGCTTGGTGAAACAGAAAATACAGCGAAAGCGATGACGCCGGAGAAGTGAAAACACTTTCACTGTCATTGTGAAGCGAAACGCGCCGACCATCACCGAAATCCAACGCGGCAACTTAGCACGTCCTGGCACTTCGTAGGCTATGCTGAGAGCGATTTTATAGCTTATCACCCATGAGCAATCACAATGCAATAAATGCGTTCCAATGCGCGAGACTTCCGGGCATTCATTTTATGCGTATGCTGTCGTGCGGCAGATACGACAAGGTCGACTGATAGGGTCCTAATAAAGAGGGCGTGTTCCGCGGCGTCCAGTCAGAAGCTTCCCGCGGCCATATCTAGTGCACATAAGCGCGACCTCGATCGAGCCCGCTGATACTTGTTTGCTGTGCACGCGTTCAAGCCATGACGGAAGAGGACGAGTCGAACGTGGACTCGAGCTACGGAGACGATGCCGAGCTGCGCGAAGTGTTCGCCCTTCTGGACCGCGACTGCGACCTAGAGCTGAGCTTTGAGGAGCTGAAGATGGCAGTGCGCGCTCTGGGCCTGGCTGTCAGCGAGGCCGAGATGAACGAGGTGCGCGAGGAACTCGAGGCCTGCAGTGGACGTACAGCCGTCGACTACATGGGCTTCTTGTCGGTGCTGGCCAAGCTCGAGTTTGGCCACCTGCGAGAGCCGGATCGCGCCAGCGTTCAGGAAATGCAGACGCGCAGGGCGCTGGAGATACTTGACCCTGGCGGTATAG
The DNA here is from genome assembly GCA_030143305.2 of Amblyomma americanum. Classification (NCBI taxonomy): domain Eukaryota; kingdom Metazoa; phylum Arthropoda; class Arachnida; order Ixodida; family Ixodidae; genus Amblyomma; species Amblyomma americanum. Next base: position 42,718 of record JARKHS020029726.1, on the reverse strand, counting down.
TATCCATGATTCGAGACACTTTCTTAGAATGTGCTTTTTTTTTCTTTTGCGGGGAATGAGGCCGTCATGGACTTGTGGTGCATTGCAGCTGATATGTACAGTGCAGCGCAGCGCAGTACAGCGCATGCTGTAGTGCTAGCTCAGCCACTACGCTTACCTCCACTCCGGATGTTCATGTAAAAAAAAAACCGCCTTAGAACCGCAAGAAACCATCCACTGCAGAGTGCCTGGTTAGGCATCAGTGCAGTTGTGGCATTTAACAATCCACTGGGTTAATACTCTGCTCAAGCGTGACATTGTGAGCTGTCACTGATTGGTTGTTGGAAGCGCTAACTGACACTTAATCTCAAAGTTTCGTGAGACATTGCTTCTTTCGATTGATTACACGTTTGTGGATGCAAATTACTGTCACCGGTCGCAGCTAGCGCACTCAGTCCATGCCTAAAAGCGTTAAGATTACTCCGGCTCCCCTCGTGGCTATGACAATCTGCACATGATAAGAGATATCGTAATGTATCTTGTCGTTGTGTCTAACCGTCACGCATCGGCACCGCATTGTCTTAACGTTTCCAAAAACGCAGGCACCGGCATGGTGAGTGTCCGCGATGTGCGATGGCTCTTCACGGCCATCGGAGAGAAACTGAGCACCGAAGAGGTCGACCAGGTCTTGGGAGAGCTGGGACGCGCAGGCCGCTGCGAAGACGACCGCCTGCCCTACAAGGACCTTCTCGACCTGCTCTTCAGGGACACTTGATGTATAAGGCATACAGTTTGAGGCATACTACTAGTGCGTGTATATAAGCATCGTCATAAAATAAAGTGTGTTCAGTAAGTGGCTCCCCCTTTAGTTTTTGTGCTGGTGTCTGGAAGCGGTATTCCGAATCATGGCTCACGTGAGCAGCATTTTAACGCCTCGGCGAGCGCACTGCTCTTACAGGCCCGTTCGGAGTTTGTCACAGAACACCGTCGGAGTGATTTGTCGACTCGGACCTACCATGTCGACTTGTGCGGTGTAGCTTAAGCAATCACGCACATTATGCAGCGTTGACCGGCCACAGCTGCAAGCAGAATTCCAACACATGTGGTTAGAAATGCGCGGAGCTTCCTGGCTCTGTCCAGCCAAAGCTGATCAAGGCAAAGCTCGAACACTCCGGTTTGTCCAGGCATCGGCGAGAGCAGTGGGATCAACTGTACAGGAGGGCCGAAAGTACAGCAGATATTACACTGAAGCTAAGACAAAAAAAATACCGCCTTTACGTAGGTTTGTTCCGCCTATGTCTGCGACGATCCAACGAATTTAACAAACCCGCGTTGACACAGCAGCCATGCTTTCAACTTGGCTCGACTTAGCCTGAAAAGTGCCGGCCGGCTCATGGGGCATGTTTGGAAATCAAATTACAATACCGTTTGAAAAAAAAAAGAACCTAATTACTGCTTTTTTCAACCCTGTGTGAAAGATTCGGAAGCCTTTCGCATGTCACATCACACGACCGTGCCGACTGTGCTGCGCAACGTCTGGCGGTTCTGCCAGTCTGGTGCTGCTTCATCGACATCACCGACATCGTTTCGAGGCAGGCCAAGGCAGCTTCCTCTTGTTTTTAGTAGTGCTTCGACTTTTATGCTTTGTGTGAATTAACAGATCTCGCCGGGTTGTGAACAATGTGTAAGTGTGGAATTTTGCTTGAGCTGTAGTTTTGCCGCACGCGCCTGCTGTAAAGCATGCTGCCAATAAATCGCGTCTCTCAGTGCGCACAGCGGAAGAACCGCGGTACCCCCTTTTAGCGTTTCATATTAGCGTCACTCGTTCATGCTGCAAGCTGTCTGTTTCACTTTTCGTGAAAGAAATCAGTAGCTCTGTTTTTCTTTCATTTGGGAGTGACTAGAACCTTTGGCATACTGGAATCGCATTTACGTAAAGTTGTTCAAGGTCGTTAATGTTCCACCCCAACAGCGTCAGAGCTTGCCACCTGGTTTGTTGAGCGGTGGAACTGGAAAGTTGGCGAGCCCGATGTTCCAGGTGTCGCGACAAAACACTTTGGTGCACGATCGATGTGTATCAGTCTCCGAGTAATGCGGTGTCTTCGATTGCAGCGAACTCGGCGGGGTCTGGATCGGACATGGAACCTGGCAGTGAAGACGAGGGCGTCGGAAACATCGCCAGTCCGGTGAGTCGTTAAATGTCTGTGATGAGGTTAGTGCTGTGTCGCTTAGTAACGAAACCTGCGTCATTCAGATTTGCCATTGTGCCTCCATTATCGGTTAAAGAGTCTAGGTTTGTTAAATTTCAAAACTAGGACCGCAGTGGAAAACTAGTGCAGCGGTTGCCTCATTTTGTTGTTGTTGCACCTGCGTCATTTGCCTAGCAGCTGTCACGGTGTGGCGTTTGATTAGAAAGAGCGATTTAGAGCGTAAGCGCTGCTTGTCATTCATTTGTATTACAGTTGCAGCTTATGAAGTCTTGAGAATCGTGGGAGGTTCGGGGCCACTGGTTACCTGTCAATTTCGCGTGCAGTCGGGATTTGACACAGGAAAATGCAAATGGACGCAGACGTCCAACAGGTTTACAGGCAGGTGTTGAACTGTGTGTTATGCTTGCTTATAATATACATAAACCCTGTTGCATAGAATTGTTTCTAGACAAGAAAATTACCTTGTAGCAGCAACATGCGGGTCTTCTGTCGAAGCAACTTCACCTCAATTTTTTACCTTTACCTATCTATGGTAGCTACACAACTTAGTGAAAACGTTTCATTTGGGTGTCTGCATGCATAGCCCCCAGTGAACTGAAATGCCTGATCCAACTTTAGGGCGCCACGTTGTATGATAAAGAGCTTACAAGAAGAACTTTAAAAAAAAAAACGTTTTTGGAGGCCATGTGGCCATGTTGTTGCCGTGTGGAGTTTTTGTTTCCATCACCAGTGATTGCTGGGAACTTTGGTTCATGGTGGTCATGATTGAGAGTAAGTGTTACCCATTCTTTCACCTTAATACTGGCCACTGTTCGAGTAAATTTGGAACATAGTGCTACTACATCTTTGTGAATGTCCTTTTTGGATATGGACCTCTTGTTCTATCTGGATTAAAGGGACAGTCTGCTGACTTTTATCGATCATATTTTCTTTGTGGCAGTTGAAAGCACCTTGCCCAAATAAACATATACCTGGCTATGGGGTTGAGAAATACAGCAGAAAAATTTAAATGTAATTTTTTATATGGAATGTTGCCTTCCCGTAGTAGTCACCATCTAGAAACCCTGACATTACAAACGTGATGACACCCAAGGTGGCAGGCAGTGGCAATAATAATGAGCATGACGTTGACTTAGGTGCTTGAGTTAAAGTACTAGGGTGTTTTTAAAAGACTAAATAAAATAAGGCTATTGATATCTAACACAGCTACAAGCAACTGTTTCTTGCTGGCGGCAAGAAAGGTGGCTAGTTGTAAGAGAAAAAAAGAGGGGTCTGAATTTTCTTCTAGTGAAATTAATGCTTTGTATTGTGCTTAATCCTCTTAATGAAATGTAGTGTATCAACTGCAGGCAGCATAGCCCAGCTGCCAAGAGAGTGGCTAAGTTTGAATAAAAACTTAGGCCCTGGTCTGAATTTTGCCAATTTAAGATATAAATTTTATAAAACTGCGAGTTATGTCCTCTGTCCACAAGATAATGCCAATATTTTTACGCTTGTTTCCGACAGTAAACTGTCCCATGGTTGTGGTAGTGGTGGTACTGTAGTGATGATGGGTATTTTGTTGTTGCTGTAGTGCTCAACAGCTTCAGGGATGAAGAAAATGCTGCAGAATGCTCATAGTGGCATAAGCTTGGCGCCCACTCTTGATAGGCATACTTGGCGGTATAGGGCCATGATTTGTGCTCGGTGACTGAATGCTTCAGGCAAAGAAGACCATTTGCATACTTTTCACGAAGCATTTGTAACATGCTCTCTGGTATGTTGTGAACATGTGTAGAGTACATCTGTGCTTGTTGCTACATACACACAATAGTCTAGCATGGTATATGACGATTTGCTGGCTGCACAGGTAGAATACTACCCTTCCTTTCCAAATAATGACCTATACATGAAATTTCTGATCTGCATGAAAAAAAAAAGTAAATTTAACTGCCAGTAAGCTTTTCCTGATGCGGCTTCCCCCGAGGTGTGCTATCAAATGATAATTTTTCACAAGGTGCCATTTCAAAATGTATTTTTTTTTTTTGAACTGCAGTCTCCTGTGGCATCGCCAGATTCCAATAACAACAGTGAGAGCCTGCAAAGCCCTGCACAATCAGAAAACGACAGAAGTGGCCAGGAGAGTGGTCGAGAAGATGAAGGTGACAACAATTGTGAGGTGTCCAGGGACTCTGCTAGCGAAGGGCAGGGCGACGCTGGAGGTGATGTGGGCAGTGGGTCGGACGGCGAAAAGAACGAGGGGAACAGTGATGCAGAAGTGCGCAGTTCGCCAAGCTCCCCTGTTCCAGAGAATGACAGCGGTGGTGGTGACCAGTCAGCAGGAGAGGAAGAGAATGGTGAGCAGTTGTGATAGGGAGCAGTGCCCTTACCATGCCAAGATTTGCATCACTGAGAGTAACAATGGGAGTGTTGGCTCCATTGTTCTGGAATTTCTCCCAGAGATGCCAATTTAGGAAGGAGTTGTCTCATATCATATTTGGTAACTCGGCATTGCATGCTGCCTTTGTGTTCTTACATGTTGGTATTGGTAGCCTTAATCAAACACTTAAGAGTTATGTTGTGTAGAGTGCAGGGTCGCCATCTTTGACTGTAGGTGCAAAGCATTCACCACAGATATGGAGTGAAAAGGGAGTTTAGGGAATGTACCTGCCTGTCAGATGGTGCCATCTGAGAGGGCTGTGAACTTTCCTGTGTTTGGCTTAGTCCACCTTCAGATGGCAAGGAGTGTGATATGTTCCATTTTATTTAGCAATATCAAGCCATTCAATAAGTATGTGATTTGCACCATTCAAATTAGATCAGTGTTGTTTAATATAATCGGTAATTAATTGTTAAGGTTCATTTCCTTTAAAATCATGGCCTGTAACTTTATAGTTTTATGAAGTGACAGTGCAAGGCTCTCAAGCTTTTGTGTATGTTTACGAATCCTAAGTGGCTGATATTGTGTAAGGTCTTTGCCAAAGTGTTTTTCGTTGCTTTGTATTAGGACATAGTATTTTTGAAGGCGATAGTATTACAAAGGTTAGGTGTGCAGCAACAGTTAGTGCACAACGATGATATTGGGGTAGGCTGAGCACAATGGTACACATCTTCTGGCACTATGTACAGCCAGCCAACCCGCAGCCAGCCAGCATTTCACACTTCGTTGACCAACGTGTGGCTTGCAATCTCGTGCTGTTGCCAGAACAAGCCGACGATGGCCGTGAGAGCAGGCAAAGCTCTACCTCCGGCGCTGGAGGTGAGCAAAGTGCAGTGGAGCACACACATTCTGACGGTGGTCAACAGCAAGACGAAGAGGATGAGGCCCCGTCATGCCATGACAGCCCGCCTGCAAGCCCTAGTCCTTCCAACACCGGAGTCGAGGAGAGGAGTAGTGGCCCGTCATCTCCTATCAGGCAAGGCTGGTCATAGTGTAGTGGTTTACAAGCACAATCTTTGCTAAAATTGAGCAGTTACTTGCAGGTCGCTTCAGCAGTCACTCACTGTTAACTGTTGTGTGTTTCTTTTGCATTTTGTTGTGATTATCATTTTCACCCATTAAAATTGCTCTGTTGTTTGGCATTGACAGTATATGCCTGCATTATTTTTTTATCACTGCTTGCTATTATTTATTATTGTTGTTCGTGTTGTCTTACGTTATACCTGGTTAAAGAATGTTATAAGTTAGTAAATAATGGTGGGGATGAAGAAGACTGCTGGGTGATCAAACATACTGAAGCAGAAAAAGAAAAGGGACTTGCCCAGCAAAGCTGTAAAGGACAGAATGAAAATTTAAAAAATGAGGCATTTTAATATGTAAGTCAAGACTGTCATCATCACCAGGCCTCCTCAGCTGTCAAGTAGGCCTTGTGTCATATGGGGCACAAGGTGTTTATGTCCAGCCATTGTTCACTGAATCCATACACATAGTACGGTGCATGTGTGTTGCTGTCAGGGCTGTGGGTAATGCAGAAACATATTTATAGTTTGTGGCTCTTACTTGCATCATTCATTTCATTTTCACATTTATGGGATGGTAAACAACAGCTGCCTTCTCTGCTAGACCCAATGTTGCTTTACAAACTTGTTCTTTCTGCTGCTTGGTGATACCTGGTCATTGTGCACTCTATTACCAGCTAGCCGTTCATTTTAATGCGATAGCATGAAGGCTCTCGTTCTGCAGAAAATCTAAGTTTCGTCGGCAGCGGCGTTGTTGTGAGTGGTAAATCCCCGGAGAAGCAATCTAGGCAGGCCACCTAGGTCATGTGACTATTTGGTGCAATCAAAACCTACCCACCGGATTATGAGCAAACTGTGCGCTATAGCAGGGGGCAGTTAAATTAATAATTGTTCACGAGAGGTAGCTGGGTAAGAGCAGCCTAGGTCGCATAAGCACCTGCCAACGCAGGGCAGTGGCGCATCGCTTAACCGCTGCACCACTGCGCCAGGAGTGGTATGAGGACTCCCTGGGGTCTATGAATGTAAAGTTTAAAATGACCAGTTTCGTGTATGTGGGCATAAAACTCTCAAACACTATTGCATCATACCCTTATGGAAGAGTTTACCCTTCGATTTTTGTTCTAGCCACGCGGAAGTGCACCGTGAGAGAAGGTGTATGAATGTGCAAGTCTTAGAAATGACTGCACCAGCTGGATAAACTGAGTTGTGTGTAACGTGCCACTTATTTTTTTCTTGCCCACCGTTGGCCTAATCTTGTTTGTTTTTGTTTCATACTGGTAACACTGCTTGATTCGTCTCAGGTATGTTTCAGAATACTGACTGCAGACAGATTTAGTTGTTGGGCACATGTGCTGATACTAACTTGCCTTTCACTTGCAGGAGGAACTCTGACGATGAGAAAGACTCAGACAGAGAGGACGCGAAAGAGGCCGGATCTGACAAGGAGGATGAGGAGGACGACAAGGAAGACTCTGATAAGGAGGACGATGACAGCGACAATGAGTGAGTGCAACAGACTTATGTGCGTATGTATACAAGAAACTCTTCTGGTGCACAGCCAAGAGAAAGAGCTTAAAAAAACTTGTAGTGCGGAAAGCTAAACAGCCTTTGAAACAAATAATAGTGCAAAAAAGACTCATACTAAAAGGTCAAGAAAGACATAGGAAGAAATACTAATTGCACAAAAAAGACACACAAGAAGGCCGAGGAAGACAAGTGCTTGTCCCGTGTCCTTCTCGGCCTTTTTGTGTGCATCTGTTTATCGCTCTTGCCGTATTTACTTGTGTAATTTGAGCAGTTTTTTCTTCAAATTAAGGCTTCAAAAAGGCGGCGCGCAAATTACACGAAAATTTTGCGAACATGTCCTAAAAAAACTCTACAGTGGTCGTAAAATGTAATATTACCATGTGTCGCTGCCCGTACGTCTACCCACCAGCTCACACCCTTTGCTGGGCAGAAAAAGTTTATTAAAAAAATGATTCATACCTCCTCCCACCTCGCCCCGCGTTATGTAGTTCCCTGCAGGATGGCATGATGGCGTGTGCGCAGCTCAAAGCAGTAAACGCGCAACAATATAATCGCAAATCCAGCAGTTGGAGGCAACTGGAGATAAAAGGCAATAAGCTGGTGTCTGCATGTGGCCGCATGTGTCCTGGCTGACTAGCAGCAAACCAAAGAGCAAACGGTTCGTTGGTTTCGGATTCTGGCGTGTGCTGGCGGTTACTGGAAGTTTGCTTTCGCAACTGCTCGTCCGAGAATGCAACTGCCAGCGCGAGCAAGCTGGGTAAAGGTCACCATACAATCGTTTTCGAGGCACATGCGAACGCTTATTATCGATGCTCATTAGTATGGAGGTTATTATCGCTTGAAAATATAATGGCTGACACTTCCTATTCCTTCAGTCATGCTGAATGTCGTACGTACTCGTAAGCGTGATTGCTCATCAGTAGCCAGACACCATAGCCATTGAGCCACACTATTTTGAAAATCAGCAAGCAAAACTACTTACATTGCATAATGGCAGTAGAAAAGAGATTTTTTGTGCTGTAATTTTTGTACAGCGTATAATGAGGTTGCTTGGGGGATAATTTCCAGGTCAAATGTGGGCGAGCTGATTGCAAACATCTTTGGGGACAGTGATGACGAGTCTGAATTTGAGGTGAGTCTGGTTGTCTACTTTTGATTTGCCATTTCCACTGGGTACCAACCATCCTTTGATCCTGATATTTTTTTTGTGGTCTTAGATATCCTCCTATCTTATTGAATGTACATTTGTAGCTGATTTATATTTTTGGTACAGTCTTGGTATTTTCATATGGCAAGATCCCATTTATTTTTTTAAGCTGTGAATGTGGCACAGTGCCTTAACTTGCCTTTCGTTGTCTGAGCCATTGCAGCTTCTTCATGTGCGACTGCTTCTGCTCTGTTTGCAAGTGCTAACATAGTTGTTAATTGCATCATCTCGGGACATGAGTGTGACAGTATTATTGTAAAAACAGCACAAAAGACGAAAACACAGCAAGAGCAGAACAAGCTCTTGTACAGACCTTTCTCACTGTCTTTTCAAGATGCAACAGCACCAACTTGCCCAACTATCGATATTGTGACTGTATATCTGTTTCAACGCCACTGTTTAAATGCTGTTAACTTATCTGCCTTCCTGACTTCCTGCCACCTCTGCTATGGTTGCCTTCTCTTGGAATCCAGTCCATTACCCTTAACGACCATCGGTTATCTTGCCTACGCAGTACATGCCCTGCCCAAGCTCTTTCTTCGTCTTGATTTCGACTGCGATGCCATTAACTTGCCTTTCTTCCTTGACCCACTTTGCCCTCATCCTGTCTTCCTGTCCTTCAAGAATGTCGAGTTCATATATGTTTGACTTTTCCTTTCACAAACCTTGATCCAGGGGTTCGGAAAAGAAGATCTGGAAACCACAAAGAAAAAGAAGGACAAAGGAAAGAAAGCAAGGAAAGGTATGTCTTCAGTGAAATTGTGCGAAGTGTGTGCTGTGGCTTAATTTGGATGTATATTTGTTATTGTTGCAAAGCAGTCACTAATTGACTAGGAACAGATTAGGCAGACAAATTATGCATTTCACAAGTAACTTGTTGACAGCAGGCTTTACAGTACTTGAGGCAGATCACGGTCACGGTTGCAAGGAAAGCAGCATTTATATTGATAAAGTCAGCCTGTGCATGGTTTGCAGAAAGGTTGTGATGTGACGTGATCAAATGAAATTCATGGAAGAGTGTCTGTTACTCCTGTCTCTATGGTACTTGGCCGCTGTCCAGTGCAGGTGCAAAAGCTTGCCTGATCGCAGATACCTTCTCATGCCTAGCTTCTCTGCTCTAGCCACTTTGTCTCTCTTAAAAGTAATGCTAGGGAATTTCGTAATTTGATATTATGTGGTACCAGTAGTACTGAGATTGCACACTGCACGCGTTATTCAGAAAAGCTATGGGGGCACCAGTAGCTCTTTACAGTTTTGAGCAAACTAGTGAGCAATAAATATGACACATTAAAACATATTTAATGGCCTTTTTGATTTGCAGTCATATTCTTGAATGGAGTTGTACACTGTCACCACCATTCTCGAGCTTGAAAAATGGCTAAATATTAGGTGAAAACAAAACATAGAGCAATGAAACCAGTGGGTTGTAGCTGTGACTGCCTGGGCTAATTGGTAGTTCAATTTTGTAAGGAATGAACTGTGTAAAGAAGACAGCGACCCGCACATACTCTCTTTTTGCGGTAATGTGTCACTCTTTTGTGTCCTTGTCTTCCCTGCGTTATTATTTCTTTTTCTCTTTTAGACTCGTAGGGCTTTCGTCATTTTAACGGTTTTACTCGTAAAGCAGTGTGTCTGCATTGTACTTTTTGGTTTGGCCAAGATCTTGAGTGTGCATTCAAATCCACTTTTGTGCATAGTTTAAAATAAGGTGACTCTGAAAAATGCCTCATATGCTGACTTTTATGTTGTGAAAAGTGGACGTGTGAACAGCATATGGTTTTTGGCTCACATAGCCCCACCTGGCTCATTGCAGGCTTACTTTTCAGTGAGAATTGAATCGCATCATGCAGAGTAACAGAAGCACAGATTGGTTTTTCTTCGAGGTTCTATGAGAATTGTCCTCTACAAGGACCCTAAGTGCCTGTGTGGAAGGGTTGTATAACCTCAGGGTTAAAAAAGGCTGTTTGCAGCACTTTGAATGTTACTTCTCTTTTTCTTGGAGGGCAGTGCTGTCCGACAGCGAAGAAGAGGGTGAAAATGAAGAAAAGGCAGAGGAGAAGTCGGAGGCGGGCTCAGATGAAGATGAGGACATGGACATGCAGGCATCAGCCCAGCCAGCAGACCTCGATGTTGATGACAGTGAGCAGCCAGCTCCAGTCCCAGCTAGCGAGGCTGTGCCAGATGTGTCCAGCTCAGACGATGAGCTCGAGCCAGACAGCCGCCGCTCTCGGTGTGTGCCTTAACATTCCAGTTTAGTGCCGTGTTTGGCGAAGCAATAGTACAACTAGGTTTCTGTTGCCCGGCATTTGAAGGCCAGTAACTTGCTGAAAGGTCTTGATTGACACATTCTGGAGGGAAATGTTCTTAAAAGGTTTTCACGGAACTATTCCCAAGTTTCACTCCTGTTGTGCCCATCTTTGTTGTAATTGAAGCCGGCATTGAAATTCGGTCAATCGAATTCACGAGTGCACAGAGCTTTGATTGTGCAAAGGGAAAGAAATGCAAGGTGTACCTTGTAATATTAAGTCAGAAGGAACACTCCAATGTGACGGCTATTTTGATAGTTGGAAGCATGGCAGACAATTTAAACTTAAACACAAAAGTCGAAATACAGTGGATTCTCATTCATTCGAACTCGCTTAATTTGCTCATCTGGCATATTCAAACTGATGGTTTGGTTTGACATCAAGCACATTAAGCAGGCTCACGTTAATTTGAACCCCACGTAATTTGCTCAAATTTTTGGCCCCCCCCCCCTCGAGTTTTAAATGTTGAGAGTTGACAGTATTGCTCCGAGTTAAGGGTAGTCCAGTGTATATTAGGGGAAGCCCCCAAGGTAAACTAGATTTCATTTAGGCATTAATTGCTCATTTTCATCTACAATTTTTGTGGGTGCAAATGAGTAATTACTGCATAATTGAGTTAAGGATGAAATATTATTATGGCTTGTTTTGTCTTAATGATCTTAAGTGGTTTGCTGTTGGAAGTAAACGTGCATTGAGCCATTATTAAATCTCAATGAACAAAAAATTTAAGAATTATGCCTTTGCATTTATGTAGCTGGAAGAGGTTCATTTTTCCATGATACAGTAGTGATAGTGATGAAAACGTTTATTCAGGAAAAAAGGGGAGGGGGAATAAGGATGAGGGGGATGTCATTGGTTAGAGGGTTTCCTTTGAAGGGCATCTGTCGCTTCGTTATTGAGTTGTATCCGAATATAATTATCTGTTTACTAAGGTTACATAACTTCTGACCTTTCACTTTGAGTGACAGAAATGAGCTGCATATAAAATGAAATTTTTTTTTATCTTGTTACACACAGGGCTTGGAAACATGCACTTGTACTTGTGCCCTCCTTAATGCTGTACAAATGAGATTTGTTCTGGGAGGAACTATATTAGCGTTTTGAGCATGTGCTGTTTCTCAGAGTGAGCTGCTATCGCCATTCTTCCTCCGACTGGGTTGCTATTCTATTTTAGCTTGTGGCTCAGCTGTATTCATTATTTCTGGTTCCTAGTGATAGGTACGATTAACTGCATATTTATGCTTCCCACGTATCACGAATTCTCACTTGTGGACCATTGGTTTCTTTGTGCTCATAATCTTATTACCACTGCATTTTCTTTTCTTTGTTTTTATTATTGTAGAGGTTCTGACTTCATGTCTGACTTTGATATGATGATGGCCAAGAAGAAGGAAGAAAATTCTCGGCGGAGAAAACGGAAAGATGTTGACATCATTAGCGACACTGATGACATCATAGTTGAAATAATCAAGGAAATGAAGGCTGCAGCAGAGGTCAGTGTGCTACCTGTTTTCCTGACTCAGTGTGCCTGTATAGCGGAGTCACTTGGCGTGAGGCGACAGGTCATGCACTTGCAGCTTTTCCTCTAGCCTTAGTGTGCCTAAGGCACTCTAGGACAGGCTGGATTCTTTAGTGAAATTATTTTGACATAAAGGGCTTGAGAGCTATATCTCTATTGGTGTACTAGTGCTGCAGCGAACTCCGACTCAGTCATAGCATGAGGTTACATGAAAGAGAAAATTAAGTGTCTGAATTGGTTCAAAATCTGATTTGCCCATGGTGAGGCAGATATAAATTGGACACAGTTAAAAAAACAAAATAGGTTGATTGCTTTGTAAACATTGCACTTTGGCAGAAGGGGAAAACCTAAACTTGGCAGCTATCCTGGCATTATTCATTGCATTTCGTGTAATGCAAGCCGAAGCTCTCTGTCAGAACCTTCTGGAATGTTCTTTGGTTTGAATTCATGACTGTCATTTGACTACTTGACTGTGTTGGTGGTGAGGTACGGTCTAATTGAATGCAGTGGCCTGGCCATATTGTGTTTTGAACAGCTACAAGTGTACAGGCTTGGCTGGCCACAGTGAGTTAAGAATTATTGCAATTCATGTTTGTTTGAGCCTAGTGCTCACCAAGGAATGTAGATACAGCCCCTTAGGAGTCTCGTGGTTGTGGCAGTAGGCTGCTGAGGTGGCTTGCTAAAGAAGCAAGCACTGATGCGTGCTGTGTACTGGCATGCAGGAAGACAAGGAGTTGAACCAAGCCAAGCGTGCGGCAACCAAGAAGCTGAAGCTTCTGCCTGTGGTGGTGCCTCAGCTGAAGAAGCTGGACTTGAAGGGTGCTTTCTTGGACCAGGGTGTTTTACATGCCATGGCGGAATGGTTGGCTCCGCTGCCAGACAAAAGCCTACCTCACCTTCAGATACGCGAGCACATGCTGCGGCTGCTTGGCGAGTTCCCGCCGCTGGACCAGGGCTTCCTCAAGTCGAGTGGCATCGGCCGTGCTGTCATGTACCTGTACAAGCACCCCAAGGAGAGCAAGGAGAACAGGGAGAGAGCGGGCAAGCTCATAAACGAGTGGGCCCGGCCTATCTTCAACCTCAACACAAACTACTCCTCCATATCCAAGGAGGAACGTGAGCAGAAGGACTTTGAGCGCATGCCCCAGAAGCGCAAGATCAGGTGGGTACATGGGGTGTTGTCGAAGTGAAGGTCTGTAGTCGTGGCTAACCTCTCGTGTTGCAGTATGATTTTAACAACATAGACTCATAAAATTTGTTAGTTGCATTTTTTTTTATTGTAAACATTGTGCTGGCGTCAGTAATCCTGAAGCACAGTGAATTAGCCACCAATTTACCTTGGGTAATTTATTATAACATAACTTCTGCACAGTAGCTCTAGTTTAAATTTCTGAGAGTCGAGGCCTCAGTAACAGGTCACAACTGGGAAAATGTGACTGTGGCACCTTTTCATTTCACATGCCACACATGGTGCACTACATAGCAGCCATATATTTTGCTCAACGCATATGTCACATGTGCACAGACCAGGGGCCGTATTACGAGTTTGTGTCATAATAAAAAGCGTCATAATCTGCCGCAGCGGCCGCACCTGATTGCTCAAAAAACCGGAAGTGGATGTCGGTTCAGTTGCGACAGTGAGCTGCGGCAGGATGTCACTGCGTTGCAGTTGCCGCAGCCAAACGTCCAGCGGCGCTTTTGCTCTTTGCCGAGATAAAGAATGCGACCAATGCGACAGAAGAAACATTCAGCCACAAGTTTGGTTGCGCATCGGATTCCACTGTAAAGGGTTGATGTGAAAGCTGCTTTATTTACCCAGTTGACTTCAGCAATTACAAACAATAAAGTTCAGGCACTCTTTTCTGCACCGTAAAAACCAGAGGTGTACTTAAAGAAGAATATTGTACACAACCACGCATGCCTTTTCAGTGACAGAAGGCGACCTCTACAGCCGTAGATCGCCGATGATAAATAAAAGGCAGCTAGCTTGTTCGCACAACACAGCGTTCTACATTTATCTTGAGAGAAAGGGAACGGAGAGGAAAATTTGTAGCATGCACTCTCTCGCTGCACAATGCGCGCTTCGTGCCGGGCTGAACCAAGACACTATGACGACTTGCCGTCTGCAACATCGCTGAATGTAAATTGGTGCTGTGATTGGACGGTTGTGCAGACCGTAATAACCATTTTTTTTCGTTCATTTTATGCAGGCACTGCAAAAAAATAAAAGGGATCGGCTAAAAAAAATCTTCTTACTGTGTTTCTCTTGATATGTGCGTTGGGGGACTTCGCAGGCGAAGTTTTTATAGGTTCACCATGGCACGAAGCGCACGCATGCCCATTGATGCCTTAAAACTAACTTTTTCCTCATGGAAAAAAAAAAAGCTGAAAATGCGAAGATGTGAAAATGGCGTAAAGCCTTATGAGGCGGCTCTGTCACACAAACACTGCTGGGAAAACGTCGATGTAAGCGAGGGGAATTACTTAAATGGATCTTCAGATAATTCGGGCACTTCATCTGGTCCCTTGAAATACGAATCAATGAGGTTTGACTGATCATTTTGTTATTTTTGGTAGCTAGTCATGTGTCATTTCATGGGTTTCATTTTGCATGACCACATTGCAGGTTGCATACTGTTATGCTGTTTAATCAAGTAGTATACATTTCTGTCCACACCATGTTTTTTTTATAGTGCTGAGAGACTAGCTTTGTTTATTTTGGTTTTAAAGACCTACACTATTTGAAAAATATAAGGGCAACAACATTTGCCTGTTTACCTTTCTATTTTTTTTTGCTCAACAGATATTCAATATTCGATTCGCATTCGAAAATTTCAATATTTGCACACACCTACTTTTAACAAAAAGGTTTGTGCAAGTAAAAGTTAAGCGAGGACAGCTTTCTTTAGCCAGCTGTGAGAAAGCTTTGCAGTGCCAGTTATTTATTTATTTATTTATCTATTTATTTATTGCTACCTCAAAGGCACCATTGAAGGGGTATTACATGAGGAAAGCAGTATACACTGTTAGCCTGCATCAAGAAAACCTAAATCCATTGTTTTCCAAATCTAAGGTTATGATTGACATGCTGGTTTAGTTTTGAGGTGTATGTCATGTATAAGCAGTTGGTTTGGATGTTGACCAAATCTTGAGATAGTTAAGGTGCTCGTCATAGTTAAGGTGCTCGTCTACTGAGCTGGAATACCTGAGTTTGGGCGGCCGCGTTTCGATGGAGGCGAAACGCTAAGACGCCCGTGTGCTGTGTGATATCAGTGCACATTAAAGAAGATCTGGAGGTGGTCGAAATTATTCCGCACCTCTTTCTCTCTTTCTTCTCTCACTCCTACCTCCCTCTCTTCTGTTAAGGCATGGTTCCAGTGTCCACTGACACATGTGAGACAATTACTGTGCCATTTCCTTTCCTCAATAACCAATTTTCAATTTTTCATTTTTCTTGAGATACTGTTTTCAACTTGATTCATCAGCGGTTCACTGCGAAAAAGCTATTTGTCAGGGCTGCCACTTGGTTGACTTTTGCATGTCTCTGTTTGCTTATGGTAGTGGTATGAGGATGCTTAAGTGCATGTGGGCTTTTCATTTGAAAAGTCAAGAACTCTGAAACACAGTGCCTTGAAGCAGCGTCCTCTTAACTCTGCCCTTTGTATTCCCCCACAATTAGGATGGAGTCTACTGAGGAGCCACCAAGTAAAAAAGACATTGACAAGGCCCTTACTGGAGAGGACAAGTGAGTAACTAGCTTTAGCGTTTATAGTTCTTCCCAATACTATGCATGTAAGAAGTATGTGCTGAAAAGTCGCCGTTCACTGGAAAGGTTGTCCTGGCTTTGAAGATGCCACACTTTAAATGGAGATGTGAATTATTTGCAGTTCATTCAGCATGCTGTGGTAGTACTCACATTCATTTTCTGGCATAGGTCACTGAGGCCAGGGGAAAAAGGCTGGGTGGCAAGAGCACGGGTGCCAATGCCATCTACCAAGGACTATGTGGTCCGGCCAAAGTGGAATTGTGACACTGAATTCGTCAAGGTATGTTGCACTGTACTTGTTCATTGTAATAATTGAAACAGAGGACGTTTCACTTCTATGTAGCATAAGTCACTAATGAGTCAAGTAAAAGTCTCTCCGATTCTTCTCCACCTCGCGCCTTCAAGGCGCTTGTTTATTTGGCGTTGGACTCATAGTGAACAGCCGGACGATGGATGGGCGATGACACATGGACGAACTGTACTCTTATAAACGTCAAGAAAGGTACAAAAACTAATTTGCACCGAAGAACAAGAGCTTCACACTCAAAGTTGCACTCAAGCTTAACGCTCGTTATTCATGACTTCCCGAAAGCCGGGACCTGTCTACATCCTTCGATGAAGCCTGACCAAGAACTGTGTAATAACATGCAACACGCACTTAAAGGTGCACTCAAGAGGAATCTGAACTCGTCTTTTTACCGCGGGAACTCTATCTACATGTTCCAGGCATTCTTAGAAACTTAGAATCATTGCCCTGTGCGGCTGATTTCCCTAATTAAATCGGATTAAATGTCACGGCTCCAGTCTTTTTTTTGAACTCAACGCGGTAGGTAGGCGGAGTCAACCAACGCGTGGAGTGCCTTTCAGCCAGTTCAGTGGCAGCTTTGCTTTCACTTTTATTTGATATTTAGGTTTCAGTGAATAAACAGTTTCAGTCACAGGCAATGTAGCCGCAAATTAGGCCCACGGAAATAAAAATACGCGTGGACTCTTTGATTTCGGTGTCACTCTGCCGATGGCGGAGCGGCAAGCCACCACGTGACTGGCTGACGCGTTGGTTGACTCCTCCTACCTACCGCGTTCAGTTTAAAAAAACGGCGGGAGCCGGTATTTTAAATCTGATATAATTAAGGCAATCGGCCACACAGGATAATAATTCGAACTTTTGAAAAATGCCCAGAACGTGTAGCTAGAGTTCCCTCAGTCAAAAGACGAGTTCAGATTCGTCTTTAGTGCACCTTTAAGTAACCTACTGGGAATCTTCTAGAAGCGGGCGGGGTTGCAAAGGGAGCGAGGAGGCATTCTCTGGAGGAGGGCTGGAATTCTCAAACATCTGTCCACACATGCTCCGATTTGCCAAGGTCGTGTGAAGAAGAGGTCCGAGGCCCTGCGCTGGGATCATTGGGATTGGGATTTGTTGTGCGCCTACGGGCGCGTTCGAGGAAGTTTTCTTTTTCTTCGGCGTGCGCTCCACAACAGCCCAGAATGAGCTATAGCGGCCTTACAAGTCCTGTTTATGCTTTTTCATTGTTTGAATGCAAAAGATGGTGCTCTGATTTTTCATAAATAATATAGCATTTATCTGCCTAACCTATTTTTAATTAGAGATACTTTTCTTTTGCCAGCCCACAATTTCTGTGCATCAATGCCAGAATGTTTCTCTTTCTGAATCTTTTTATTGGTACTTTATGGTGGGTGAGTAATAATTACATTAGATTTCCTAAATTCTTTTCTGGACTCAAGCCCTGCAGTGTCTTCTACAGTGATTTGCTGTCAGGATTTCAGAAGGACTTCATTACCTGCAATGTTTTTACCATACGCCTAGTGCAAAAGTGAGCTTTCTGACAGTAATAAAAGTGAGCTGATGTAAAGTGCACTGTTTGAATTGATTTTTGACAGCTATTATTTGAGTGCCTTTTGGGTGTTTCTCCATCAGTGGCCTTAAATTTTCTTTGTTGGTTTTATTGATTGCAGAACACCAAGAAGACAGTAACAAGGCTTGACAAGCACATGCGACAATTGCAGGAGCGGAAAAAGAAGTCCAAGATGCAGAGAGCTGTTACGATCAGTATAGAGGGCAGACACATGTCTCTCTGATAGCACTCTGAACTGCTGCATCCTTCTTTTTCCCCTGTTTTATTTTTAGTTGGAGCTGCAATTTGGTTGTGCAATAGAATCAGATTTGTAAAAAATTAAAATTCTTATGTGACCACTTTGCTGTCATTCTGATCGTTTTATCAAATATTTTAAATGTTATTGGTACTGTGCAATCTAAAAAATATTAGGTAAGCTAAGCTCTTGTTTAGTTGAGGGCTCAATTAGTTATTTGGTCTAGCTTTTCTGCTCCTGCTGCTGCTGCTGCAACTCGGCCATGCTAAAATGCGACGGTAAAAGCCTAGTGTGCGCGCTCCGCCGTACAGCTAGTATGACATGCCAAGCATGGAGCTGCTGCCACACGTTGCGTCTTCGCGCTGTGAGTTCGTACCAGCTGCTGCGTGCGTTCGGACAGGCTTCAGCAGCTTCGCTAGTTTGTCATAGGATACTAGTAAACCGTAACCTCGTAAACCTCAAGATATTCAGCTTACTTGCCGGCTTAGCGCATTAATCAGGGAAAGCTGATTGGCATTATCGGTTAAGAGGTGCGGAGTGGCAGGGTTATTTTGTCTATTCACAATGTCCATAGACTATATCGCCTCCTAGCGGTGAGAGCGGGAAGTGCCAAGAAGTGGGTACTGCAGGCAACCGGACAGCAGCATGCATAGTGTGTTTTTCGCTTGGTAAGCGGCATACGCTCATCCTTCTTAAGACATGGAGGTGAATGCGTTGGTGCCTCAGTGTACTGACTGAGCCGTCTAGAACCGAAAATTCTATTATTAGCCCCCATTAATATTAGAGCCGCATTATTATTAAAGTGGGTGGTGAAGCTTCGGTTTGGTGTATATGCTTGTTGGTGCCTGTGAAAGTCTGTAGTGCACATTTCACCCCTAGGAATTTATTGTCTAGTATCGCGACTAACAAAAACTCATCTTGGTTAGCTCAGAAATAATGCGAGTCGTTTTTGCTACGAGATGTTTGCACTACTGGAAACTGTCCGCCTTGCAAAAGCAATGGCATTAGAATTACAAAAGCCAGGTTAACCTTAAGAGACTGACGCTTCTTTGCAACACTGTTACTTTGAAGCCTGGCGGTTTTAAAGGTAATGGGTGCCATGGTGACTATTATGAGATTCATATAATTAATACGAGCTTGTGTGGTGTCATATTCACCACACCCTCGGCGACGCTTGCATGTGCTGGAGGTGAGGAATGACGCAAGTAACCCCATTTAGCTGCTAAATGCTGCCAGCATCACACTGATGAAAATCCGCTTTGTAACTCGGCCAACCCTCACGAGATCAAACTCGTCCTTTCGGTTGATTCATTCGGACGTGCTGTTGCTTCGGTGAATCGGAATGAAACCCGCGTGAAATGTGTATGTTCTCGTAGAAGTTTTTGAAAGAAGGAAGTGGAGAAGCCCAATTTTTCTGCTGCCTGGAGGCGTGGACTGTACCGAGAAAGGCACTGTGCAGGTCGAGCCGGGAACAGCAGAAACCATCATGAACCAAGGAGAAATTCGTGTATCTCAAGAAACTTATATCTTTGCTCGACTAAGGGATTCATATAAACGCGGTCGTTTATATGAATCCATTTTCTGTAGGGCATATGGTCCCGTAGTCGGGCAGAGATCGCCGCTACTCCTAGGGTCGAGCAAGCAAACCACGCGCGGAGGCTGAAGAGGAGGAGGAACGCCCAGGTGTGACCGGAAACAGGTTTTTCCTGGGCAGCGTTTTGCCTCCATAAAAAAGCTAAGGCGCCCGTGTGCTGTGCGATGTCGGTGTAGGTTTAAGATCCCCAGGTGGTCGAAATTATTCCGGAGCCCTCCACTACGGCACCTCTTCCTTTCTTCTTTCACTCCCTCCTTTATCCCTTCCCTTACGGCGCGGTTCAGGTGTCCAACGATATATGAGACATACTGCGCCATTTCCTTTCACCAAAAACCAATTATTAATATTCTTATTACCGGGAAGCGCCAGTAACTGCACGTTGCCGATAAAATATTGTTACGTGGCGGCCAGCCGAAGAATGGGACGCGATAAACGATGGCAAATAGATGATTTTTTAAAACTCCATTTTTAATCCGAATTCTAGTCTGTCACAAAATTATCCAGTTCATCCCTTGCCCATGAGTGCGTTTGTATCAGCAATGCACCTTGGCCAATCCCCCGACGTATGTGCCGTTAAGCCTGATGACATCATCATTAGCGCAACGCCAGTACACGCAGACCAGAGGGGAGGCGCTAAGCCGACGGGGCAGCTACCGGGTCGGGCCGAGTCAACCCAGCCCCTCCAATAAGGATGAGCTGGCACGGTGGCTCAGTGGTTAGGGCGCTCGGCTACTGACCCGGAGTACCCGGGTTCGAACCCGACCGCGGCGGCCGCGTTTCGATGGACGCAAAACGCTAAGGCGCCCGTGTGCTGTGTGCGATGTTAGTGCATGCTAAAGGTCCCCAGGTGGCCGAAATTTTCCGAAACCCTCCACTACGGCACTTCCCTCCTTTATCCCTTCCCTTACGGCGCGCTTCAGGTGTCCGCCGACATGTGAGACAGATACTGCGCCATTTCCTTTCCCCAAAAACCAATTTGTAAACGCGGTCGGGTAGGACTGGGCCAGCCCTACATCTGGCGCGCCCCTCGGCTCGACCTGCAACGTGGGGCTCATATAAACAAGGCTCCTGAAAAAGGTTTCGAAATGGGCTATGAAATGCTTGCATTATGTAGAGTACAGGCCACCGAGCATTCATGTCAACGTTTTGTTCATGTTACGTACGAGACCTCAAAATCGAGCGGGAAATTTACAATACAGCTTTAAGAACTTCCGCTTTCGCGCGCAACCTGGCATCGTCATGCATCGCCGGGAGATATCGGTTTGCTGCGCTTGCCGACTTCCAGGAGCGAAAAACCTGCGAATAACGCGCGAACTTCGAGCTCGCGGCGCGAAAACCGACCGTTCGCTCCCGATCTAGCTTAGATATTGTAGCGAAACCTACACTACGCTAATCGGGGTTATTTCGCATGGATGCATAAGACCGGCATAGCATCGTCTCCGCTCTGCTCTTTATGTGGTGTGTGCGGGGATAATATCGAACATTATGTACTGCCCAGAGTACAACGCGCAAAGGCATGTGATGTTCGCTTCCTTCAAGAAGACAGGAACACGTCACAGCACAGTGCAGGGCATTGCCTACCCGAGTGGAAACCAGACATGCAGAAGGGAGGCTGCACGCCTTCTTTTAACATTTCTGCAGAACACGGATCTTGTTTTTAAATGGTGACAGCAGGAACGGACTATGGCCTATACTGTGATTGAATGTGTGCGTAGGTGGTGTCTTCCGGAGTGGACTACTTTATACTGTGAGTGAATGTGTGTATGGAGTGTGGCACTACAATGGCATCTGTTCTACTGTGACTGAATATGTGCATAGGTGGTGACTTCTGGAGTGGACTGTGATGTGACCTGTGTGGATTGATTGTGTGCATAGATGGTGACTGCGGGAGAGAATGTGTGCTATTGTAAGAGACTGCGCTTAGCGGAGTAGATGCGGCATTGTTAATATCGAAGGGACATTGCCGGCAGATTATGCAAGGCTAACCCCCCCTGTAGCATTCAACACCTCAACCTCAACCTGATTTCGCCCCCCCCCCCCCGTAATTTTTTCGAACTGTCAAGCGCCGCTGACCAAAACAACCACCGGTGCCGGACGTCATTCTGGATTTTGCCACCTACAGTGTCTTTTTCAGGCTAACTAGCTCCGGCTGGATTTCGTGGCAGATCCCATGCACCTGGAGTCATGTAACGCAAGGGGCCCCATCCTAGCACAAACATTCAAGGGCCTATCGATCGCTCGCTGTTGCGACTAAAATTTCGGTGCAATTACTCGCAATACATGACCGGTGGCAGCTGCTGCTGCGCAGTAAACTGGAACGAAGGACAGCGTCAATGAGATTTTTCCCTGCCTGTTGCATGCGTACAAAAATGTAAAGGTTCTTGAACGACAAACATTCATTAAAATATTTGTCCTCTACTTGCTAATTTCATGGCCTTTACGTTTTTCATACCAGCAGCATGCACTGCTTTGCTGTTTCCGGACCGATGTAGTTCTAGACTTCTTGCGATATTTTCTTACTTAATACGCAAAAACACGGAAGCATTGGTATAAGTTATGTCTGCCACGAGTGAACGATAAGGGGATAGTTGGTATGCCATGATTACAAGACATAAAACTGAGCCGGGGACAAGACACTTAAGAGAAGCAAACAGGACGAGCTCGTCCTGTTTCCTTCTCTCCTGTTTCTCGTCCCCTGCTCAGTTTTATGTTTTGTAATCATGTCTGCCACGATTTTTAAGACATACGAATGCATTCTTTTATTTTAAAAAAATACATATTTCACCTGTCTAGACAGTGCGCAGCGTTGTCTAATATACAATGGCATTGTCAATGGCAATGCAGTTATTGTTGCGTTTGATCCTTCCACAAATTCTATGAGGAGGCCGCGCTGCAACATGAGCCCCCCCCACCCCACCCCGAACAAAATTTCTGGCTACGCCACTGGCTCTTAACGACCGCCTCCGGAACACTAGAAATGTGAGGGAAAAGTGCGGAGGGTTCCTGGACGCTCACTGTAGAAAGAGTGAATCAAGTGATGACCCCAGTGATGTAACCAGTTCCGGCCAGAGCGCACAACCCTGTGCGAAATCTATCTGCGTGCCTTTCTACAAATAATGCACCATTGTCACCAGATCATAGTTTAGGGGAAAACTGCATGTCCAAGCCGCCCGTTGCTTTATATTTCCCCTAAAGAATTAGAATACCCGCGTCGTCATTGATTGGTTGCGGACTGCGCATGTGTGATGACCTGCCACGGTTAAGCCCGGAATCCATGTACGCGAAAACTCACGCGAACGCGAAGGCGACGGCGGCAAGCGACGAGCGACGCCGTCGCGCGAAGCAAAATGCATGTGTCGCTTGTCGTGTCGCTCGGATCTGCACCCACAGAAAATTTCGCTCGTCGCCCGGAAGTCCCCCACACGACTGGCCAACCAGAGCCCCCCAAAGCCGTTTCCGGTTTGTCCACGGTTTCTCACGGGCACATCTCACGAAACCAGCCCGTCGTCTTGGTCATCGCCACCGTCGATAAAATATTTGGTTTTGTAGCTGAGAGACAGACCCGCATGATTTAAATAATTAAAACAATCTACTTGTTGGGTGCGGAGGGCTAACAGTATTTGGAGCGGGCGTACTGCAGGGAGAGAGATGCGTGTCGAGCCGCGGGTACCGGCGCTCGATCCACCGTGCCACTGCGCTCCAACTGTGCAGAAACACTCGCGGCGCGTATTCTCACTGGTTTATTATAGTTTGGTCACTTACAATCAGATTGCGGTGACAGTTTATGGGAGTGTTTTTACTAAGCCGCAGTGCACAGGCACCGAACAAAAGCACACCTCCCCCGTGAATCCGTGATGCGACTTCGTCTCCGCAAGCACGCCGTTGGTTACCTACACTGCTGCCGTAGAGGAAATATTCCTTTGGCCCTGACTATGAGGCGCACTCACAAAATGTTAAGAGAGAGAACAGGTTACGGGCGTGTTTCTAAGCTTGAGTGCGCAAAGTCCGCTGTGCACGTCGCGGGTTCGCGTCGCCTGCCGCCTTCGCTTGCATGGAGGTTGCCCACAAGCGACGGAGCGAGCGTCGCCGTGCCGCCTTGTCGCGTCGCTCGCTCTTTCGCGCACATGGAGTCCAGGCCTTTATATTGCCGCGAATATTTGCAGTGTTTGTTCTTTTTTTCAAATCTGCCGCCACACCACTTTATCGCTTTGTTTGCGACGCAAGGCGCGACTAGATTTATCTCGATTGATCGCAGCCAGGCAGAGCTGATTCTACGTTGTTCCGGAATGTTCTAGTACCTTTGCACGCTTTATCTCGAAACTTCGCTATCCGCTTTAAATTGAGCACGGCCGACAGCGGCGGGCATTCTGTTCGACGACCGCCGAGCACGCTTGTCGCTTCGCCGCCGCCGAGTGATTCAGTCCATTTTGGGTGCAAGTCAGCCCCATAAACAGTTTTCTTTTAGAAGACCCTTTCGTCCGTCTTCATCGCTGCTTCGACTGCTGTCACCACTACGTGACATCTGGCGGAGGTGCGGGGTAGCCTTCCATGTTCCGGACGCCCCCTTCAAGTCGTGAAGCCATCCCTAATTAAGCGCTTCGCACCCGAGGACGAACCAGCAGCTCAGCGAGTCAGCCGACGTCTCCAGGGAGAAGAGCCTCAGTTCAAGAAACTGCCGGACCGCACCAGACAGCAAAAAGACGCTGCTACGAGCACCGCAACCTCGCCGAAGATGTCGACACCGATCATACTGCAGCAGCCGCGGGTGCCGCCAACTTTCAATGGATCCCTAGGCGAAGACCCTGAAGAATGGTTGGACCAATTTGAGCGCGTGGCGTCATCAACAAGTGGGATGATGCGGCAAAGATTGGACACGCGTTTTTCTCATTGCATGGCTCCGCACGCACGTGGTACGAAAACTACGAGTCGTCCCTTACGACATGGGAGCTATTCAAGAGAGAACTATTGAAGGTATTCACCACTGTCGTGAGGAAAGAAAGAGCCGAACGACTCCTCGAGTCCAGGATCCAGCTTCCGAATGAGCCCGTCCGCGGTTACGTCGAAGAGATGAAGCGCCTATTTCGCCGCGCCGATGCCGAGATGACCGAGGAAAAGAAAGTTCAGTCTTTAATGCGCGGCGTAAAAGAACAACTCTTTGCAAGCCTCGTCCGCCAGCCGCCAAAAACAGTCGAGGAATTTATGCAAGAAGCCTGCACGATTGAGAAGACCCTCGACGTCCGAGCTCGGCAGTACAATCGCCCTTCCTCCCCCTGTGCAATCCGTTCGGACACGCCGGCCACCACCAGCGACAGCTTGCGGGAAGTTATCCGCGAAATCGTCCGAGAGGAGCTACGCCGATTACTGCCATCCTCCCCACAGTCACAAGCAGCGACTCTGGTGGATGTGGTACGGGAAGGAGTGCAACAGGCACTCCGACGGCCACATAACCCCAGGCCATGACCTATAGGTATGGCGTATACGCCATACCTATACCGTATACGCCGCTGCAGTAAGGACTGCTCAGCCCCAGCGATAACCCCCACGTCCTCCCCGAGATGAGCCAATTGACCATTTGCGGAAAAGTTTCTGCGCATGCGTGGTGAAGGCGCAGGCAGCGCCCTCTATGGGCGGTTTGGTTTTTGGTTGGAAAACATGAGCCAGCCGTGCATTCCTGCGCTGTAGTGCGACGACTGATGTGAGCTGTAACT
Organism: Amblyomma americanum; assembly: GCA_030143305.2. Classification (NCBI taxonomy): domain Eukaryota; kingdom Metazoa; phylum Arthropoda; class Arachnida; order Ixodida; family Ixodidae; genus Amblyomma; species Amblyomma americanum. Next base: position 17,355 of record JARKHS020029726.1, on the reverse strand, counting down.
TCCACGTAACTGACATGTAACTGCAACGCGATTTATCTAAGCTAACCACGTGTTTTGCAACAGCGAGACTTGTACGTAATAAAGGCCGCGACGACATACAAGGCGCAAAAGACGAACCCGTTGATGGGGCCAGTAATGCACACATCCAGCACGTTTCGAAACGGGTGTTGCTGCTTTATTTCGCGCTTACTGCCGAGTACACACTGCTCGGTCGTTCTAGAAGAGTTTTGCCACCGACGCAGGAAAACCGAATGATATATACTAGTATGAACATTCACCATTAATGCTACAATGTGCTTCCTGAACAGCGGGAGCACGGCCGAGCGCAGCCTCGCGTATATCCGCGCATTCTAACGCTCCCGCGGCCCTTTAGCACGCAAAGCAACGCTCTGCCGTATCAGCACGAGCCGGGATTGAGATAGTACAACGGGTCCTTTAATAATCAGCTAAGTGTGCCCTGAGGCGAAAGGTGTTGTGTAAGTTAGCAGAAACTCCGGCCCTATCAAGGAAGCGCATACGTAAACGTCTGTGCGCATTAGGAAAGTGCATCCCATTATACTGTCACACTCGCCCGCGCATAGGCGCACATTCACGCACATTTTCACTTTGTCATTCGGCGCTCCGTTGAGGTAGCAGAGTGCAGGTATTGCCACACATGGTCGTTTTTCAGGCTACAGCGCGCAAACTCTTCGCCCCACCCCGTTTATAAAAACGGAAATGGGATGTTCTCCTCTTCCATCGTACTCTTTCGTTAGCTGACACACGCTTCCGGCAAATAAACAACACTAAAACAACAAAACAAGCGCACGTGAGCTGCTGAACGCTGCCTTGCGCATGCTTGCTCGAGAGCCCCTTTCCAACCAAAGGTACAGGCGGAGCTTCTCTGTTTGCACGACAGGCGGCGCTCGCTTTTCCGCAAATGGTCAATTGTTCCACAACGCCGCCTCCCAGCCCCCGCCCGCCCAGCCTATGACCGACGCTCAAGTCCCAGGAAATGCGACGCCTGGAGGACTTCCGACAACCGGCCGTTGTGCTTCCATTGCGGTGAGGCCGGCCATATTCTTCGTCACTGCCCGTACCGACGTATCGGTCTTCGAGGATTTGCCGTTAACGCCCCACGACCACGCTTCGGACAACGTCCGCAGGAAATCGACGAGTACCTGCGTCGAGAGGAGTACACGCGGAACCGCTTTTCGCGCTCACCATCGCCGTCAACCTCGCGCTTTGCGTCGCCACGCCGCAGCTACGCAGACGCGGTACGAGGAAGATCTCCCAGCCCCCGTAGGGGAAACTAAAGGCAGCAACCTCTGGAGGTGAGGTTGCTCACGAGCGAAACGCCGAAGATCCTCCACCGACCACGCCCCATGAAGACGCTGCACCCGCGACGCCGCATGAAGAACCTACCCTCGCTGCACCGACGCCGCACAAAATGACAATCCCGACCACGACGCAAACTGCCTTCAAAACGACGACGCCACCCAGAAAAGCTTCGACCACACGCCACACCCGCGACTCGCATACGCGACGAAGCCGTGACCCGACACCGAGAGCGACATGCAATGCAAGAGCCAGGACCTCCGACTTAGAAGTGACTATCGACGGCCGGAAAGTTACCGCTCTAGTCGACACAATAGCCGATTACGCGGTGATGAATGGAACATTCGCTGCGCATCTGAGAAAAGTCACAACGGCTTGGGACGGCCCACAAATTCGCACCGCAGGGGGCCACCTCATTACGCCATCAAGACGATGCACAGCGCGAGTGACTGTCAAAGGACCTACCTATCCTGCGACCTTTGTTGTGCTACCGCAATGCTCCCGCGAAGTGATCTTGGGTATGGATTTCCTTAATGAGCATCAGGCGATCATCGACCTGCGATCCAAGCTGATCACGCTTTCGACGGACGAAGCCATCGCTTCGATGAAAACTGGGGAAAATCACGTTGCCCTGAGTGTCCTGGAGGAAGAAGTGAGCGTCCCTCCCCGATCAAGCGTTATCGTGACCGTAGGCGCCACGAAAGCCATTAACGCTGAAGCCATCATCGAGGGCAACATGCAGTTGCTCCTAGACCGAGGAATCAGCATCGCAAGAGGCATCGCACATTTGCGCAATGGCCAGGCCGAAGTACTGCTGACTAACTTCAGCGAAGAATACCGTCACATTAACAGAGAAACGACGATTGCTTTCTTCGACGAAATATCCGACGTACGAGACTCCTTCGCCCTCTCCGACCCCTCCGCAGAAGATTCGCCTGACCAAGAGAACTTGCCCACTTTCGACATCAACCCAGCCCTGCACCGGAACAGACAAAACCAGATCCGCAATCTGCTTCAAAGCTACAGTGAGTGTTTTTCGACATCGCTGAAGGTGCGACAGACGCCAATTGCCAAGCATCGCATTATAACGGACCAACACTCTGACGCCGATTGCCTCTCACGAGCCCCGGTAGATACACCGCCGCCGGACGACGATGAGGACGCCTTTCTGGGACCCATCAGCCCCAGCTCTTTCGCTCAGCAGCAACGCTCGGACGCCGACCTAAAAGGCCTCATCGAGTACCTGGAAGGCAAGGTTTCTTCACCCCCCGCTTCATTCAAGCGAGGACTGTCTTCCTTCTGTGTGTACCTGCTTGTCTCCGCGAAGAAGTTCTACAGGCTTCACGCGACGAGCCGACAGCTGGACATCTCGGGTTTACTCGCACCCTCCGCCACATTCAAGACAAGTATTACTGGCCCCGACTGTCTGCCGATGTCGCACACTATGTGAAAACCTGCCGAGATTGTCAGCGACGAAAGACCCCTCCCACACGACCAGCAGGATTTCTGAACCCCATTGAACCTCCCTCAAGGCCCTTTCAGCAGATCGGCATGGACTTGCTTGGCCCTTTTCCAACGTCAACATCTGGAAATAAGTGGATCATCATAGCGACCGACTACCTGACCCGCTACGCCGAGGCGAAAGCCCTACCGAACGGAACAGCAGCAGAAGTCGCCAAATTTTTCGTGGATTGCATTCTTCTTTGACACGGCGCCCCCGATGTGCTCATCACGGACAGAGGAACAGCATTCACGGCGGAACTAACGCAAGCCAACCTGCGTTACAGCCAAACCAGCTACCGGAGGACAACTGCATACCATCCGCAGACCAACGGACTGACCGAGCGCCTGAACAAAACCATCGCCGATATGCTCGCCATGTATGTCGATGCCGAACACAAAATGTGGGATGTCATCCTGCCTTACGTCGTCTTCGCCTACAACACCGCAGTGCAGGAGACCACCCAGATGACGCCTTTTAGGCTCCTCCATGGCAGGGAGGCCACGACCACGCTAGACACCATGCTGCCCAACGTTACAGAAGAAGAGAACGTCGACGTTGCCGCCTACCTTCAACGCGCAGAAGAAGCTCGAAGGCTTGCCCGATTACGGATCAAAGGGCAACAGCGGTCCGACGCCAGACGCTACAACCTACGAAGACGCAACGCGGAATACAAGCCAGGAGACCAAGTCCGAGTGTGGACGCCCATTCCGCCGTGGTTTGAGTGAAAAGCTTTTGTGCCGCTATTTCGGCCCGTACAAGGTTCTTCGTCGGCTAGGTGAACTGGATTATGAAGTCATCCCTGACGCAATGACTGCATCCCAGCGGCGCCGCGTACGACCAGAAGTTGTCCATGTAGTCCGTCTGAAGCCGTATTATGCGCGCTAAAGGCCGCTGCATTTCCATGCTCTATTTTCGCAATATTCGTTTTTTTTTCTCTGACTAGTCGCATTATTTGTTTTAATGCATCGGGTCGATGCTTCTTTGAGAGGGGAGTAATGCCGCGAATATTTGCAGTTTGTTCTTTTTTCAAATCTGCCGCCACACCACTTTATCGCTTTGTTTGCGACGCAAGACGCGACTAGATTTATCTCGATTGATCGCAGCCAGGCAGAGCTGATTCTACGTTGTTCCGGAATGTTCTAGTACCTTTGCACGCTTTATCTCGAAACTTCGCTATCCGCTTTAAATTGAGCACGGCCGACAGCGGCGGGCATTCTGTTCGACGACCGCCGAGCACGCTTGTCGCTTCGCCACCGCCGAGTGATTCAGCCCATTTTGTTTGCAACTCAGCCCAATAAACAGTTTTCTTTTAGAAGACCCTTTCGTCCGTCTTCATCGCTGCTTCGACTGCCGTCACCACTACGTGACAATATGCTGCTTCGCGGTTCACAATAAATTGTTGAAAGTTAGCGCTCGTGTATCTCTCGTCTCTTTCACCATCCTCGTCTGGTTTTGTGCTTCAAGTTGATATCATGTCTCACCAACACGCCCAAAAAGTCACTTTGCTGAACTTCATTTCTAGTTTGTATTGGGCCCATCTTTGTGTTCCTCGTCATCCATCAGCTACCGTGGCATTCATCGCTAGTGTAGTTTGCAAAGCCCGTTCACTCGCATTTTGCTTGCGCAACAAGATTTTACCGGAAGATGTTCGAGCCTTGTTCGAAGGGTTTATTCCCTCTAAACGACACAGGATTCGCATGTGCAAAATCCAGAGGTCGGAATGGCTTCGCTTGGCACGGCTGTACAGGAGACAATTACTAAAAAACTGGTGCAGTGAGGTCCGTTGTTTTCGCCTGCACTAGGTGAACTGGTTCTCGCGGTGCTGCACTTCGCCATTCGTTTCAGCGGTGTAAGATGGCGCCGTCTGCACGACGCCATTCGTTTCAAGAAAGTGCAGACGTTATGCAGGTCTAGTTCAGGTCACTGAGGATCTGCCTGCCTGCTATTGAGGAGCTAAGCCTCCAAATTTGCGCTTCTCTTACTGCCCTGGTGATCTCCTCACAGGTATTGCCTGGGACCCGCCGAGTAACATAGCCTTCTGCGACGCAGCCTGTGGGTCCGATGGCGCCTCCGTCATTGCCGCCGTTGATGGGAATGGGGAGAAAGTGACTGTGGCATCGATTAACACTAGGAATGCGTTAGTGGCAGAGGAGGCTGCTATTGCCCTAGCGTGCGTCAGTACCAAAGCCAAGACCATCTTGTCTGACAGTAAGGCAGCTGTTCACAACTTTTGTAACGGGGTGGTCTCCAGTCAAGCCGCCAAATTACTAAGAAGATACCCCTCAAGCAGAGAGGTCTCCCTCATATGGGTTCCTGCTCATGAGGGCATTCCGGGGAATGAGGCTGCTCACAGCTTTGCTCGAGAATTATACATCCGAGCTGCTCTGGAAGTGTTCCTGAGTGGGAATAAAGACCATCTCATAACGTATAAAGAAACGATCGAAACACCTAGACTGGATAGGAGAACACTCTCACTTCCGGATAGGTCACTCACTCCAAAGGAGTGCAGGGCCTGGAGGAGTCTTCAGGTCAACAGATTCTTTCCGTGCTCTATATCTAGAATACATGATGAAGACACTGGGGAGCCTGAGTTCTATCTGCAGTAGCTGCCACAGAATGACTTCGCAAAATCACTTAATTTGGGAGTGTCAGGATTCTCCTGGGGCTAAATCACAAAGCATCCCAGACCTTGCCACCTGGGAAGAGCTGATCCGGAGCCACGACCCGGATCAGCAAAGTCTCCTCACCCGTCAGGCGGAGACAGCTTACTACAAGACTCTCTCAGCGGTCTCCGGTGCTGGGAGCCGGCCGGGAGGCACCCCCTTCTAATTGCTGCGCCCCGACCGTGAGTCCCCATGATGACGGGAATAAAGTTAATTCATTCATTCATTCGTCTGGTTCAGGAAAGTTCAGGGAAACTGTGCACCTCCTCAGTAGTCGGTGCCGAAATGGTGCAGCTGCAGCCGCCATGGAAGCAGCTGACGGCGGCTTGCACGGCGGAGATACTCAAATTATTCCACTCGTCGATGGCTCACACGGGCCCGCCAACTTTTATGGAACGTGATTGCCACCCGAGAATGCGGCGACGGAGGTGGACGGCGGCCCTCGACCGGCACCTCAATTGCATCTCTCGACCATCGTGCTCTCGACGGACCCGTCATCGTCCTTCCTTTAAACTAATAAAGTTGTATTGGCAATCAAAGCCGGTTATGTTAACCAAAAAGTAAGCACGTGCATGCAGCGCATGATGCACGTTGTTGCGACAACCGCTTAACATGCAAGTCGGCGCGCGCACGTGTTCAGTAAAAGAGCAAATGTGCGTTTCGCTTAGCAGCCGCGAGGTTGCATCGAGGCTGATTCATGGCAACACGTACCGTACGTCGCTGCGATGTGCTCTTTGAAAATCCTTCACGCGGTTCGGGATGTTCGCGGCCGTTGATTTGGGCGCCACGCTGCTGGCTGCAATTTGGTGGCGACGCCAAGGCTAGCAGACGACCAGGCCTGCACTCGACCATTCGTTTTGGAAGTAGGCAGCACTTGAACTGCTGGAACTGGCGCTGCACGCTCGCCGCACCGCCACGGCACCGTCGCGGAACTTTACAGAACTGGTGCACGGAGTGCAGGCGAATCGAACGGACAACGACTGCGCTACTTTTTTTTCCTGCCAACGCATATGTAGATAATGTAGTTCTCCTTGCCTAACGGTAGCTCAGTGGTTATTGCGCTCGGCTACTGATCGGGAGTTCCCGGGTTCGAACCCGTCCGCGCCGGCCGCGTTTCGATGGAGGCGATACGCTAAGGCGCCCTGTGCTGTGCGATGTCAGTGCACGTTAAAGATCCCAGGTGGTCTAAATTATTCCGGAGCCTTCCACTAAGGCACCTCTCTCTTCTTTCACTCCCCCCTTTATTCCTTCCCTTACGGCGCGGTTCAGGTGTCCGCCGATATGTGAGACAGGTTCTGCGCCATTTTCCGCATGCGAAAATAAAGGGAGGCGTGTTACTCCGCGCTTGCTCTGTGGCCGAGTGGTCTAAGGTTTGAGAAAGCGATAAAGTGTCGTCAGCAATAAGAATGCAATTAATCAAGCTCATGACAAATGTGTCATGTACTAAGCCTGCAGGCAAAGCATTTACTGTTTGCTCACCACAAGGAACGCACTACCTTTTGGTCCCGGATGCAGGCAGCGCAAACACGAACGCTAGCTTTGACAGCGTTGCACCTAGCTGATGTATGAAACGGACTATAGAATCCCCTGGAAACCAGTCTCAACGCCTGACCAATGACGACGCGCGACTGGCGCGAGGATGAAAAGGAAACTGTGCAGTTAATATCAGCCGCCGCCAACATCCCGAACCGCGCGAAGAATTTTCAAACAGCACATCGCAGCGAGGTGTTGCCATGAATCAGCCTCGATGCAACCTCGCGGCAGCTGCGAAACGCATGTTTCTTTTAAGCCCCAACTCGATGGACACATCCTACGCGTACCGGCGGAGCGCCTACGCGCACGGGCGTACGCTGGATCCTGTCTGCGCATGCGCAAAGCGCGACGCGCGCGCAGGCGCGAGCAGGGGCAGATATCTGTCCATGTCAGATATCCGCGCCTGAGCGCGCGCGCTTGTGCGCGCGTCGGAAGCGGGGTCCGGTTTACAACAATAGGAGGACGGCGGGAGCTCTCGGGGACTCTTTTCTTTATGGCTTGAACCTATCCCAGGTTCCTGGAACTTTTCTTCGCGGTTTAAGTTATCCTTTCAGCGCCCCCCAAATCCCCTTTCTTCACGCTTGAAATTCCTTCGGTCGGCTCGAGAGGGGGAACGCCCCAGCACAGGGAGCATGGAGGTGTATGACTTTTTTCGACGCTTGGCACGGCGCGGCGCTGGGCGCGTAGGCGCTCCGCCGTACGCCTAGGATGTGTGCATCGAGTTGGGGCTTTACTGAACACGACTGAATTGGTGTGCGCGCGCCGACTTGCATTGTTAAGAGGTTGTTGCAACAACGTGCATCATGCGCTGCACGCACGTGTTTACTTTTTAGTTAACGTAACCGGGAAAGGAAAGACGCCGATGACGGGTCCGTCGAGAGCACGATGGTCGAGTCAGCCCGTGCCGCCGCTCCAGAGAAGCGCGCCCACGACTCCCGGGTCATCACCACTCGCCCAGCCACGGAGCAGCGAGGCAGCGCGCTGCAGCCCGTGGGACGGTTCCGTCGTGATCCTCCGGTCGTCGGATGGATGGAATAACTTTATTTAGCAAGAGAATTCGAGGCCCGCAGCCCTCCTCGGTCTCCGCACGACCCCACTCAAGGTCTAAACGTTCATGTGGTGTTGGTCCATGACGTATGAGGCCCGGCTGACGGCGATCTTCCTGGCGAGGTCCGCTGGCCGTAGTGAGGTCTCAGTCCTCCAAGGTTCGGAGAAGCACCGGCCCGGCGGGGGGAGGGGACGCCGGGCATGACACGAGGATGTGGGAAAGGGTGGCCTTGTGGTGGGAGCACAAAAATGCATATGGGGGGGGGGTAGCGGCATAAATTTAGAAATATTGGCTGGTGTAGGCAGCGTTCGCGTCTGCAGGCGACGCCAGATTGACTGTTCTCTGGTAGTGAGGATGGGTTGGGTGGCGGGTAGATTAGGCGCTCAGCGCGGGAGTTCGCGGTGAGTTCAGCAAAAGAGTGCATACGCTCCTTCGAGAAATCCCCCACGAGGTCCGCCAGTGCCCGGTTTCTAGACGTCATCATCATCATCATCATCAGCCTTACTACACCCACTGCAGGGCAAAGGCCTCTCCCATGTCTCTCTAATTAGCCCTGTCATTTGCCAGCTGCATCCACACTTTGCCTGCAAACTTCTTAATCTCATCCGCCCACCTAACCTTCTGCCGCCCCCTGCTACGCTTACTTTCTCTTGGAATTCACTCCGTTACCCTTAGGGACCAGCGGTTATCTTGCCTTCGCATTACAAGCCCATTTCTTCCTCTTGATTTCGGCTAGGATGTCATTAATCCGCGTTTGTTCTCTCACCCACTCTGCCCACTTCCGGTCTCTTAACGTTACACCTATCATTTTTCTTTCCATGTCTCGCTGCGTTGTCCTTAACTTAAGCTGAACTCTTTTCGTTAGCCTCCACGTTTCTGCCCCGTAGGTGAGTACCGGTAAGATACAGCTGTTGTACACTTTTCTCTCGAGGGAAATTGGTAAGCTGCCATTCATGATCTGAGAGAACCTGCCATATGGGCTCCACCGCATTCTTATCCTTCTAGTTATTTCCCTCTCATGATACGGATCAGCTGTCACTACCTGCCCTTAGTAGACGTGTTCATTTACCACTTCCAGGCCCTCGCTGCCAATTGTGAACTGCTGTTTCCTTGCTAGACTGTTGAACATTACTTTGGTTTTCTGCATGTTAATTTTTAGACCCAGCATTCTGCTCTGCCTGTCTAACTCACTGATCATGATTTGCAGTTCACCTCCTGAGTGACTCAGCAAGGCAATGTCATCAGCGAATCACAGATTATTTAGGTATTCTCCATTTACTCGTATTACCAACTGTTCCCAATTCAGGCCTCGGAATACCTCCTGTAAACAGGCTGTGAACAGCATTGGCGAGATCGTGTCTCCTTGCCTGACGCTCTTCATTATAGGAATTTTATTGCTGACTTTATGGAGGACTATGGTAGCTGTGAACTTGCTATATATATATATATATATATATATATATATCTTGCAGTATTTTGACATAAGGCTCTTCAACACCCTGATTACACAATGCCTGTATAGCCCTGTCTACATGAACCCGATAGAGTCGAGTAGAGTTTGCTTGTCGGGTAAAAAACCAGTTGCCGGGTTCATGTAGACGCTCTCGGGTCGAGTAAAATAAGCGGCAGAGCGAGTCGAGTCAACTCGCTTGCAGGGGGTAGGTTAACTCGCCTGACCCGCCTTTCCAAAAACCGTGTATACGCAGTCGGGTCAGGGAGTCGGGTAACAGGGAACTCTGGGAAATATTTCGGTCATGTGATCAGTAGACCAAAATGGAAGCCGCCGTCGGTCCCCGCGCTGTTTCCACCCGAGCTTCTTGGACCGACCAAGAAGTGGGATGTTTTCTGGGGCTAATAAATGAAAAAAAAGTGAGCGAGGCGCTGGACAGCAGAAGACAGCGCAACCAAGATGTGTTCAAAGATCTGCAGGCCGAAATGGCCAATCTCGGCTACCACTGGACGTGGCAGCAGTTGCGGAACTGCTGCAAGAATTTAAAGAAGCGATTCACGGCCGTGAGTATAAACATTCCCTCACCCGAATTTCGACACCTATACGGAATAATACGACGTTGCAGCACAATTCTGTCTTGTGTGACAGGAACGGTTGGAGCAAGAGAGAAATGGAGCTGCACCGTCGGCTTGGAAGTGGTATGACCACATGAGCGCGCTGCGGGAACCCGGGGGCCAAAAACAGGAACCGGAAACTTGCACGATAACTGCGAACCTCGACGCTAGGCGCCGCTGCGATACTTACGCGCTTGAACAGAGTTCATGTAGACACCAATCGGGGCGAGTCAGAGGAGAGTCACCTAGTCCGACGCTGACTCTACCCGGTCCTGTCGGGTTCATGTAGACAGGGCTTATGACTGCTGAGGATTCCACTGAGTCGATTGCTTTCTCGTAATCAATGAAGGCTATATATATAGAGGTTGGTTATATTCTGCGCATTTCTCACCTGATTGATAGTGTGAATATGATCTATTGTAGATTATCCTTTACGAAAGCCTGCCTGATTTTTCTCACCTGATTGATAGTGTGAATATGATCTATTGTGGAATATCCTTTACGAAAGCCTGCCTGATCATTTGGTTGATTAAAGTCTAAGGTTGCATGCCCTGACTCTATTAGCTATTACCTTAGCAAATACCTTGTACGCAACAGATAGTAAGCTGATCCATCTGTAATTTTTCAAGTCCTTGGCGTCTCCCTTCTTATGAATTAAGATAATGTTTGCTTTCTTCCAAGCTTCTGGTACGGTCGAGGTCATAGGGCATTGCGTATACAGGGTGGCTAGTTTTTCTAGCACGATCTCTCCTCCGTCCTTCAACAGATCTGCTGTTACCTGATCCTCCCCAGCTGCTTTTCCCCTTTCCATTGCTCCTAAGGAGCCTTGCCTTAGGAGCCTTAGGTTTCTAGACGCACCCTCGGGCTAAGGAGTCGGCGGCCTCGTTGCCAGGATTTCCCGAGTGCGTAGGCACCCAGATGAGCTCATCGGACTGTCGCAGTGCCCGGAAATTTAAAATTGGTTTTGCGTTATGCCTAGGACGTTAAACGACGCCGCTTTACAAATATCCTCCAGCAAGAATTTTGAAGCGATAGCTTCACTATGCCATGTACAGCCGATTTCGCCGTGCCTGGCAAAGCCCTCTACTGCGCATGCGCCGCGCAACAGGTGCAAGAAATATTCGGGGGCTGTGTAAAAATCAGAGAGCACGCACACTCAATGATCAAAAAAACCGGTGTCCAAGCCTGGAATCGAGCCAGGACCTTGACGGGAACGCTTCCACTCCACCACGATGGCTCAACCTTTGAACACGATTAAAGGCGCGTCTAGTGAATGCAAGGGTTCCTTAGAAACGTAGCTTCGAGATCAATACTGAAGCATACATGAGTAATTATGAGTATGTAATTTACAGATGTCGGATTTAAGCGAGTACCATGCGTTTCCAGTAAAATTCCTCCGTGCCTGGCGTGCAGTCGTAGTGCCATCCTGTAGCACGCACGAAACCCCCCCCCCCCCCCCCCCTTTCGTGATGCACGGCGCTGGTCCGGCAGATGGCGTGCCTATCTTCTGAGCCAGCACATTCCCTGAATGCTGATTCGCCATATAAATCAGCGGGTGCTCGACCACGAGGGAACGCTATCGCGTTTGACTGCTTAAGCGTCTCTGAATTTTTTTAGTGGGGTTTGTGGACGAGTGAGAGGAGAGAGAGAGGGGACTTTATTTACACGACATGGACCTCGGGGCAGGGGCTCAGCCAGAGGGAAGGTCTTCCCCTTGCCGGCCCTTCTGCGCTGTGAGCGCAGAGAAGGTCTTGGAGTATGTCACATTATTATATAATAGGGAGTCTAAAATAAAATTATGGAGGAAAGAGGTGTGAAGAAGACGACGTGGATTAACCGAAGACTAAAGAAGATGAAGAAGAAGCATTCGGTGAGGTCGAGACAAATGATTGGTGGAGAAGAGAAGAAGGAGAAGACGACGACAAGGCTTACGTGGACTAAGAAGAAAGACAGCACGGTAGCACGGTAGGATCGGTGCTGTGCCTCCCGCTGTCGTTCGTGGACGTGGCTGTCCCTGTTCCCACAGGCGGGCGTGGTCTCACTGGGCGGTGACTGTTCGTATCACTAGCTTCTGATTGCTTGATTGTCTTTCGCTTTTGCAGGGCGCTTGCAGGTCGCTAGGGGCGCATGTCGACGTCCTCTCCTGGCCAGGGGAACTCCCCCTGGTCGGCCAGCCTCCCCCCTAACCAACTCCCCCTGGACGCCTTCTTTCGGGGTGGCGTCGGCACTATTCCCGTGGCCTTGGTTCCATCGGATGGTGGCGCCATTCGACTCAATAACCCGGATGCGGTTCAGACTGCGCTACAGGCGATTACGCCTCACTTCTTAAAAATCTGTGATGTCCGGCAGTACGGCAGAGGAGGCGTGGTGTGCAGGTCGGCCGACCAGGCCTGCATCATGGATTTGTTAACGTCCACAGCTTTTGGAAGCCAGTCGGTAAGCGCATTTATACCGCCGCACTTGGCGTGCTCTAAAGGGCTGGTGCGAGGGGTTGACCCACGCCTTAGCCCTAAGGAAACGCTAGAGAAACTCTCCTCCGCAGGGGTGATTTCTGTACATCGGTGCACTCGGGTCGTTGAGGAAACAAAACTTCCAACTGAAACGGTAATTGCCACCTTTGCGGGTCTCTCCTGTCCATCTGAGTTGAAGGTGTGGCCCCTGGTTTTCAGGGTCGATCCGTATTCTTCAAGGCCACTTCAATGCCGCAACTGCTGGAGGTTTGGCCACAGCGCGAACGCCTGCAAGTCGAGCTCAAGGTGCAGTGTGTGTGGTGGTAATCATGACCGTGTAGGAAGGTGTTCAAAAGATGAGATGTGTTGCTTGTGCAGCGGTAGTCACTCCGCCACATATTCTAATTGTCCTGCAAGGGCTGAGGAGGTTAAGGTGCTGGAAGTGTTAGAAAAGCGCCGGTGCTCAAGGCGCGAGGCTATGGCTATTGTTAAGGAAAGGACGTACGGGTACTCAAGTGTGGCAGCACGGCAGACGACTGCGGTCGTGGATTCAAGTCTGTCAGATGCGATTGCTACAGCGGTTGAAAAGGCAATGGCCAAGGTCATGGATCGGCTAGTGAATTCAGTAACAGAGTGCATATCGCAAGTCATGGTGGCGCAAATGACCTCTTCAATAATGACCTCCAATGCTGCGTTCAAGTCATCCGTGGATCCTGCAGTACCTACTGAACTCAGTGCGGAGACGCCTTCCCTTGTTTCAATGCAGCCGCAAAAAGAGCGCACGCCTCCAACTCATGTACCTGAAGTCACGACCGGAGCAATTGATGGGTGTGTTGAGCTGATGGAGCTCGATGCTCGAGCTCAGAAACGTAGCCGGTCTCCTTTGGCCGTTGCTGGTCCGTCTAGCTCCCCTCAATCCAAAACAAAAAAGAGTAATTCAGGAAAAACTGGTCACCACAGCATTTTGGAAAAGGCAGTTGCTGCTGCAGATCTCTCGCCAGAATAGGGTCTCTGAGAGTGCTGCAGTGGAACTGCCGTTCCATTCAATCAGCTTTCACTGATTTAGTAACTCTTTCAAATCGATTTTCTCCTCATGTCATTGCGCTTCAAGAAACCTGGTTGTCGAAAGAGTTTTCATTTCAAATGGAACATTATCGAATTTTTAGAATGGACCGCCCATCAAGGGGGGGGCGGTTTGCTTCTGCTGGTTTCATCCAGATTCTGTCACAAGGCACGATTGGTGTTTCAGCGGGTGGACGCTCATTGCGAAATTCAGGCAGTGGATCTTTCAGTTCCTGGTTTCCATCCCATTACTGTCGCAAATGTATATTTTCCATCTGGGGTTCATGACTCACGGCCATTAGATTCCTTACTCTCTGTCAGCAGATCACATGTGTTGCTTGTTGGGGATTTCAATTCGCATCACTTGACTTGGGGTTATCGAACAGACCAGTGCGGTTTGCGTTTATGGGATTGGGCTTGTGTGAATAACCTAAACTGTCATAACTCGGGTTTTCCGACCTTTCTCCGTGGGCACTCCCGATCAGCATTGGATTTAACGTTTTCAACCCCAGGGGTAGCAGTTTCCTCCTGGACTCCGGTTGACTGTGCCACAAACAGTGACCATTTCCCACTCACTTTTGACATTGTGTGTCCGATGACTTCTATCGGCGGATTCAGTTGCACCCTAGTCGATTACAACAAGTTCAAAAGTTCACTCAGTTCAGAACTACACTCTTTGCCGAATTTGTCTCAGGAGAGCAGGGTGTTAGGCTTATGCTCTATTTTAGATCGGGTACGGAGGCAATCAGAGTTTACAGTGTGCGATAGCATAGGCACTTCTCAGAGCCCTTGGTGGAATGCAGAATGTTCAAAGGATTATAGGCGGCGCAAGGCAGCCTGGAAGAAACTTATCCATAATCAATGTCCCCGGAATTGGATCGATTATAAGTTTCTTGCAGCTACCTTCAAGCGCACAGTCGCTAGGGCAAAAGAAAAATATGATGAAGAGAATTATGCCCATCTATCAAAATCTAATAACAGACAAGCCTTGTTTCGCTTTCTGAGGTCAAGGAACAGGCTGCCACCGCCTAACAACATTCCCTCTAATGTGCTGACTCCAGTAGAGCTTGCCAGGTCATTAGAAGAAATTGGCAAAGGCTTGGAACACCGTTTTTCGGCTGCGCTCTCTCGCCCACAACTGCTTGGGAATCACTATGATGATTTCCTTAATGTCTCGGTTTCTGAGCTCTCCCAGGTGATAAATCGGTTACCTTCTGCAGCTCCTGGTCCTGACCGTGTCACCTCTGCGATGATTAAAATACTGTTCGACGAATCCCCCAATGCTATATTGGAGCTGGTAAATTACTCTATTAGAACCCCATGGATCCCGGATGTATGGCGTGTTTCCAAAATTATCCCGGTGCTTAAAAAGCCAGGCGAAGGGTTGGTCTTAGACAACATTCGACCAATTTCATTGACATCGAATCTGGTGAAATTGGTTGAACGCGTGCTGTATGGACGAATCATGCCCATTATTACTGAAAAGGGACTACTTAACCCCTGTCAGATTGGTTTCAAGCCTGGGTGCTCTATATGGTGTGCGCATACTGACCTCGAAAGCCGTGTCCGACTAGCGCGCCGGCGTCGACAGTATGCTGCGCTGGTAACTCTTGACATCTCGAAAGCATATGACAGTGTCGAACATGGGCCTCTGATGTACAGACTACGTGCTCTGGGCTTGCCAAGTTATTTTGTGGAATGGGTGTCAGCTTTCCTGGCTGACAGAGAATTTTATTGTTGTCAACGCGGAGTTTCTACAAGGAAATTTCATCAATCTAGAGGTGTGCCTCAAGGTGCAGTTCTCTCCCCTGTTCTATTCAACCTCTTACTCAGTTCGATTCCGACTTCCCCTGACGTGACTACGTACGTGTATGCAGACGATATAGCTTTCTTTGCTGCTGCGAGTGATTTACATTCTGTGTATATGGTTTTACAGTCATATTTAAATTCCCTTGACCGATGGTTATCTGAATTACACTTAAGTCTTAATGTAAACAAGTGCGCTTTGTTACCTTTTCCGGTTACTCAACAGGTACACATTTCATTGTCTTATCGTCATCATGTCATTCCTCAGGTATGTTCCCTAAAGTATCTCGGGGTAACTTATGACTCCTCTCTCTCTTGGCGGTCACATATAGATCAGGTTGCTGCGAAAGGGATTCGGGCGGTAGGCCTTCTGCGAAGGATGAGTAGCCCTCGCTGCGGTATGCGCAGACATGCTCTTCTGCTGATTTACAAAATGTATATCCGGCCAATCTTGGAATTCGGTTGCGTTTTGTTTTCTGGAGCAGCTGCATACAAACTGCGCCCACTTCTGCTCTTAGAGCGAGAAGCTCTGCGCCTGTGTTTGGGTCTCCCTAAATACGTGGCAAACAATGTTTTGTATCTGGAAGCGCGGGTGCCGTCTCTTACTGCAAGGTTTCGCCTTTTGACAGTACAAACGTTTTTAAAGTTTTGCGACTCGGACCAGCATGCATCCGAGTTGATCTTCCTAGGGCAGCGAGCGGAGTTCTTGGGTGTCGGATGGTCTCGCCTTCAAACTCCCCAAATCTGTTTCGTTGAATCTTTGCTGGGCCCACTCAACGTGCGAATACCTGAAATTGTTCCGGTGCGGTCCATCTCTGCAAATGTGTCTATCATCTACGATAATATTTATCCACGTAATGCAAAATTACTGCCTTTCTCATGGGTAAATGGTATGTTGCAGGATTATTTGTCGACCTTCAGCTCACATGTTGCAATTGCGACTGATGGCTCGGTGTGTGCAGAAAAGGCAGGTGTAGGTATTTACTCCCAGTCCCTTGACTGGTCTTTTTCTCTCCGTCTCCAAGATTTCACTCCTATCTATCTGGCTGAGTTTCTAGCAGTGGTTCTCGCTCTGCGCAAGGTACCAATTTCTTTATCAGCAGTAATAATAATTACGGACTCGTTATCTTTATGCACTTCCCTCTCGGCGTCCACTGAATCGCAGCTCTTTCGGATTCTAAAATTCCTGATCCCTCCACACATCACATCAATTCGATTTCTTTGGGTTCCTGGGCACAGGGGTCTTCTATTAAATGAATCAGCTGATGCTTTAGCGAAGGCAGCCCTGAGTGGACCGGTTGTTGACCCGCTTCCAACAACTGCTTTCATCACGGCGGCACGCTTTCGACGGTACACTGTAATGAACGAACTGGGCGCATCAGCGCTTACTTCCTTGGACGACTTCCAGCACCTACTGTTCCCATGGAGAAGCTCAGTCTGGCGATCGCGCAATCTTGAAGTTTCCTTCACGAGGCTTCGTTGCCGAGTGCCGCAACTAAATTTTTACCTATACAGGCCTGGTCTGGCGATCTCCCCATTGTGTCCGTATTGTGCGGAGCCGGAAACAATAGAGCACTTTCTTCTTTTTTGCCGTCGCTACTCATCGATTAGGAGGCGACTATTAGAAGTTCCAATACAGAATCTCAGTTTGCGCCTGTCTTCTGTGGTTGTTCTGTCTCTTGGCGCTTCTATGCTTGGCCATACCAATGGGAATGTTTGCTCTGCCGTTCAAAATTATCTACTAGAATCAAAACGTCTACCTTCATGAGCTTTCGTCCTGCCCATCCCATTATCAGCTTCTGTATTTCGGTTTTTACAACCACTTATAGTAATCCCTACCCCTTCTTTGCCTAAATTTTAGTTTGTATGACCCCCCTAACCTCCTGCAACCTCCTCGGCTACGAAAAC
>JARKHS020029725.1:0-84401 GCA_030143305.2 Amblyomma americanum | reverse complement strand
GTCAATGTAGCTGTGTCGAAGCACTTTGCATCGGCTGCAATCCGTGTAGACAGAGGTCATGTTGTAGTTGATTTCCGGATCTGGAAGAGAAGTTATCAAGCGAAATCTTAGCAGTTTATATCGACTTGTATATATAAGGACATCCGCAAAAGTTTCGCGGCTCTCATTTGCAAAGAATGTTGCGCACTTTAGTTCCGTCCTGTATAAGCATTATTATCATGTTTTTTGTGCGCATTTATGTCTCTCGGTTACGTTCCTTCGTAGTTCCTTTAAAATTTGTTTCTGGCATGCCCCAAACCTATGGTTTTGTGGCGTATGTAGGCACGCCGAATGGCTGCAAGCATAATTAATAGGCTTAATGCTACATGCTCTGGTTTTTACTGCTGGAGCTGCGCGGTGCACCACAAAATGGCGCCTCTTACGTCACACGTATACCTCGGACACTTGCATTTGTTTGTTGCTCTTTACTTTGTTATCAAAAGTATTATCAGTACTCTCCGAAAACTATCCTCCAAAAAATACCCTGAAAAACACGATGCATGTCCTCCTTTTTCTCAACAGCTGCTTCTGGGACCTAATTCTTGCATCCTTTGCTACGGTATTAACTGTTAAACCGCCTGAAGGTAGTCCCGAGTACTAAAATGGTTGTCGCAAATGAGTTCGTCTCCAAAAAGTCTTACCTCTCGCCCGCCGTTAGTCCCTGCCTATTCCGGTCCAAATAAGCTTTAAGAATTGCTTTAAAATTCAACGCTGGAATAATCTAAGCTTTTTACTTCAAGCTTAAATACAGGAAGCACGTTAACGTTTGCAGAGGTCACACTTGCTCAGAGATAAACATATGCAGCAAGTAAAAACTCTCAAGTTACAGTAATGCCTAAGCTAGCTTAGAACCTGTGGATTTCAGTGAGGACGGGCTGCTGCATTAAAACGATATGAACTTACCATCAAGCGATACGAAGTTATCAGCGTTCTTAACGGTGTAGCCAGGAGTAGAAATCGGTGTTGCTTTCACTTTTCTGCATAAAGAAAGGAGTTGCCAGGTGCCGCATACCACGTAATAATGAAAGACAATATTCCTCAAATATTTGGCTGTCCTGTGCAAACTACTAAACTCAGGGCAAGCTGACGTATACACAGCTCCCTGGTATCGCCAATACTGTATCTATGTCGTGATGTCACAACTACATCTCCCTTCATCGCCTTCTATACGCACGCTTGGAGTAAAGAGCGTCTATACATCAGCGCATGCAAACTCTTTGAAGCCATCCGTTCCACGATATGACGTCAATATGACGAGTGTTTTGTGCGTGCTCTGTTCACATGTAGGAAGCAGGGACCCACATTACTAGCATGGTAACGAAGCAGAGAAAAGCAGGTACTAATTTCAAACGTTTCATAAAAAACAAGTACATAATTTCAAGAGCTATGAACAAATGGCGAAGATTGAGCGCAGAATTATTAGAAAACGGTCTACGAATTTCATGAGGTTCATATGCTGACCAGATGCGCAAGGATTAGTAGTTGCGTCAGCGGGGAATGCAGTTTACGCGTGGATTGCGCTGGTGATTGCTATTGCGAAGACACCACGATGGCCTTCAGCAAGGTATCACAATCCTTTAATGTAGCCTCGCAGCCACATCTTTCACAAATAGAACTGTCGACCATCCCAGTTCGGAACGTGTATAGCTTTCTAAATTCAGCACCGAGCAATAGACGACACAGCAATGTTGTTTCGTGATCCGGTCTACTATGGGGAAGACGAAGGCGCAGTTCAGTGTCCAATGCCCTGAGGTGACAGTTGAAAAACTGGCCAGTGTTCCACGCAGAAAGTACGAGCTCCAGCGTCAACCTCCGTAGCTCACACGCTGCGTAAACCCTTGCTTTAGGAATACAGAGTTGAAGTCCGTCATTGTGGCCCGATCGCGTAGCCTAGTCCGCATGGTTGCTTCCTTTGATACCGCAGTGTCCTGGCATCCTTTGAAAAATGATGTCATGAGCCGTACTGTCCCACTACACTTGCCAGCTGCATCGACAATGTAATAGAAATAATGATGATAAAACGCCTGTAATGTTATCTGCAGTGATAAGAAATATATCCATAATTTCTGTCTCGGTTTCGACGTGGACGCTCCGGTATGGACAATGTAGTCCACCTGATAACGTCCGTCCAGCACCAAAAAAAGTTTGAAAAAATTGACCGTGACGTTGTTTATGGATATCAAGGCTCCTACGACAATGCCACTCTGTAAGCATTAGAAGCTGCTGAGGTCGGATGCCGCATGTACGGCTGGATACGCAGCTATTTATTGGATACGTCGCTCCAGACGCAGAGTGGACCAACGTCTATACATAGAATTTTGCGCGATATCCCACTGGGTTAATTAGTTAATTAGGTCACGTACGGCATACATGAGAGACATTCTTGCTCGTCGCGCCTACATTCACTCGTAAATGACTCCTGCTTCAAGACTGTGCTCACTCTTATGGAGTCTGCATAAACCTCGGGTAAACAGCATTCCTGGAATTACGAAGAAACTTGTGTACCATTGGCTGCTCTCAAAGATATCACGTTGGAGCATCTGCATTTTAACCACAGGCACCGCATTCATGTCTACACATATGGTTCAGTCAACTCAACCAGTTCCTCGGTGTCTGTGGTGATCCCGGTGGAGTTCATTTTGATGAAGGTGAAGGCGACCTACCACACTTCCGCAAGTGGTGCGGAATTAACTAGCTGCCCATTTGGCTGCAGTTCATTTGATCAGCCAAGACACCTCAAAGGAGTGGTCAGTTCTCACTGATTCGAAAGCAGTGGTTCAAGTCCTGCAAGATGCCCTACGCCATGGGTCGCATGAACAACTGGTTGCAGAGATCTGCGAGGTGTACCACCGCGTCATATCTACACACTTTAAAGATGCTAACAAAGGGGGTGCACCTTAATGTGCACGGGAGTTGTTAGCGTCATCTTTTCTGATAGTTGCGTGAGGAAGTCGTCGTCAGAGATTGCGAGTTAAAATTGTGCGTACTTGAGAGCACTGCGATGCTCTTAGCAGAAGCGTGTTTCAATGAAGTGGAACTGTCGTTTGGCCATTTCACACTTTGCGTCAGTCGCTGAGTGTAACGAAAACATGGTATACCAGAGGCCCGAACAGACACACACATTTCCACATGAAAACTTTCCCCCGTGAAGCAAAGCACACTTTGCGTATGAGGTTAGCCAAAGCACAAATTGAAAATTATGCCCTTACAAGGGCAATGAATTAAAAGCTTTACTTTTTGAATGAAAAACTGCGCTATTCAGGACAAACTGAACTTGTACCTTATGAATAGATTACCGTTTTATGATGCCAAAATAGCTACTTTCAGTACGAACGGACTGTTTATAAGCTAGAGCGCGGAGGAAAATTAAGTATAACTATCACCTCATGCGTGTTGTGCTTGCACAAAGGGTGCGGTACGTCTAGCCGATTTTAACAGCCGAACCTCGGAGTTACGTTACACATTCATTGACTTATTTTTACGCTGGTCACAGGGGCATTTTTGATTCTGACGTTACGGGCTTCACTCGAAGGGCTGGAAAAACTTTCGATTTTTTAATCCACTTTTGTCAGCAATAAATGCGCTCTTCTATTTGTAACAAACATCACATTAGGCGAAAGAAGCTACGAAATCCATTTTTACCCCGGACAGAAATCTTTGTTTCATGTTGTCTTTTAGTGATTAAAGAACTTTAGAGCAGCAAGCCGTCTTTGCAGAACGCACCAAAGGGCATTGCTCCTTCACAGAGGTGCGTGTGGACAAACTCACCAACTGAGAGAATTCAAGAAACAGTGGCGGTTACATCGAAGGCGGTCCAGTTATGACAGAAAACAGATTGCACTCCAGCAGCGTACAATACACAGGAGAGATTTGCTTTGTAAACGTCTCTCAGTACGTTATTTTGATACTAGAACTTACGCCGTTTTGTTTCCACCATACTGCGCTTGGAGCGTGGCGGACGTCCCGTCGTAAGGTCCAATCTCCGTAACAATGAGGCAGTTTAATCCTCCGTAATACGGGTCATATTCGTAGTTTCTGTATATCATGTACCACGTGTCTTCGAGCGGAAAGCACTGAAATGACGAATAAAATCGTATATTTAGCAAAAAATCCTACCTTTCCGCTATAATTACATAGCGGGGCTTATTTAACTTTAGGGACTTGTTTTTTTTTCCTCTCATAAATTAAATTAGAACCTTTTTATTGGCACAAGTATGCGCAGCGACACGGAGTTTTTGAATAATTTGAGATTTTCCGAGAGCGTGCTGACATACAAAAGTTCACAGCGTATATTTTATCATATTCACTCTTAACGGCATATTTGGTCTCCGTTGATGTCCGCAAGCGCAAAATTGACGAGTCTTAATTTTGATCTGTTTGACATTTCTGTACAACCGTGTAATAATCACTTCCACAAATGATTCACAACAGCGGTTGCTTTTGTTTCCCGTCTGAGATATTCGCTATGTGTCAAGTGCTTTTTTTCTTGAGTGCATGTTGTTCCGGATCCTTCGTTGGGTCTTTTAGTTTTGGTCCTCAAATTTATACCGAGACGACGTAACAGCAAACAAAAAAAGTTGTGATGTGACTCGTGCGGGTAAATTAAGCATTCGTACTTTCGATTCTCTGCGCAACAGAAACACGCGTTGTTTTGGCTAATAATAAAACCGCACCACTTGCGAGTCGACATATTGAGACCTCTCAGCCTCTTTACCTTTTAAATGCGAAATGTATTTCATGTGCAAGATCGTTTTTTTTTTCAATATAAATGCTAACAAAGCCTCGATCATCTTAGATAAAGATAGCCGTGTTCTCCGGTCGTCGGGGACAGCGCCGAAAAAGAACGAAACTAACGACCGCGGCGGCTGCGTTTTTATGGAGGAAAAACGCTAAGGCGCCCGTGTGCTGTGCGATGTCAGTGCATGTTAAAGATCCCCAGGTGGTCGAAATTATTCCGGAGCCCTCCACTACGGCACCTATTCTTCCTTTCTTCTTTCACTCCCTCCTTTATCCTTTCCCTTACGGCGCGGTCCAGGTGTCCAAAGATATATGAGACAGATACTGCGCCATTTCCTTTCCCCAAAAAACCAATTATTATTATTATTACAGATAACTTCACACAACAGAATGATAAGCAGTTGCTGAAGATTCTTATATTACCTACAATTAGGGAGGAATAGGGCGAGGAGGAAGCACACTGCGACCAAAAATTTGCGCCGCAATGGTGGGTAAAATGGTTTTAGAAGAAAAACGGTACCTTTGTTGGGTAACTTTTCATTAGTACAACAACTATTTAATAACTACAATGAAATGGCGTTGCTCATAATATTTTTACTCGACACGGTTCAGGGCCATTAGTTTTGCATTTGCCATTAACCCTAAGCAGATGAGGTATACATAACCTGTAAATCTCAGGATAACAGCTTCCGGAAATTCATTGGGTGTAGCAAAGTGGCAGTAAGATTAACATTTTATCATTGCCGAAAACCCCTAGAATATATAGAGTTTCTTACGTACAGGCTGAGGCATAAGTAAAAAGACCATGCTACCCCATTCCAAGTGCATTCAAGCCTTGCTTATGGCAAATGAAGTAGAACTGCTGGCGCATGAGAAAGCGCACTAGCGTCCTCTAGTAGCATGCACAGATCATAGCTCCCAATTTCAGTAAGGCAACGCGTGGCCTCTGTCGGCATCTGTTCTTATATACCTTAATGTTAAGCCTCAGAAAAGTGATGACACCATAAATAAAATTCTCTTTTCTAGCTGATGGCTTCCCAAGGGAAGAGCTATATGATTGGCTGCGGTTTATTGACAAGGGCGAGTTCCTCTATTTTATATCCATATTCCTTTTCTCTAGAAACGCTCGTAATTTGATAGTACCGTTACTAGCTCTAAGCATCGCTGTAGAAATAACGCATGTGCAAGCACTACCAAAGAGAACACGTTAAAACGCTGTAATGAAGTTCGATGGCGTACTATTCTAAAAGCTCTGGCTCACCTCAGTGTGTCTGACGTGGGCCTGACTTTAATTTTACGAATTTGGCAGCAATTTGAATAGTACTGTTAAATGTTTTGAACTATGAATTCCACTAGCAATGACAGCCATTATAAGTCTACTGTCGCGCAGATTTCATCGAGCAGAGCACTCAAAAGCGGTGATAAAATCGGCGCGCAATTCGAACAGTGACGGAGCACAATACATGTCCAGATACGCATTCTCTCCTGTTCCCATTAATAGCCTTCGCATCTGTACTTACAGGGCGTGACAATGCAGAGTATCGCGAGGAACCACTGCATAGTTAAAATAGTAGAGAGAATTAGAGACACAGCAAAGAGGCTCTAAAGGGTTGCATCGAGTCTATGCATATTCACGTTTCTTAATTATTATTCCCCTTTTTCCTCTCTGAAAGTCAGTCATTGAACATCACACGGTGCCAACGAACTGATTTCAGACGTAACTTTCAGCGCACTTACGTTTCCCTCGTTCTGATAAGCACCAAGGTCCGGGTTATTATCGGGAAAGCTTGGGCTCCCTCCAATTGCACCAGGGAGGAGCACCGCAGCGACCACCGCCGCTAATATCAAGCACCTCTCGGCCATCTTCCCTGTTCTAATACGTTCTATCCTTGCGAGCTATGCTGTGGGTTGCTTTGGCTTTTTTACCAATTGCAGAGGCCGCTTTTGACGACTCTCTTCCTGCCTCGAAACAGGTACGGCTCACCTGTACTGAGGCAGATTTATTCTGCTGCGCACAGCTGTGTTCAGACAAGGACAGTGAAGGCAAATAATGTATTTTGGTTTTTCTGTTCCTGCATTGGCATCCGTCCAGACTATAAGCGGTTTTTTTTTTCATATCAACGCTTTTCAGGCACGTGCGGTCAATGCCGTTCTAAGCAGCAAGTAAAGTGGCGAATAGGTGAAAGTCACCAAACTTACATCGTAGTATTCGGCTTTTTTTTGCTCAAGAACACACTGTATTCAAGCTTTTCTGTATGGTCAGGAGGGTATCAATCTCGTAAGCCACTACAGGTTCATAATCGTTTAAGCTAGGCAGAGAATGCGAAGGTGATACAAATGAAGTCACGACGCGTTTATTGCTCAGTTGACTGTTTCAAATTATCTTGCTTAAACAAGTAAGGAACGATTACATTAGGAAAACAAATTTATCTTGCGGTGGACTTCGGTTTGCAGATAATAATGATGGCGACTTTACATTAATGTATTTGAACACTTATAGTGTAGCAGGCTCTCATCACGCATGAAAAAGTCCGTACATAGTACAAATGTGCCGAAGGCATATTTAAACATTTGTCGTCTATAAAATTCAAATTATGTTGCTTTTGTGCATGTATTAAGTGTGTGTAAAGATAGTAAATGGGACCTAATAAAAACAGAACACCTTCCTTCCTCCGCTGGTGTGTTCCTCATTGAAACCATGGTAATTGGGTAGGAAAGTTTCTTGGTCTTGAAGGGAAGATAAGTCCGAACTCAGTGCCAAAAACTATTGTTGCTTTATTGGTGAAGTAGTTTTGTTTGAAACGTCGGCTTAACTTGCATCCCTTGTTCCATTTATTCAAAATAAAATTAGGATTTTCCGTTGCTAAATGCTGGTGATTCAGTCAGTGTTGATTTTGCCTTCTAATAGTTCTGTCCCATTCACAAGTCACAATGATTAGAGCCCCAGCATCGAAACCCAAAAAGGCTTTACGCCCCATTGCGATATTGTCTGGCTAACAATTTGAACATTTTCATCTTACCTTTTGCCCAACGATAGGCCTTGTGAAATCCGAACCTGTGTTGATTTTGCGGTCCTGTATGGTATGGTATGGTTGGTATGGTATGGTATGGTATGGTATGGTATGGTATGGTATGGTATGGTATGGTATGGTATGGTATGGTATGGTGTGGTATGATATAGTATCATATACTTTAGTACGGTATCGTATATTGGGTTTGAAGTCCACAAAGGACAAAAAAGACATGTACTATGACGAAGACTTTAGTAAAGGGCTTCGAGTTAATTTTGACCACCCGGTGTTCTTTAACGTGCATTCACAACGCAAAATAAGCGAGCTTCTTGCGTTTCGCCTCTTTCGAAACACAGCTTCTGCTTGAGCAGTTGAGCGCCCTAACCACTCAGCCACCGAGGCGGAGGCCCTGCATAGAAAGGCTTGCACTGTCGGTGTTTGCAAGGACAGTCAGTGCCCTCAATAAATTGTTTCAGTTGGTTGGCGGGTTCATTGGCCAAATTTACCAGGCTGAGCTTTGTACTTTGTAAGTGTACAATCTGTTCTAAAAAGTTTTGCAGTGGTCTTGCCATATCCGGTTTCTGTTACTTCATAAACACTCTCGGATACAGAAACCAAACGAGTAGATATTTTGCACTGAACTGCAGGAAGAAATGGCCGTTTAAAAATATTTGGATGCGGCCATTCAGCTCAGTCTTTTAAGTGCAGGATTTGCAATGAATTTCACAACCTTAGTGAGGGCTCGCATGTCTACGATTTTGGCATTCATCTGCTTTTCTCAGCTCTAAGAGGCAGGAAACATGAAGTGCCAAAAGCACAGCGAAAACATTTTACAGCCAAAAATATCACATAATTCTTCTATTTAAATGAAAATAATCTTTCGCCGAAAAAACATCAACAGAAGTTATTAGTCTCAAGTTCCTTTGTAACTTTACGCTATGACAGTACAGGCGCTAAAAGATTTGAAAGGTTAGCGAGAAAGGGACTGCATGCTCATTGCCAAGAATTATATCCCTCCGGGGCCACCATACAGACAGTGTTCGTTCAGAATTCTACTCATCGCTTGTAATTTATTATAAAATATGATATGTTGGTGGTTCTTTATGCGCTCATTTTACGAACAGCATTGTAATGGCTATTATAGATTCTAAAACAAAACACAGGAAGTTCCTTAAACACTGCACAAAGTACGGTTGTTTAATTATAGTACTCGTATTCTCACCCTTTTCTGTCGAAAAGTTTTGCACTGTACGAGCAACAGGCACCTGTAATCCTACTGTCGTGTAATCAAGCCCAGTGCATTTAGAAACGGAATTCAGGACTATTAGTGCGAGTGCACTATTAATAATAATTGTTTTGGGGGGAAAGGAAATGGCACAGTATCTGTCTCATATATCGTGTAACACCTGAACCGCGCCCTAAGGGAAGGGATAAAGAAAGGAAGAAAGAGGTGCTGTAGAGGAGGGCTCCGGAATAATTTCGAGAGCACTGTTCTGATGGCGAAACCCGGGCAAGGTCTTGCGATGTTCATGGGTTAGTGCCAAGGGAAATTCAATATACCGGACAGGGATTCGAGCCCGTCGTGGCGCGAACAGATCACCTTCGCTGACCACTGCCCGACAGCACTAGGCTATCGCCGCAGGCGAACACGCATCGTGTTAAACTGTAGCACACTCTCCCACTGTGCATTGCACATTGTCTTCTTCGTCCACTAATACTACTCTCAAACTAATATTCGCGCTTTGAGTTCTGTGGCGGTAGGGACAAAGAGATATGCGCTGTATGCGTAAACGTGGGCAACGTTGTGGCAGAAACACTGCACTAGAGCAATAAGTGTTTGCGTTAACAACATTGCTGCAGAAACGTGGCACTGGAGCATAAGCCGCCGGCGTACATTCGGTAAACTGGCATTGACGACGAAAATGTTGAAGACGCACATAACTGGCACCCTGTGTCAATGGATACCTCAATCGCGCTTTCAAGTCCATGGCGATGGTGTACATCTGCAAAAAACTGTGCTTCCGCAGCATATTTCGTTCTTAGCAATGCTAAGCCACCAGCACTTCTTTTTCCACCAAACTCAGAGCGCTGCATTTCTCGGGAGCTTACTACTTAGCTCAGTTCAACGGCTTTCCCATGTCCGTCAACATTCTTAATACTATGCCTCAAAAGCCGAGCGCTCCGGAATAATTTCGACCACCTGGGGATCTCTAACGTGCGGGATGTCAGTGCACGTTAAGGATCCCCAGATGGTCGAAATTATTCCGCAGCCCTCCACTACGGCACCTCTTTTTTACTTCGTTCTCTCAGACCCTCATTTATCCCTTTCCTTACGGCGTGGTTCAGGCGTCCGCCGAAATGTGAAACAGATACTGCGCCATTTCCTTTCCCCACAAACCAATTGTCAATTACTACAAAAACCTTATTTTTGAAAATTGCTTTGTCTTCTCTGAAACACCCTGTATCTCTAATTAATATTTTAACCAGTACCTAATTTTGTCCTGGTGCGGCAGCTAAACAGTGTGGCTCTGGGTTGTTTCGGGAGGTCCGACGTTCGACAGTTGCAGACACCGCGGTATAGTGCCCGGATATGGCTTCAACTTTGCTGAAATAATGCTTTTTGACGCAGAAAGAGTTTTTTTTTTTTGCGCTCTGAAAACGTGCTGAAATCCTGAAATTCATTCGCACGGCACTCGTTGGAAATTGATACAGGTGCGTTTCCGCGGGGATATCTGCGAGGTTCGTGGAAATGGCAATGGTATAAGGGTTGTTCACTGCATGAACATCCACGTCACGCTCAGCCACATTGGAGGCAACTGTTTCGGCGGCAGTGATACAGGCACGTGTCTCAGCATCACACGCTCGCAGCGTGCCTATGAAGCCTCACACACAAAGCCACATCCGGTGGTCGCTGTAGTGCGATACTCTCAACTAGCGCGTGTACGAGCGCAGAAATCAGCTCGTTTACATTCTGGCGTCTGTTTCAAAGCACTCGTGTACACTTGACTCATTATCGCCGTGATTGTCTTTGCTCTCTTTCGTGCGGACGCAATGGCCCTATTCTACTATTTACTGTTTTTTTTCTGGAATAGTGTATATTATTGACAGGAAAAATGAAGGCGACGGAGACCGGACAGACTCTGTATAGAGCTCACTGTGTAGCGTTTAGGCCACTGAGGCGCGTTTGGTCGACTTGGTTAAAGGGAGATCGTGTGCATCTTGAGGTGTATCACGCGGTCTGGTATACCTGTTGATATATGCTAATGAATGTGTGCAATTACAAAAAGAGACAAATTAAAAAAGCAAGTAGCCCATAACAATTAACTCTATCTCGTCATACCTGGACGGCGGAGCTCGAGCGTCCCTCTAGTTTTCTATCGCAGACCGCCTATTTTCGAGATGTGGTTAATAGTCGCAGTGGCAGTTCGTCTCCTCGTGTAGTGTTTTTTTTTCCTGTTAAGTACTTCTTTTGTAATGTAGCAGTGTTAGACGACATATCCCAATAATAATAATTAATAATTGGTTTTGGGGGGAAAGGAAATGGCGCAGTATCTGTCTCATATATCGTTGGACACCTGAACCGCACCGTAAGGGAAGGGATAAAGGAGGGAATGAAAGAAGAAAGGAAGAAGAGGCGCTGTAGTGGAGGGCTCTGGAATAATCTCGACCACCTGGGGATCTTTAACGTGCTCTGACATCGCACAGCACACGGGCGCCTTAGCGTTTTTCCTCCATAAAAACGCAGCCGCCGCGGTCGGGTTCGAACCCGGTACATATCCTTTGGCAAAGCAGAATCGACATTTCAGCTAGTTGGTATTGCATCTTGTAAAAATATATAAAGCGCACTCAGGACAACGGACAAGCGTTTTGTGTTGTTTGGTCTTCATTGACCGTTGTCCTGAGTGCGCTTTATATATTTTTACAAGAGACATATCCTAACTTAGTACTGATATGCTTGGGTATCGGGACCGAGGTCTTCACCGCATGACGATGAACTCTGCAGCCGACGGAGGGAAGCCTTCAGGAGGGTTGGTAAACTTGAAGGTTTATTTACATATTTACAACAGAAGCAGGGAGACCAAAAGTCAGAGATGAAGTGCCGTGAAACCAGCTAAATTGCGGCTTAAATACAGTGGATATTCCCTAGGCACCTAGCTAGGGAAAGCGGTTTCTGATCAAGCGTCCAATGGGCAGACACACTCTTCATAGTCTCCGCCCTAACCCCGTGACCGCTCCGCCCTCACAAACACGTGCACAGGCGATAAGGTATCCTGGCGCCTTGAGGTCCTGGAATGCTGTTTCCGACGGGTTGACCAGGTGCATAAGGTCGTTGGCTTTGCAGGCGGTGATCCCCTCCGTGGGAAAGATGCGTACTGACGGCCCCGTGAATTCCAGAGGGTAAGATGAATCAGCCGTGTCCGCCCCAGCTTTGTCTGGCCGCGCAGGTACAAGCGAGCGAGGAGGTTCCGGCGCCTTTGTTCGGGTCTTTCTGCCGGTCCACGTGAGGGCGCAGTTCGGGAGAAACGCCGCATTCCATACTCCGGACGAAGGAATTAGAGGCCTTTCGTCACAGCTCGCCGTCACCAGGAGCCGTTCCTAATCCTCTTCTCAGGACGATAGCACCTTTGGTCAAACATAGTTCGATGGCGCCTGCCGGGCTCGTCTGTTCCCGCTGTCGGGGCCTCCGATCACAACAGTACTCACTTTCAAGTTAGCCGTAAAGTGGCATTAAGGGCATAATTACGTTGTCGTTCATCAAAAATTAACGCCTTGCTGCGCAAAACATCCTACTTTCAATAAAAACGATGCTTCGGCGCTATTTTTCATGGAGTATCCCCGAACTCCGCAAAACAGAACCTCTGATTTACTCTGCTCTCCTAAGTTCTGCAACGTGCACTGAGATCCGCAGCAAACCAGCCTGAGCCCAAATGCAGACGCAGTAGCAGGGATTGGGTTTCGCAACCCTGGACTCAGCTGGCGAAATGTCGTGATAAAATAAACTTTTTTCATACTTTGTTTTAAAACTGCCCGATCCATCTAATCCTTGGCATCATACAGCATGTACCGTCTCTTGTGAAAAGTTTATGAGACTGAATTTTAGCGAATTACGATAACTGGACAAGCATTGTTCCTAAAAATTCATTGTGTCTAAAACGATCAAAACGTGGAGAGCATACACTACAAACACCACTGCAAAAACTACTTTCTACGTTTCCTCTTGAATCAACAATGCGGCTTTAGTTCGCTATTAACGGCGGTCTATTAAAGGCATTTGCATTAAAGGATACACGGCTCATGACGACTTAGTAGCGCCGATCCTGTGGTCTCCTTTCTTCGCCGACTCAAGACACGGCGTGCGTACCACCCTTGCCCAAAAAAGCCAGTCTGCCGTAGCCGCAGCCAAAGCCGGACGTTCGGTCACTGATAACCTCATGAGCAGAGCTGCTCACGCGCGCAGCGGTGTCTCTGTATCGGACACCTCTACAGAAGATTGCCCAGCGCTCCCAGAGTATGCAGAGTTCCTTTGTGGGAGCAGTGCTGATCAGAGGTCCGCCTTCTAGCTCTTCAAGGCATCCACGTTATGAGGAAAAGACTACCGTCTTTAATGCAGAACATGCTTGGGGCCGCGGTAAGAGCAGGTGCTCGATCTACCCGCCCTTCTTTTTTTTTGGCTGTTCAGTGCCGTGGTTCAATGGTTAGAGCACTCGGCTACTGATCCGGAGGACCAGCATACAATCCTAACTGTGGCGGCCACATTTCAATGGAGGCGAAACGCAAAGGTGCCTATGTGCTCTGCGATGTGAGGGCACGTAAAGATCCGAAGGTGATCAAAATTATTCGGGAGTTCTTCACTACGGCACCTCTTTCCTATTTCATCTATAAATCCTTCCTTCCTCCCTTACCTGTAGTCGCCGTCGAGGGGTCCACACAAAGTGATAAATTTCCAGTCACTTTTCAGACAGTTACAATGTTCTTCCCTTCTTACAAAATCTTTTTATGGAAGCTGATATCCCTTCATTCAGAAGAAAATACTGTCACAATCAGTGGCCCAGCTTATCAGTGATGCACTGGCTGCAGCAAGTCCCGTCTAAAAAGCTATCAGCAAAATATACGCCCATCGGTGAATGGTAGTATTAGGGATCTGCCCCTCCCTCAGTGATCCGAAGCACTAAGGCGCTATAGGTGGTGGTCGACCGTGCAAAATCGCACCCTTATGAACTTCTTGAGCCGAAGCTAGATGCCGAATGTTGTTATAAGGAGCAGTTCCTCGTTAGCACCCACCCAAGCCTAGCCATACGGCTAGAAAAGAAAGAAGCAAAGCCATACAGCCTCCACAGAAGCTTTGCAGTCAACAAAAAATTCAAACGGTTTTTTTGGTTCGAACCCTGGACTGACGCCTCAGCGGGGCAATCGCTCTACGAATGGGGGTAACCGGGACTGATTGCATATGATGAGAAGAGTGCGAATTGATCGATAACTCGAAGTGGGAACGGTTCTGGTCCAATGTTAAGGGGAAACTCCTAAGGCGGAGTTAATCAGTAATAAAGGAGTAATTACTCGTTAGGTCGCGCCCAACCACAACCATACGGCTGCAAGGAAAAGCTATACAGCTTCCAGAGAAACAATTTAGTTAAAATAAATTCGTTCATTATTCCTTAAAGAGAAACTGAGAAAAACAAATTGTTTTCCTTAACTACAAAATTATAGCTGCACTTGGGTGGACGCCACTCAGTAATTACTCCCTTATTAAAAATCTACTCGACATTCGCGGATTCCCCTGGTTCCAACACCGTCCTCATTTGGGGTTATTGATGAATTCGTTCTCGCCATAATGTATGCTAGCCGGCCGACCCAGTTAGCTGAGTCGGTAGAGCGACTGCCCGTTGAGGTCGTGGTCCCTGCTTCGAGCCCCGGACCAGGACAAATTGTTCTTTAGCTAGGAAGCGAAATAGATTTCCTCTTTAACCGTATTTGTGTGCTTGTGGGGATGCTAACGGCTAATTACTCCCTTATAACTCATCTACTCTACCTTGGAAAGTTCCCTTAAACATTGGACCAATGTAAGGTTTTATTGCGCGTCTGATGCTTTAAACCATTTTGTCTGTAACCTGGCCATCAATGTTTTTGAGGCACTTTTCTGCTCTAATGCAATTTTTTATAGGTGTTGAAAGGAAAGCGATACAAATACGTAACACTTTTGAGTTCTCGTTGAAGATGCAGTGCAACACGTGTGTAATGCTTTCTTCTTTAAAATCAGTGGTTGCAGTGACTTAAAATTAATATTGGTAATTTACCGCAGTCATTCTCAGTAAAGTTACACCATTTCAATGGACGAGAAACTTCCTAACATTTCATGCCTCAGAGAGAGCATATTCTCATATGGTGATCTCAGTGCTTACATTTCATTGCTATGGCATTTAGGTGGTCGTTTTGCAGAAACCACCGGATTTCTCTATAACAAAATTCTCTGATTGGTCCAGAGAGTCATGGCGTCATCAGCATTCCCAAATTAGAAAATCTGATGACTACAATGTTGAAGTGCCTTCCATTGGATATTATATGGGATAAAACTAACCCGACCAAGTATTACACCTTAATACACCCACCAATACCCATTCTTCCACCAGCCGCCGCGCTGGCTCAGTGGTTATGGCACTCGGCTGCTGACCCGAAAGACACGGGTTCGATCCCTGCCACGGCAGTCGAATTTCAATGAAGGCGAAATCTTAGATGCCTGTGTACTGTTGCGATGTCAGCGCACGTTAACGAACCTCAGGTGGTCGAAATTTCCGGAGTCCTTCACTGCGGCGTCCCTCATAGCCTATGTCGCTTCGGGACGTTAAGCGCCCACAAAGCCAAACCATTTTTGCCACCACAATCCACCCACTAATCCCTATTAATTCACCTTAATAATTTTGGGGCAAGTTTACGTCCAAACGCTGTAGCATTTTCTTGAAGAATAGGGTTAAGAAGGCTCAAGTTTTGTCCACTTGCAGATCCCTGAAACATACTGAATGATAATTCACTCTAGTATGCACTAAAATACGTCTGGAGAGCAGCACACCTGTCATCACGCCAAAGGCCAAAGAGCATCCCGTAGTGACCACCGAACTTGTGGCCTTTGCACCATCGACCAGTGTCAGTGTAACGTATAGCGTTTCTGTGAGCATAACGGAGCGTTTCTGGCGGAAGCGCTTAAACTATGTGCCAGCAAGCATTACAAGGACTCTCATAAGCGCATGCAGAGAGAAAAATAACACAATGAAAATACGATAACCATGCTCGATAACAGGAAATTTGTGCGCAGTTCGTCACAAGTTCACGCCACCTTCCATGGCTTCCATGGCTCCCAAAGGCTAGCTTTGGGAGCACATGGCAATACACCAAATCAGGGGGTACAGGGTGATATGGGATGGGCGTTGTTCGAGAGCAGAGAAGCTAGCAGTAAGATAGCTTTTGAGGAGCGATTGAGAAAAAGGGGGAAAAGCAGTGGGCTAAGAAAGTTTTCAGATACCTGTATATAAGGAATGTTGACACGAAATAGAGAAAGCGAACTAGAAAATTGACAAGCAAATATCTGGACAGCAGTAGGGGGGCAAATCAGCAATTATCGGTTAAGAAAAAGGTTAAAGAAACAGAGACAGCTCTGTGGAAAACAGGGATGCTGACGAAGTTGGCACTGGGAACATACAGGATCTTTAAGCAGGAAATTGCCAAAGAAAATATCTATGAAAATTGTAGGGGAAGCTCTTTGTTGTTTGAGGCCAGGACTGGAGTTTTGCGGACTAAGACGTAGAGTCAGGTACCACGAGATGGACACGTTGTGCATAGCGTGCGGAGAGGAGGAGCAAACGGCTGAACACTTGATACTTTTCTGTAAAG
Organism: Amblyomma americanum; assembly: GCA_030143305.2. Lineage (NCBI taxonomy): Eukaryota > Metazoa > Arthropoda > Arachnida > Ixodida > Ixodidae > Amblyomma > Amblyomma americanum. The sequence continues at coordinate 67,731 of JARKHS020029725.1, read as the reverse complement.
GGCTTCAGCCTACAGTGGAAAGCAGCGGGGCTGATTTATCCAAGGCATTGGGGTTTAAGGACAGTGAAGGGAAAGTAGATTTTAAGCGGGTAGAAGTAACCAAGCGAAGGTTATCTGATTGGTGGCTAAAATCAAGACAAAAGTAAAATTTCATAAGTTATGGCTAGGTGGCTTGAACCACCGCCCGATTTAAAAGGTTCAGCCTTATCCATCCATCCATCCATCCATCCATCCATCCATCCATCCATCCATCCATCCAACCCTAAGGGATATCTTCCTGTGCCAGCCACTTTCCGGTTGTACATTCCTCCGTTCTCGCCGTGGCAGGGGGTGTTTCGCTCTAGTACTACCTGCCAATACGCCACTTTTCACTTCCCTACACACGCCACCTTTCGGTGGCATGTCACGCCGACAGCGCCGACGACTTTGACGCGGAAAGCAGGAACGGGAGCGTAAGAGCTGCGCTCTAAAAAAGGAAAACAAGGAAGTTGTGCACGCAGGGTTATCACAATGCTAGGCACGTCATACGCAGATGTCGCAGCTCTGCCGGCGTGCGCTCGGTACCGTGCTCTGTTTTCTTTTCCGGCGGATGGTACATGTACAACAGACGGCATGAAAATTCTGTAGCCAGTGTGTTCACTCCCTCTAAAAATGCCGCAGCTCTTAGTTTTCTCAATATTTTTATTATTGTACCTATAGAAAAGCGGTGCTCCGGCGCATAGGGGACAAAATAAAATATTTAGGATCTATCTCGTCGCAGAAAGGCGGGGGGAGCATGAAATTGCTTGCGGAGCTGTCGTAGCATGGCGCTTGGCGGTGTTCGTTTGCTTGCCTTCTTCAGCCTATTCTGCGGCCACCTGCCATAACCTTTTCTTTGTTCTCGTGCGTGAACTTAATGAGGCAGTTGGCAAGCAGTATACGGCATCTCTGCTCCGACGGCAAAATCACGTATAATTTCTGATTACGAAGGCGCTTTCTGCCTCTACAATAATCAGATCCCACCAACCGTTCGTAGTACAGCTCCTCGTAGATGTATACAGCTAAGGAGTAATGAGTTAGGTTCTATTCCCATGTCGTTCTAACTTTTCAAATATATTGTTTCATTCGATCATCATCGGTGTTAATGGAATAAAACTCGAAGGAAAAGCGCCTTTAGTGGTCTTTCCCTGAATGCGTGAAACACCTATGAGACCATAGGTGCTGAAATACCCTTAATTATGAGAACAGACGCACAGTAACAAAATACCAGCTCCCTGGACGTTCCTCCACACCAGCACAGACAAGGTTGCCACGCACCATCATTTTCCTAGTGCGTTGTCATCATCTTAACTCTGGTCGTGTTCGGAGTTCACTTCGGATTCAAAAGCTATGTCAGCATCACTTTCTAAGACTTATGCTAAAAACAGAACCACAAAACGCTGAACCAGTGTAATTTCTCTTCAGCAACTTCTCTTCTCCTTAGAGCAGCATCGGTCTTAACGAGTGTGACTCCTCATTGGCCATGTTGATACAACCTGGCTGTATACAGCTCGGCTTTTCGAGCCGAAATCTTTAAGGCTGATCTATAAGAATAATGTTGAGTTAGCCTCTTTCGCTTTGAACGAGTGGGATGGCCGCCAGTGCCTGTTCTTTCATGTAGTAAGCACCACGGATGGATGGAAGTTAGGAGAGTACCTTTTGAAACGGGATGGAGGGGGCAGGTACCAACCTGCTCGGTTTTTATTTTCTCTGTATTTTTTAAGCAACCTGTAATATTTACAACGGCGATATTAATTCTAAGTTCATTGTATTGAGCCGCTGATCTTGAATCGCTTTTTGTGAGCTTCTACCGCAGCTTTGCTCACACAACTTTCGTTATCTAAAACCTCGCCCTCGGGGATAGTGACTGTGCCTCAGCGAAATCCGGATGGATGCTGCCAAATTCCAATAATACGTTTTGACAGATTTTCTACGCACTACCCATGTGTGAACTTCTGGTTAAGTTTCTTTTTGTACCTTCACGTCCTAAAACACCCTGATCTAGCTTCCAAGAGTAAGGCACTACCTCTTAAGTTGTTACCGAACGATTTCTTCATTTGCCTTTTTTCAACTACTATTCCATAGTCTGCTTCTTTTTCATTGAGTCAATCTTGTTATTAACTTCCGGTTTTTGACCTGTCTTTTGAAGCTCCTAATTTCACCGTCCTTGCTTCTTTATTGGTTTCCTGGTCCTTTTCCACAGCTGGGAGTGAACAGTCTTCGTGTACAGTATTTAAATGCCTTAGCTGCTTACCTTTTATCGTCAAATTTCCTACTGTACAGCGTAAAAACTGTGCCACTTTTCTTTATTGAGCTCAGTTCATGCATCTAAATATCGTTTAAATGCACTATCCACCGCATCTGCCGCAGTGCTTTTGGTGCTCAACTGCAGAGCCCAAGTCGATGGGGTAGAAACCTTGCACATCCATAGAGGCAAAATGTATAAGAGGTGATGTTCTGGATGATGTGACTGTAAGCTAGAGAGCCCCGGGTAGTCAAAATTAATTAGCAGCAGCTCTCCGCTCTGGTGTTTCATAGCTAAGTGGGTAGCTATGGATGTTTATGCGTTATAAATAGCATTTCATATTTATTATAGCACTCTCCATAGTTCGGCAAATTGTAGACTGATCTCTGGAGCCATTTAACAATGCCGCTGTCTCCTCGCCGGTCCTGGTTCGAGTCTACATCAGCATAAGGTTTATTTTCTGGTACATTAAGAGATAAAGACGGAAATGCAGTCTGGTTCCGCTGTGGACTGTACGCAGTTTTAACGTAAACTTGCCCTTGGTTTCTAAGACCACCTCAACTTAGATTGCCACTGATGACAGCTAAAAGGAGTTCATGGTTGAAGGTGACGATCTGCTGAAGACACTCTCGAGGAGACCTTTTATTTAATGCTTAACTAGCAGGGTGCCTTTTCTGGTAGTTTATTTTCATGTTATGTGAACCAGCATATATGCTCCGAAGAAAAGGTTCTGCAAGTTTAGGATAACAGATGTACAACGTTATCAAAATTTCCCGGGACACAGGGTCTGTCTTTAAGCCGTGTAGCGGATTATATACGACAACCGAAAAGCTCAAATTGTGTGGAGAGTGATCGCGAATCTCATTCTCCCCATTGACAGCATTAGTAGGTCTATAAGCGCCATTTTAATGCGATAGCCTTTAATGGCTCATACTCGCGGTGACCGTCCGTCCGTTAAATTGCCACGGTCACGTGACCTTAAGATCGCCGAAATATGTATAATTTGAGTAAAAATTGCAAGCGGCTTTCGCCTTTCCGCAGTTAAGATATATTTAAGTGCCTCCAACGAATTCTTACAATTATATTGCTCAAAGTCAGATCTTCTTGCGTGGGAACTTTCGACTGACCCAGTAAGCCCAAATAAGAGATGAAAATGCATAATTAAGGTTTAATTTTTATTGTATGCTTACATCTTGCCACCTCTTATTTTATTGTTCCGATCAAGTATAGTACAATTTAGTGCAGTTATCAGACTCAGATGCGCGTTTCTTGGATACGCCACTCATTTAGTGGCATCGCAGTCGTCGTAGATCTGGTATTTCTGCGAGGTGCCGCATACCAGGTCGAACACGAAGTCGCAGCACGAATTCGTTTCACTAATGGTGCTCTTCGTTTGCCAGAGGCTGCATCCTTTTCCTGCAAACCGAGCAGAGATTGGTTTGCCAAACATGCACAAGAATTTCGCAAGTTATGAAACAAATTTGGCGAGTTTTTCGTAAAAGCAACGCTGCTGCATGCGCATTTTGCTGGAGAAAAAAATGTGAAAGCTGGCGTGTGCTGCTGCTTTAGTGCAAGCTGAAAAGCCTCATTCACCCGAATCAGGAGAACTCCATTATGGCACATAATTTCATCTCATAAAATATGTCACTATTTGGTTTCCGAGGTGGGACAGGAACAAATCCCCCCTAGTCTCTTTTAAGAATTATGTTATACATTGTCGCAATGTCCTCAACACTTAACTTTACCTTTTTTCTCTTCATTATTCTGGGAACACGTCCAAGGAGGGCCGACGCTAAAGGCGTATGGACGCATTATGGGGCCTCTGCTCCCCCCCCCCACCCCTCCGTACTATGTAGCAGAAAAGATGAATGAATACAATACGGCAAGCTGCACTACACTTGAGTAGACAAATGTATGCACATCATAAAAAAATAAGCAAGCACAATAGCATGCCAAGTACAAAAAAAAATGTAATTCATAGATACAGAACGCATACTTGTTACAGCAACGCAGATATTTAATCAAGAATGTCAAGAATACACCGACAAAATACACCTTTGGGACGAATTGACCGACGAAAAACAAACGCTTTCTCTCTTCGCCTGACGGTAGTATTTGTCTATTCTCTAAACTGGGAAGAAAGTTCAATTTTTCTTTATCTAGTTGTTTTTACTTGCGTACTTTCACAACACTTCGCGGAACGCTTTCGTCCCTGAGAATAATTATATTTTAAAACGCTTTAGCGCTCACCATCGTCCGCATTTTCTTGCAGGTTGACGAGTCAGGAAGTTTACGACTTTTCACAACAACAAAAGCGTGTAAAATAATGCTCTGATTTCGTGGAAAAGAATGTACTCTACCTGCTCTCCCTGCATTCAGGTCACGGTGAATAGCAACACACGCTTGCTCTCTAATATGACACACTAGCAAATTACCCTGTCATAAGAGGTAACTATCACTGATTGAGTCGAAACGCAAAACAGGCTTCCGTGTGTTGCGATGTCAGTGCACGTTAAATATCCCCACGTGGTCGGAATTATTCCGGAGCCCTCTACTACGGCACCTCTCTTCATTTCTTCTTTCACTCCCTCCTTTATCCCTTCCCTTACGGCGCGGTTCAGGTGACCACCGAGATATGTGAGGCAGTTACTGCATCATTTTATTTCCGCAGAAACCAAAAAAAAAAACACTTTTTCATTTGAAATGTTCTGATCGCGTCTACTTTTCTGCACTTTTCAATGTGATAATATTTCTTGAGACTTCCGTGTAAAGAGGCCTATATCACGCAAGAGCATTCTAGATCTCATGGCATAGAAAATAAAGGCCGGGCATGACTGAGAGCACTTCGGCTATGTAGAGTGTACTTGTAAGTTGACACGAAAAAGCTGTTTGTTTTACATTACCTTCGTCTGCGTAGCTGTGACGTAGCACTTTGCAACTGCTGCAGTCTGTGTAGACTGAGGTGAGATTAAACCGCACTCCACGATCTGAAATAAAAACAACATATTCTGGTTATTAAAACGTCAGGCACTAACATTCAGGAAAACAAGTACGAAAATACTTGAGCATGTTGCATATGGTTTGCTAACAGCGCATATAGTTTTCTTTAGGATCGACTATTCTGCAATTGTGCACTGCTTCATGAACTTGCTTTAGCAGCACTTCTCATAGTGCTTGTCTTTATTTTCATTTTGTTTCAATCTCGCCATCTTTCACGAGCTTCTTTGCTCTTACATTAAACTCCAAGTTCTCTTTGCAAGGCTTGAAGGAACTTCTTAATTTAATTACAACGCACTTATCTGTGCTTCCTTGCAACGCTAGTGGGCTTTCAACACTGGTTAGTTGAAAAGGTTATCGGTTACTGCCTGAAACCTGTGGTTTTTGAGGCACCGATTCCCTTATGACTAATGTGAGTTAAACGTCGCATCGAAAAAAAAGTACGCTAAAACTGCTTCACTGCAGAGCACGCCACATTCCTGGTGATTACAATACCAATCATCTGCTGGGTCTGGAAAGACAGCATGCTGTATGATATTACAGATGCAACCAATGCTTCCTGCGTAGGACGTGTCACGGCTTTTTGGACATGAAATAAATTCAATAACTGTCAGCAGGTTACCTTTAACCGAATACGGAAGGACGTGTAATTGAGAGCTCAACAATACATCGGATTTGCATCCCAAGGAAAAAAGTACGCCTCACAAGAAAGACAATGCGGAAAACGCAGGAGAAGTGAGAATGAGAAGTTATAATGACACGATAGTTAAACCACAGAGCTGTCGAATCCACATAGATTAGGAGAACGTACATGCAGATGTCAAAGAGGAAAGTGAAGAACGTAAGCGTGTGAAAAAAAAGAGCGGAAGAGTTTAATAGGGGGTCAGATTTTGAAAAGAGGAGCAGAATATGATGAGACAACAGGATTGAGAATGACACCAGTGAGAGCGACAGGGAACAAAGGAGCTTGCCGTAGGAATTGCAAATCGTAGTCAATATACGATCGCGTCATAACGAGGCACGATTCCCTAGGTTAGCGTTCATAAGAAATTTTTCGCTTAATCGAGGAGTATAAGATCAAATAAAGTTCACGTCCATATATACACGGACGTCATCTCACTTCTGGCCCAAGCGGTCATCGCACCCTGATATGAACGGATGCCAAACTACCAAGTGATTTATTATCTTGAAAAACCGCTTAAAACCAAACAGGCGTACGCACAACACCAAAAATACCTCAATAAGTTTTGCTCTTGTCCGTACACGTTTGTGGTTGTAAGCGGTTTCTATAAATAATAAATCAATTAATGGTTTGGCGCTCATCGTCTCTGCTGTGTGTTATCGTCTTTGCCGTCTTTCCATTCCAGTCCTTGCCATCTTTTCATTCCATCAGCTGTATCTCTTGACCAAGTAGCTCATACTAAAGTTTTGCTACGAACTAAATAAGGGGAGCTTTTGTTGGCAACTTATATTAGAAATCCAAGCCTCAATTGTAGCCGATGAAAGGACTAGGTGGTAAAGGCGAAAGATCGGCCACTGATGAAATGTTCCCTATGTTTCGGACTGCAACTAGTTTTGCTGGAACCAGGACAGCAGTTCGTGAAATACGCTTCTGCTCGCCCAAACAGGCCGCTTGAAGTGCTGCTTCAGTTTGAGTCTCGAAATATGTTGAGATTTATTTCAGAGCATCCGCTCAAGTGGCTGAGTATTATTACTAGCGCGGGCATATTTTATTCTACAATACTCCACGCAAACAATCCAGTAAAAGTGCAACTAGGAAGTTTTGATTTCTTAATTCGTAAACGTATGAAGTCACGCAAATTATCTTTGGTAATATTCTTCTCATGCTGCCCTCTTCTAGTGAGAGCTGCACAATTTACATAAAGCTTGAGTTATCTCTCAAATTTTGAATATTTATAAAATTTGTAAATCATGTTTGCATCTTAATAACAACTCTTTAAAGGACACATTATATATATATACATATATATATATATATATATATATATATATATATATATATATATATATATATATATATATATATATATATATATATATATATATATATATACAAGTGAGGCATGTTTCCAGTTAGCGAGAGCCATTGTATGATTTATCGATTCTACTTTGTGCATGCCTCTCGCTAACTGGAAACATGCCTCACTTGTGTATACATATATATATTGTATGATTTATCGATTCTATGAGTCTATCTTTGTGCATGGCTCTCGCTAACTGTAAACATGCCTCACTTGTTGCCAATGAGTCTGGTACAACGTCGGCCCAAGGCTTGCTTCTCTTGAGCTTACGCCCACCTAAGGTCGAGGAGCTGAAGAGACGATGCAAGCAAGTAGGCTAACTTACCTTTAAGTGGTTCCACTTGAATCACGTTCTTCACTTTGTATCCGGGAGAAGAGACTGCAGTTGCTCTTACCCTCCTGGAAAGTGCGCAACAGTGCTCTCTATCATGACCTCACGTTTTGTGCGCGTGCATCGTTCCTCTGCGTGGTTTGACGCCCTAGACGTACTAGACTAGTTGGTTGGCCATAATAAATACTACGTAGCTTCTAAAACGAATGCATAAACAGTTTGCGGGCCCGAGCTGTGTTTAGCGAGTTTAGCTTACAAGTAGTGAAATGGCTAAATATTATTTATTGTTATCACATCAGTGCCAAGCTCAGTGCCACCGTCGGCTTATAATACAGTATATACTAACTGCCTAGTTATTTTTGGGGCGATTAGAGCATTATAGTAATGTCAAGAACGGAGTCACAGATAGCACACAAACAAGGCCTTTGAGTAAGTGGTGTGAACCAGTTGTGACGACGCGGTAAATCGCAATGCACCTGCTAGCAACGTGCCATTTCATACCAGCAGGTGCATTTGGATTAACGGTGACGTCATGAATATCACTGCACAACACTAGCTGAATATCACCCTTTGAACGGCATTTGCTGCCGCGCTCTTTGTTCGTATCACAGTTTGAGTATTATCAAGCGCGCAGCCGATAATGAGTTAAAAAGAAAAAACATGAACACCATAATTAAAAATTAAACCAATGGTACTGCGATCAGGTAACCGTGGAGTTGTTGCCTAAGACATTGCTGTCTGGTTTCAATGCTTCGTTTTGTGAAGAATCGCAACGTACCAGGCAGCAGTGTGATATGCCGTCAAGCAGCGTTCAAGTTTCTCTTTAAAAAACGGACCTTTCATCCCCTAAAGGACGTTTCTTTAATTGTATCCGATATGACATTTAATACCCGTGCTGCCATCTGTCGGCAAAGGCAAAAATGCTCTCGACGGGCTCCACCTGCCTTAACAGGACAGGGTGCTAGAAAACACACGACGAACTGCGCTCGTAATGAGCGAGAAATAGAAGCCGACTTATGACAAGCCTAGCTCGTGAAAGGCCGCTAGGGCGTTAAAATTAAACTTTTGAATAATTCAGAAAAAAAATGGTTACTTATATCATGAGTTTTTTTTTTATATCACTGTTAGAATGTGGCTCGTGTCACTCCTTTGATTGCTAGAATGCTCCATAGTACTAGGAATTAAAGATCATTTTTGTGTTCTCAGTGGCATAAACCGTTCTCATCATTTTACAACCATGGCCACGGTGTGTACCATCGCCAGTTAGAAATATGGTCCGATAAACTTTGTGTTTTTCGCTCCCTTTGTCCTCGTAAGCACGACAAGAACAGCACCTCTCTTCGATGTGATACCTAGAACATTGATGCCCTAGTGTCTGCGATACTTCTAGCTGATGCTATGTATTCTGAAAATGTGCTATGGACACACGCGACCACTCGTACGCCAACAAGCGCCTCCGAGGCTGCGATTTTTTTATATACATACGCGTTCCTTTACCTGTACTGAAACTGAACTTTGCTAAAACTCCAACAAAGAGAGCGAAAAGTATTCAAAGATAGGATCGAGTTCACCCTTGCATACGCTCCTCCTCTTTTTTGTGTGTGATAAAGAGTTCGTTAGGTGCAAATAACTAAACAGGGCGTATGAAATGTAAAATGCTAGTCTTCCAAGGAGGCATACAAACTGTTTTCTTTTTTTGCCGACCTGTAGAAAATTATTTACAAGGTGTCAGAATGCTTGCGTATTGAAACTTAGCAACACAGGACTTGGTCACATATGCACGCAACGAATCTTAAATAACAACTTTCTGTTTGGAAATGTACTCGGCGGTAGGAACACGGATTAAAATGTCATTACGTTGTAGAATACGCGTTAAAATTACGCTACAAAACCACTCCTCCTGGAAACATTTCTTACTGCGCTCGTTAGCTGAAATGTGACACCCTCCCAGTGTCATCAGAAGGGCTTAATTCTTTTGAAACAAGGAGGCAACGGCTAACCCTACCACACTTCCGATAGCACTGGCTGTTCGCTCTGCACACATTTGTGTAAGTTCCTGGCAGAATTTGAACTCGCTTAAACATCGTTGCTTGGTTGAAAACGCAGTAGGCGAAGTTCACTCTGCCCACAAGAAAGCGACAGTGCATTCTTGTTACTTACGTAACCTGGTTTCCACCATATTCCACCTTGAACAAGCCGGTCCCGCCGTGAGAACCACTTGTCTGGGTGATTATCATGCACTTTGCATCACCTCCAAAGTACGGGTCCTCTTCAAAATTGCGGTACACTATGTACCAGACATCTTGCAAAGGGAAGCACTGCAAATGACACAGTGGACTACGATTATTGAACAATAAAGTTACAGTACTCTTGGCCGCTTCACAACTTTATTCGTCAAACTTATAGTTTATAAAAGAAGTCTCACCCGGTCGACAGAAATAAAATAAGCCATTCGCCTCTTGAGACATTGGAATTTAAATACAACGTAAATATAACACCTCATCCTTTTGCGACATCCCGCCAATAATGTGACAAGAGGGGGTATTTTTTTTCTGTCCCAACATTTGTCCTCGCTAGCAAGATATCGAAGAAGCTTTCTTCGCAATTGCTGAGCAAAGCTGCTTCTTCAACGTTTACTGCGGGTTTTGTGGCGAAAGAACACTTTACACGAGACTTAGAGCGGGGACGCGACACTTACAACCGAATTTTATTGAACATTGCTCAGTTATAGATTTATCCTTCATATAAAGAAGAGAAACTAGGAAAAATCACAAAAAAGCAGTATAAACGGTAAAAGGTTATGCCGTATCACAGAGATATTCAATTTTTGTGTCATGCAGTGCTAATAAAAGTCGGCTGACGGATGCGTCGCTGTTTAAGCATACCTTAACTCGCACTTCTTGGCACAGCAACTGAGTGTCTTTGTGATATGCATTACATTATAGCACTTGCGTCCTTTTGTTTTTCTGTGTGTTTGTATATCTTTCCTTTCCTATACGAAGAAGTATATAGCTCAGCAACGTGCAATAAAATGCTTATTAGTCTCCTCCCCCTCTCGTGTAAGCGTTTTTTTTTTTCACCACAGGTTCAGGCACCAGTCGGCCCCACTTTTGAGTTCGTTACTATCGGCATCGTCAAAACGTTCGTCGCTTCAACATTTAACGCAGGCATATGCCCCTTCGCCAGTTTTACGCCAATTAGCCGAAGCACCTTGTACGTATACATACCCAACAATTTGGACAAGAGCATTTCTTACCGGGAAACCTTTTATAAACGCAATTTTTTCACATAATGCAAGATTTCGCTATAAATTTCAATACATCTGTAGATCACCCGACGCCAGTGTTGATTTTTTTTTCATTAACGTTTTTGCTCTCGTAAAAAGCGTTCCCCATTGGTTTTCTATTGCAGCCGTAACTGTTCGATGCGATCGATGGAAACACTTTAAACGAAAGATTTTGCTACATATCACAAGAATGGACCGTTACCTTCAATATTTTCGCAAATGTATCGTGCAATTTTCTAATTTTAAAAATTTCCGTCCGAAACTGTTGGGCATGGTGTCTCAATGAAGTGCTTATGAAGTACAATAAAGTAAGTATATATAAACATGTTCTGGGAGTTAGCACACTCACCTTTCCCTCATCCTGGTAGACACCAAGCGCAGGGTTGTTTTCGATGAATTGCTGACTGCTACCAAGAGAGCCAGGCAAGAGGACCGAAGCGAGCACTGCGCACAGAATCAACTGTTTTGCAGCCATTATCACCCCCGTGCGCCACTCTGCCCATGAATCGGGTCGCCTGCTTGTGCGCTTTTATGCGGTTCACTGCATTCGATCAGCAACCTCTGCCCCTAGCTGGCCACGATATATCAATGCCACGAGGAAAGATAAATGACCTTAGTCTTCTGCAGCATCAGTGATTTATGCATCCTTCGCGCATAACTCTACTCAGGCATATGTCGATGACTGCGGTGTCATGAAAAACGAAGGATGGTGAAGCCTTCTTCAGTTGGAAGCAGAGCGATTTTCGAGCGACATTTTTAATTGCAGCAGCATTTAGGTGTAATTGTATTGCAAAACCACTGGGTTTCTTCGTAACGAAATTCCCTGATTGGTCGAGAGGGTCATGACGTCATCAGCAACGCCAAATTTGAAAATCTGAGGACTGTACTGTTCGAGTACCTTCCGCTGGACTACCATAGGAGATTATACAAACCCAACCAATTTTTCCGCCTTAATCCACCCACTAATCAGCATTAAACCACCTTAAACCACCCACTAATCCTAAGTAATCTACTTTATTCCACGCAATGAACCCCACTAATCTGCCTTAATATACATACTAATCCCCATTGATCCGACTTAATCCATTTTATACGATGGCATAATTCCGAAATTTGGGAGTGCGTAGGAATATTTGGAAATGTGCTAGTCTTAAAATGCTGTCGTATTTTCTTTACGAATGTCGTTAAGAAGGCCCGTGTGCTTTATCTTTAACAAAAAATTTAATTATTCAATTTTTTTGCCGCAGCTGGAATTAAAATTGACGAAAACTGAGTTTAATAAAATGAGTATATTAGAGCAAACATTAAGCACTTGCACTAATACAAGACTACACTAAAACGGTGTTATCCATTTCACTGACATCCATTTATGTCGGAAATGCATTCTGCTTGCACTTGTGTTATAATAATATGCAACAAGAAAAGTCCCAGCATCCACGCCTGACCTTTGCCTCGTTCTATTTGTCCACACGTGTGCAATAAATTGGTGTGCTAAGGTTCATGACCGCGCAGGGGTACGTGACAGCAACTTCAGCCAGTAAAATAATGAAAACAGAGGAAAAAGCTCTTTGCTAAATTATGGCGACGTCTGAACGCGATGAATGGGCTTCAAAGAAATGTCATATGAGCGGTAAGTGATGTGTCCAACCACCCAAGTTTTCCTTTTAATGTAAGGCAGCGAAAGCAATTTTGCAGACTCTACGTACTATTCACAAAGCAAGTTAACGCCAAAAAAAGGTGCTACACTTCTCTTCTGAAGTATTTTAAGGTGATATATGATTTGCTTTCCGGCGTCCCAGCGACGACAATAAACCGACGATTGGCACTTTTCGGTGTAGCATTTTTTGTAATGGAAGCGCAAACTTTCAAGGACCGGGAACCCAAGAAAAGAACATAACGGGCTCTTACTTTCAATAATAATAATAATAATTGGTTTTTGGGGAAAGTAAATGGCGCAGTATCTGTCTCATGTATCGTTGGACACCCGAACCGCGCCGTAAGGGAAGGGATAAAGGAGGGAGTGAAAGAAGAAAGGAAGAAGAGGTGCCGTAGTGGAGGGCTCCGGAATAATTTTGACCACCTGGGGATCTTTAACGTGCGCTGACATCGCACAGCACACGGGCGCCTTTGCGTTTCGCCGCCATAAAAACGCAGCCGCCGCGGTGGGGTTTGAACCCGGGAACTCCGGATCAGTAGCCGAGCTCCGTAACCACTGAGCCACCGCGGCGGGTGAGGTGGAAACCAGAAATGCATTTCAGAAATATAAAAACGAACCTGCCGCCTTCAACTGCTGGTTCCTTGAGAGACTGTTGAACATGACTTTGGCTTTCTGCATGCTAATTATAAGACGCGCCGCACTGCTTTGCCTGTTTCTATTTTACGCATCAAAGTAGTTTACATAAGCTCCCGAACACGGCAAGTTCAGCCGAACGGCGTCTTGAAAGAGAACTCGCGCTGAAAACGAAGCTGATCGTAAGGTCCAAGGTTTGAGAAAAATTGCCGCGTCAGAATCTAGCAAAAATAACCTTTTTCCTCCCGGCAACCTTAGCACGATTGGTGCTTCCCTTGTAAGTGACACAATCACTTTCGTCGCTATCTTTCATCCGCTTGATCTTCCAATTACTCGGCCGGCTGTTTCCTGGAGGGATGGTGTCGGGTCGAGCGAAGTTTTTCGGTTTGCATGCACAAAGGTAATGACCCTGGCCTTCTGATGAACCATTGAACGCCAGCCATATGGTGACGCCCGTCTCCCCAACGGCTGCCGGCGTGTCCGCCTGTTATCGAGCCACCCTTCCTACCTAGGCCACTACTGTGACGGAGCGATGCATATCCTCCCACCGCCTCATGTTCAGTCATCAAGCTTTAAACACACCTTAGCGGCTATAAAAGAAATCATGGTCATCATCGTCACCAGCCTGATAACGCGCACTGCAGGCCGAAGGCCTCTCCCATGTCTTGCCAATTAAGCCTGTCGAGTACCTGCCTCGGCCCCCTTATCACCGCAATACATATTGACCTGATTAATCCTCATAACCTCCTTCCACCCCCTGCTACGCTGCCTTCTCAAGAAATACAGTCCGTGACACTTAACGACCCTTAACGACCTTAAAGAAGACAGACACACCACCCACCCAACTATACCCTCCAGTAGCTCCTTCCACCAGCAAACACCGACCTTTAAACTCCATTACGCCTCGTCCTCCCTAGAAGTCCACGCAGGAGCGGAACGAGAAAAGCAACGGCGAACCCGAATTCCAAGAGGCATTGGGAGAGTCAGCTTCCCTCAAGAAGCATCAGCCGCCAACCACCTCTCCATACCATCCCCACCTTCCAGAAGCGGCAGCTACCACCATCGTCGGCCCACCCTCGGGAAAAACTCTGCCGAATGTGTGAAGCATCTTCTTAGAAAAAAAAACATTCGTAAGAGTGGGATAGACTATAGCACCCATGATCATGCTGATGATCAATGCTAACGGCTTGCGTTTTTCGCTTTTGCATTTTCGTTGAGTTGTGGCTCGTTTCGCGAACGTGTAATATGATTTGGCTCTACGACCACCATTCTCGGTTTTTTTTTACACCTGTGCGCCCTCGCCTCTCGCTCACGCGCTGCTGCACAAGCCCACACTTCAACATGCAGTTGTTCTGCCTCAACTATGCTAATGCTATTAGTGCGGCTCATCTTGCATTGCAACACTAGAGGGCCTTCTGCCGCGTAAGCCCGTGGGCTATATTTCGGCCCACGGACGCTTTCTGCGTATGGCGGCGCCCTCTATATTACCGCTCCATCACTTCTGTTGCAGCCCCTGCTATGAAAGTATGCTCAGGACGCCGCTAAGTGCGCCGCTGCGCGGCTTGCCGCTCCGGCACCTACCACTGACGCATGCGCCCTCCTCTTGTCGTTGTAGGCGCTAGGTTCTTGTACAAAAGCGATAAAACAATCTTCGGTCTAACTTCTTTGAAACAAACAATAATGGATGTTACTTTCTTAGGGCTTCTTCTGCATTTTATATTACTTCCCACTTTCTTTTTGCTGCCCAATGAGCATTCGGACGGGACGACAGCGAGGGCAACCGCACTGACGACGGCGCGAAAAAGTGGACTAGGCTGAACAGCTAGCTGTGTAAAATAAACGGAGCAGCTCTGTCCCTTGATGTGATAGGTTTTGCCAAATCGTTTCCTTTATCCTCCAGCAATGCGCCTACGTTTCTTCTTGTTTTACCCGGGAATTTCATGCCGAGCTAAAATCTAGTAAAACGGCTTTCACATTTCTCTTTTCATTTTTATTGTAGAACGACTTCCCAAGCCATCGTTATCCCGCATTTCTTTTATTATTTCGTAATCGCTGAGCATTTATCGTTGTTGCAATTCTAGAAGTAAAGGCACTCCAACACAGGTGCTCTCAAAGGCCCGCGTATTCATCTTTCAAGCAGCGGTCGTAGATCTGATATCTGGAAGATGTGCCGCAGAGGAAATCGAACGCATAGCTGCAGCATGAGTTTTCTTCACCAATGGCGCTCTTTGCCTGCCAAAGGCTGCATCCTTTTCCTGGAAAAAGAAGGAAGAAGATTCCAGATGTACAAAAACACTTCAAGCGGTCATCATCATCATCACTTCAAGCCGTGAGATCTCGGCAGCTTGAAGTATCTCTGACGAGTCTGTGCTGCAGTATTCCTGCTCTAAATATCTATCTACCCAGGTCTGATTTAGCGCAATCTCCCCTCTGTGCATTTTGCTGTCAGCCTGAATCTATATCATTTTTGGCTCTTCTTCGCCATTTTAACTCTTTGAGAACAAGGTTGCTGAAGGAGCCCTTGCAGCATCTTGGCCTTAGTTTGGGCAGCCCGCTCTTTATGTCATTTAGCGCCGCCAAGCTTGGATTCAGCCAACAGATCTCTTTGTACCGCTGTACAAAACTTCTTGGTAGAATCTCATCGACTGCCTTGTTAAGTGTTACAATATTTTCGTTTCGATGCATTATTACATTTTCACTTAATTATTTATTCCTTTTTTATTTTAATCCAAACGCTTATACTTTTTTCAGTGCATGTCCTCTTGAGGTAAATCCACCGGTGTTGCTTTCGCGCATGCTTTTCTTTTTTCCTTTATTGCGTACAGGTGAATAGCAACCTCTGCCTCCCGATTCTTGGCCGATCCCCTACTGTGGGTATGTGACATCTTTTAAAAGGCTAACAACATGTTGTGCCCTGTGTTTACACGTCTTAGGCGTATTTGTGATGTGAAGCATTAGGCAGAAATATTGTCACAGCATGTCTGAAGGCACCGTGCTAAGAAAAGCCATATAAGTTTCCTAGTTAAAATGAAAACCAGTGCAGTAACAACTCGTCGAAGAAGCACAATTTGCCCTTCGTATGTGGTTTACTGGTGACTGAAACGAAACTCTAGGTTCGATCTGCGTTTCGGTTATAAAAAAGAACTGGGAAAATATTGTTTCTCCGAGTGCTTGTATGATTTTTGTGAGTACACGAAAGCACCCCTGCTGCCTGGTCACGAATCTTTGGAACGCTCACTGGCCTCACGAAGAGCTTTTCCGATTCAATACTGCGTATTTATGATTAGCTGTTATTTGTCCTCAGGTAGTAAAACACGCAGCGTGCTGTCTTTGCCAAAAGTTACCTCGGTTACTTTTGGCAAAGATAGCACCGTGTATGTAGGGAAATCGTGAGTGTAGGGAAAGGTGAACTATGGTGAAGCGGCGATGTTGCAGTCACCAGCGCTCGTCGGATGCGTAGATGACCTTTGCTACTGAGACTCCAAGTTACCCACCACGTAGGCCATATTTGGCTATTGCAAGGAACATCAGGAGTCTATGCGAGTGACAGGATATAGATTCAGAGCCGCCACTGTCTCGTTAGTAACGAGATCTAAGTGTTAGCGTTTGGTTGTTAGAGCACTGAGTCTTCCATGAGTTTCTCCGGAGCTCACGGCCTACTAGTTCATTGATGTCCAACTTCCTGACTCATAACTACGTATGTGCGTGGCCACCCCCACCCGCTAGAAGTAGCTCGCTGACTAAAATATGAAATTCGTTGTGAAGGTATCCAAACGTACCTGGACTGGATGCAGTACATAATAAACTGGTTAAAAAGTTTTTCGAAAAAATTTAGAAAAAATTTGAAAAAATTGTTGAAAACATTTCAAAGAAAGAATTCGGAAACATCAAAACGATGTCCGCAAATTCGCAAGAGAGCGCAATCCAGTAGCCGAACATTCCGAGGACTCCGACCATAGAATCAACTTTGAAGAAACCAGCATCCTCGGAACCGAAACAAATTACCACAAAAGGCTCCTTCTGGAATCCTGGCATATCCAAACCACCCCGAAAAATATCAACCGCACAAAAGGAAACCTGCCCCCAGTATATGCCCAGGGACTTCGCTCTTCAACGCAACGAAAAAAAGTCGCCATTCAGCACCTCCCTGCAGTGCGCCAGCGTGACTAACAGCCTAAACCCCCCCTCCCCCGCGCCTTTCGCGACACAGCTGTCGTTCTTTTCACTCCCTCCCCTCCATACTTAAAAGACGCTAGCTACTGCCCTCAGTCACCCCTGATGAAAGAGCCGAGTCGGCTTCGAAACGCTGGGTTAAAGTTAAATTTTTATGCGAAGCATATTAACGTAGGTTTCGGGCCTTCGCGCGACGCCCGGCGGTGGCCACCATTGACCCTGAAGTGGGGTCACGTGACATGACGTCACGTGATGACGTCACACCGGCTGCAGATGGGGCCTCATATCGCGCCGTCGGACGTCGCCCGGCGGAGGCCTCCACGCTTCGGTTCGCGCCGTCGCGCGCGACGCGGCGGCGGCGCCACCATCGCTGCATCACGTGATATGTGACGTCACGCCAGGGATGAAGCGGCGCGCGCCCGCCGTCGCGTCAGTCTCTGTGCCCGCAACCGCGCCAGCGTCTTTGCGCCGGGCGTGTATGCGGTCAAGATGCCTCCAAACGCTAAGGACGTTAATAATAGGAATGCAAAACGAAGGCTGCAGCGTGCTACGGAAACCGATGAAGAACGCGAAGAACGCCTAGCCAAGCGGCGCGCTCAATATGCGGCTCGACGACAACGCTTCGCATCCACTGGGCTTAACCTTGATAAGCCTCCAATTTTTTTCGTTGGAGATGTGCAGTTTATTATAATGAACTGGGCCCTTTAGGATTTAAAACAAAGAAATTGGCGTTGCCGATATTGCTAACACGACTTCGCTCGAACAACTACAGATATTTTAAAGAACTTTTTTAACTTCAATAGTTGCGAGGAAGTCTTTTTGCTGCAATCCTCGTGTCATCGTCTTAATACTGGGGATGTAGGTTTGGTTTATCCTGCTAGGCACCGCCTGTGCATTTGTGAGACTGAATTCATAGATGCCACCTTGAAATGAAAGATATGAATTGATCACCGGGAGGACATCGGTTTTAGTAAAGTTATCAAAAGCGTGTGTTCACTTTCGATAATCATTCACTGATCGCTACATGTCGTCGTAGAAGAATTTAGGCGGTTGTTCAGGGCACCAATGGTGTAAAGCGTTTGTGGTCTTCTGTCGGTGGCGCGAGTCACGCGCCCTTGGGATGTTCCTATATTTTGAGTAACAGCCGGAGCCCCCATTGTTCGTATTCCAGTGAGCAATTTGCAGCTGTAAATTGCTCGCTGGAAATTGCTCAGTGGAAAAAGGCGGGGGTCCTCTTGCAACCAGGCGTATCTGTTGTGCATGCCGTCGTCGCCCTTGCCACTTCGCCGGCTAGACGATGGCTGTTGTGAGGCACGTCTTTTTTGTCTGTCCTCCTTTCTTTTTCTTCGCTCCTGTCTCCTCTAACTTCTCTACCCGCAAGGGACAGCAGAGGTGGCTCAACGTAGAGCCGGTTGGAAGACCCGTGCAACAACAACAGGGTGTATACCTAGCGCCTAACACCTCCGTCGTGGAGACCTCCGATTTTGTGGCTACGTGGATGCCTTACTACCACCACGGTGACTGCCGTACACAACTCTTCGGAGGCTTTAACACAACCGATCATAGTTTCCCAGCTAAGATGGAAGAAGACTTCGGTTCGCATCTCGCCTCCGACCTTGCGGTGTCAACCACCCAGTGGAACCCTGCCTTATACTTGGTGTTCTACAGGTTTCCGCCTACATGTGACCTGGAAGTTTCCCGGATTGAAACTGGGGCAAATAACTACACGGGCCATAAGCCTGTCTTAACCTTACTTTGCAGACAAAATCAACATTTGGCAAGTTCGGAGCAATATCGCAACAGGACAAGTGACCAAGAACGAGCAGACACACAAAGCGCTACTCGTTCTCGCCCCAAGGGACTCGTTTTTGGTCCCTTGTCCTTTTCCGCTATTGCTACGAACTATTAACCAAAAAGCCCGAATTTCAATTTGCCAAGTGTTAAGAGTAAAGAATAAATATGTGCTGCAATAAAGATGAACACTGGCCTAAATGTGTGTAACCGCGTCTAACTGAGCTTCAGCTCGGTATAACCTGGATCAGCTACTAATTTATTCTTGATATATAGGTGCATGTCACAGTGCCTAGCAATACAGTTCATTGCGAGGAATATAAAACCATAAATGCGGCTAGTTGCATTTCTCACTAATTTAGGACACGTCCAGCTGGAATGAAAAACACTGAATCTTCTCATTACCTCCGTCAGCGTTCCTGTGGCGTCGCACTTTGCACGTAGTGCATTCGATGTACACAGTAGTGAGGTTGATGCTTATTCCTGGCTCTGCAACAGAACAATGCACACTGAGGTTATTTGCTCGATACTTATCAGACAGGAAAATACAAGCCTAAGTCATTGATTTTGAATGGCTCACAGCCTTCGTAGAAAGTGTTTTGTCGCGAATTTTCCTACTTAAATAAGTAAACTGTGAATTGTGGGGTTAACGTCCCGATGCGACCAATGGGCTGTGAAGGACGCCGCAGAGGAGATCTCCTCATTAATTTTCACCATCCGAGGTTCTTTACCATGCACTGACATAGCACAGCAACCAGGCGTTTTTGTACCTCACCTGCATCGAAATATGGCCGATGCAGCCAGTATCAAACCCGCGACCTTGGAATCAGCAGCCGAAAACCTAAGCTACTAGCTGAGCCTCACTTTCAAATTGGATCTAGCTTCATAATGTTTTTTCCTCTAAAGCTGGTTAACATCATTCTTAAGGCTTACAAGTTTCACCTTGTCTGATACAGCGATACATAATTTATAGTTTCCTCTAAAAAAACCATAATTTGTACCTTATTCCAAAGTATGAAGTATGGCAATCAGCCATTTTCTACTACTTATAGCTGTGTAGGTAGCAACTTGCTTTGGCGCATTTTGCATCAAATGTTTTGGGTGAGCAAGAAACGTGAACCTGCTAAGAAATGTGAACCTGCTTTCCTAACTCAGATATTTTCTTGTGAGGCGAAGCTAAGTTGCAGCACGCACCCACCTCATTGTTTTCGATTTGAGGTTCTAGTCAGAGCACCTCGAGCAGCCCCCATACCGGGCAAACAGCAAAGGCCTTAGCACCCCTGGACTAACGGCCCTCCCTAGTTCGGAAGGGCGCGAAACTCTTTATTTTATAACGTTTACTACCATTACTACCACCGGCACCATTCGCATGAATTGGTTTAGAAACATACGCGGTGAGCTGAAGGAGCGATGCTTAGGCGGCTGCGAAAAGCCGGGGCCTTTGGAAGCTCGCGTCCTAGGTGCAAAGCGGAGCCGAGTCGTGGCGCTGGAGAAGGGCGTAGATTTCGTATAAAAAAATGGCTGGCGGTTCAGCATTGCGAAGTACGAAGTATTGCGCGAAAGCACAGTGTTTTGAAGTTGGAAACCACTGTCACGTGCTCGAGTGAGTGTTGTTGTTGTTGTTGTTGTCCTCACACAATGGCACATACCCACAAGGGGGATTGGCCATAACCAGGCGGTGACTATTTAAATGACCAGTTGCATGTGGCAAGCATGGGATGACCTACCAAAATTTGGATCGCACAGTTTCCGTAGCCGAGGTGGTTGCAGGAGGTTAGGGGGTCATACAAACTAAAATTTAGGCAAAGAAGGGGTAGGGATTACTATAAGTGGTTGTAAAAACCGAAATACAGAAGCTGATAATGGGATGGGCAGGACGAAAGCTCATGAAGGTAGACGTTTTGATTCTAGTAGATAATTTTGAACGGCAGAGCAAACATTCCCATTGGTATGGCCAAGCATAGAAGCGCCAAGAGACAGAACAACCGCAGAAGACAGGCGCAAACTGAGATTCTGTATTGGAACTTCTAATAGTCGCCTCCTAATCGATGAGTAGCGACGGCAAAAAAGAAGAAAGTGCTCTATTGTTTCCGGCTCCGCACAATACGGACACAATGGGGAGATCGCCAGACCAGGCCTGTAGAGGTAAAAATTTAGTTGCGGCACTCGGCAACGAAGCCTCGTGAAGGAAACTTCAAGATTGCGCGATCGCCAGACTGAGCTTCTCCATGGGAACAGTAGGTGCTGGAAGTCGTCCAAGGAAGTAAGCGCTGATGCGCCCAATTCGTTCATTACAGTGTACCGTCGAAAGCGTGCCGCCGTGATGTAAGCAGTTGTTGGAAGCGGGTCAACAATCGGTCCACTCAGGGCTGCCTTCGCTAAAGCATCAGCTGATTCATTTAATAGAAGACCCCTGTGCCCAGGAACCCAAAGAAGTCGAATTGATGTGATGTGTGGAGGGATCAGGAATTTTAGTATCCGAAAGAGCTGCGATTCAGTGGACGCCGAGAGGGAAGTGCATAAAGATAACGAGTCCGTAATTATTATTACTGCTGATAAAGAAATTGGTACCTTGCGCAGAGCGAGAACCACTGCTACAAAATCAGCCAGATAGATAGGAGTGAAATCTTGGAGACGGAGAGAAAAAGACCAGTCAAGGGACTGGGAGTAAATACCTACACCTGCCTTTTCTGCACACACCGAGCCATCAGTCGCAATTGCAACATGTGAGCTGAAGGTCGACAAATAGTCCTGCAACATACCATTTAACCATGAGAAAGGCAGTAATTTTGCATTACATGGATAAATGTCATCGTAGATGATAGACACATTTGCAGGGATGGACCGCACCGGAACAATTTCAGGTATTCGCACGTTGAGTGGGCCCAGCAAAGATTCAACGAAACAGATTTGGGGAGTTTGAAGGCGAGACCATCCGACACCCAAGAACTCCGCTCGCTGCCCTAGGAAGATCAACTCGGATGCATGCTGCTCCGAGTCGCAAAACTTTAAAAACGTTTGTACTGTCAAAAGGCGAAACCTTGCAGTAAGAGACGGCACCCGCGCTTCCAGATACAAAACATTGTTTGCCACGTATTTAGGGAGACCCAAACACAGGCGCAGAGCTTCTCGCTCTAAGAGCAGAAGTGGGCGCAGTTTGTATGCAGCTGCTCCAGAAAATAAAACGCAACCGAATTCCAAGATTGGCCGGATATACATTTTGTAAATCAGCAGCAGAGCATGTCTGCGCATACCGCAGCGAGGGCTACTCATCCTTCGCAGAAGGCCTACCGCCCGAATCCCTTTCGCAGCAACCTGATCTATATGTGACCGCCAAGAGAGAGAGGAGTCATAAGTTACCCCGAGATACTTTAGGGAACATACCTGAGGAATGACATGATGACGATAAGACAATGAAATGTGTACCTGTTGAGTAACCGGAAAAGGTAACAAAGCGCACTTGTTTACATTAAGACTTAAGTGTAATTCAGATAACCATCGGTCAAGGGAATTTAAATATGACTGTAAAACCATATACACAGAATGTAAATCACTCGCAGCAGCAAAGAAAGCTATATCGTCTGCATACACGTACGTAGTCACGTCAGGGGAAGTCGGAATCGAACTGAGTAAGAGGTTGAATAGAACAGGGGAGAGAACTGCACCTTGAGGCACACCTCTAGATTGATGAAATTTCCTTGTAGAAACTCCGCGTTGACAACAATAAAATTCTCTGTCAGCCAGGAAAGCTGACACCCATTCCACAAAATAACTTGGCAAGCCCAGAGCCCGTAGTCTGTACATCAGAGGCCCATGTTCGACACTGTCATATGCTTTCGAGATGTCTAGAGTTACCAGCGCAGCATACTGTCGACGCCGGCGCGCTAGTCGGACACGGCTTTCGAGGTCAGTATGCGCACACCATATAGAGCACCCAGGCTTGAAACCAATCTGACAGGGGTTAAGTAGTCCCTTTTCAGTAATAATGGGCATGATTCGTCCATACAGCACGCGTTCAACCAATTTCACCAGATTCGATGTCAATGAAATTGGTCGAATGTTGTCTAAGACCAACCCTTCGCCTGGCATTTTAAGCACCGGGATAATTTTGGAAACACGCCATACATCCGGGATCCATGGGGTTCTAATAGAGTAATTTACCAGCTCCAATATAGCATTGGGGGATTCGTCGAACAGTATTTTAATCATCGCAGAGGTGACACGGTCAGGACCAGGAGCTGCAGAAGGTAACCGATTTATCACCTGGGAGAGCTCAGAAACCGAGACATTAAGGAAATCATCATAGTGATTCCCAAGCAGTTGTGGGCGAGAGAGCGCAGCCGAAAAACAATGTTCCAAGCCTTTGCCAATTTCTTCTAATGACCTGGCAAGCTCTACTGGAGTCAGCACATTAGAGGGAATGTTGTTAGGCGGTGGCAGCCTGTTCCTTGACCTCAGAAAGCGAAACAAGGCTTGTCTGTTATTATATTTTGATAGATGGTCATATTTCTCTTCATCATATTTTTCTTTTGCCCTCGCGACTGTGCGCTTGAAGGTAGCTGCAAGAAACTTATAATCGATCCAATTCCGGGGACATTGATTATGGATAAGTTTCTTCCAGGCTGCCTTGCGCCGCCTATAATCCTTTGAACATTCTGCATTCCACCAAGGGCTCTGAGAAGTGCCTATGCTATCGCACACTGTAAACTCTGATTGCCTCCGTACCCGATCTAAAATAGAGCATAAGCCTAACACCCTGCTCTCCTGAGACAAATTCGGCAAAGAGTGTAGTTCTGAACTGAGTGAACTTTTGAACTTGTTGTAATCGACTAGGGTGCAACTGAATCCGCCGATAGAAGTCATCGGACACACAATGTCAAAAGTGAGTGGGAAATGGTCACTGTTTGTTGCAGAGTCAACCGGAGTCCAGGAGGAAACTGCTACCCCTGGGGTTGAAAACGTTAAATCCAATGCTGATCGGGAGTGCCCACGAAGAAAGGTCGGGAAAACCCGAGTTATGACAGTTTAGGTTATTCACACAAGCCCAATCCCATAAACGCAAACCGCACTGGTCTGTTCGATAACCCCAAATCAAGTGATGCGAATTGAAATCCCCAACAAGCAACACATGTGATCTGCTGACAGAGAGTAAGGAATCTAATGGCCGTGTGTCATGAACCCCAGATGGAAAATATACATTTGCGACAGTAATGGGATGGAAACCAGGAACTGAAAGATCCACTGCCTGAATTTCGCAATGAGCGTCCACACGCTGAAACACCAATCGTGCCTTGTGACAGAATCTGGATGAAACCAGCAGAAGCAAATCGCCCCCCCTTGATGGGCGGTCCATTCTAAAAATTCGATAATGTTCCATTTGAAATGAAAACTCTTTCGACAACCAGGTTTCTTGAAGCGCAATGACATGAGGAGAAAATCGATTTGAAAGAGTTACTAAATCAGTGAAAGCTGATTGAATGGAACGGCAGCTCCACTGCAGCACTCTCAGAGACCCTATTCTGCCGAGAGATCTGCAGCAGCAACTGCCTTTTCCAAAATGCTGTGGTGACCAGTTTTTCCTGAATTACTCTTTTTTGTTTTGGATTGAGGGGAGCTAGACGGACCAGCAACGGCCAAAGGAGACCGGCTACGTTTCTGAGCTCGAGCATCGAGCTCCATCAGCTCAACACACCCATCAATTGCTCCGGTCGTGACTTCAGGTACATGAGTTGGAGGCGTGCGCTCTTTTTGCGGCTGCATTGAAACAAGGGAAGGCGTCTCCGCACTGAGTTCAGTAGGTACTGCAGGATCCACGGATGACTTCAACGCAGCATTGGAGGTGATTATTGAAGAGGTCATTTGCGCCACCATGACTTGCGATATGCACTCTGTTACCGAATTCACTAGCCGATCCATGACCTTGGCCATTGCCTTTTCAACCGCTGTAGAAATCGCATCTTACAGGCTTGAATCCACGACCGCAGTCGTCTGCCGTGCTGCCACACTTGAGTACCCGTACGTCCTTTCCTTAACAATAGCCATAGCCTCGCGCCTTGAGCACCGGCGCTTTTCTAACACTTCCAGCACCTTAACCTCCTCAGCCGTTGCAGGACAATTAGAATATGTGGCGGAGTGACTAACGCTGCACAAGCAACACATCTCATCTTTTGAACACCTTCCTTCACGGTCATGATTACCACCACACACACTGTACCTTGAGCTCGACTTGCAGGCGTTCGCGCTGTGGCCAAACCTCCAGCAGTTGCGGCATTGAAGTGGCCTTGAAGAATACGGATCGACCCTGAAAACCAGGGGCCACACCTTCAACTCAGATGGACAGGAGAGACCCGCAAAGGTGGCAATTACCGTTTCAGTTGGAAGTTTTGTTTCCTCGACGACCCGAGTGCACCGATGTACAGAAATCACCCCTGCGGAGGAGAGTTTCTCTAGCGTTTCCTTAGGGCTAAGGCGTGGGTCAACCCCTCGCACCAGACCTTTAGAGCACGCCAAGTGCGGCGGTATAAATGCGCTTACCGACTGGCTTCCAAAAGCTGTGCACGTTAACAAATCCATGATGCAGGCCTGGTCGGCCGACCTGCACACCACACCTCCTCTGCCGTACTGCCGGACATCACAGATTTTTGAGAAGTGAGGCGTAATCGCCTGTAGCGCAGTCTGAACCGCATCCGGGTTATTGAGTCGAATGGCGCCACCATCCGATGGAACCAAGGCCACGGGAATAGTGCCGACGCTACCCCGAAAGAAGGCGTCCAGGGGGAGTTGGTTAGGGGGGAGGCTGGCCGACCAGGGGGAGCTCCCCTGGCCAGGAGAAGACGTCGACATGCGCCCCTAGCGACCTGCAAGCGCCCTGCAAAAGCGAAAGACAATCAAGCAATCAGAAGCTAGTGATACGAACAGTCACCGCCCAGTGAGACCACGCCCGCCTGTGGGAACAGGGATAGCCACGTCCACGAACGAGCCACTGTTGTTGTTGTTGTCCTCATACTAGGGCACATGCCCACATAGGGTGATTGGCCAAGAATTTGGGGGGCACAGAGAATTTTTCAGGTAGATAATTCTTGGACGAAATTAAAATGAATGGTAAGGACGAAAGAAGGAAACAAAAAGGAACATCGAAATGAAACGGGAAATGCAGAACGCACGCAGGTGATCGAATCTGATGTTTTGTTCATAGCCGAGTAGTTAAATGATAATGATAATTGTAAAAATGAAAATAATTTTGAAAAAATTAAAAAAGATTAGCAAGGTAGCCGTCTTGATTTCATTAAAATATTTTGCACGCCGGTAAAAACAGACTTTTGGCTGTAACCAAGTATCCTGGCTCCAAACGATAATATGACTGGGCTGCTCAAACAAAGGGCAAGCTGTTGTAGTGGGTTCTCTAAAAACCGTCTTCGCATCATGGTGCAGCGGCGACAAAAGAACAAAAAATGGTCTATGGTTTCGTGCTCACCACAGAATACACAGACTGGATTAAGCGCCAACCCACACCTGTGCAAATAAAAACTTAAGGGTGGGATCCGGCAGCGGAGCCTTGACAGAGATACCTCTACACTGACCCAGGGAGCCAGTTACGCTCGTCGTCAACTACTTCTTCGTCAATGCCAATTACCCAATGTAAGCCGGTGGTCTGCGCACCAGTGCCGCGTTGGGATGGCATATAAGATGGAGGAAGCAGTAACTGATTTTTGATAATAGGATTAGGTTTGGTTTATGGGGGTTTAACGTCCCAAAGCGACTCAGGCTATGAGGGACGCCGTAGTGAAGGGCTCCGGAAATTTCGACCACCTGAGGTTCTTTAAAGTGCACTGACATCGCACAGTTCACGGGCCTCTAGAATTTCGCCTCCATCGAAATTCGACCACCGCGGCCGGGATCGAACCCGCATCTTTCGGGCTAGCAGCCGAGCGCCGTAACCACTCAGCCACCGCGGCGGCCTGTTAATAGGATTAGTACGAGTATAATAAATCCGCTGGAAAAGACAATCGAAAATAATTATTGCGCGAAGAAAGCGCTGGAAGACCAAGTGTCGACTTTAATGCAGGAACGCTTGCTCTTCCTGTGTAATTTCAAACAATAAAACAGGCGCCGCGTTTCTGTACAGACTCTAAAGCGTTAATTAGAGATATTTGATTAGAATCACGAATAGAGCATGCGTATTCTAGTTTAGGTCTTATTAACGTCCTGTTCAAATGAAGTTTAACGGAACTGTCTGCAGCTGTGAAATGGCGGCGTAAGAAAGCGAGTGTGCGGTTAGCGTGGTTAGATGCATAGTTCACGTGCATTTTCCAGGAGAGATTGTGAATTACGTGAAGACCGAGATATTTTCACGATGAAACAGGCGACAACAAAGTGTTATTAAGAAGTGTCTGTAAGGAGTGTTCGTTAAAGAAATGCTCCTCATAAAGTTGGGCAGCTCATTTACGGGCGTCTTTGTGGCGCCAGATGTAGTTACGGAGAGCGAATCTTTGCTTAGTCGAGCATGACGAACGAGCCAGCGTTTTTGACAGGAAGAGTGGAGAAAGTGCCCCTCTGCCTAGTACAATGTTTTTTCACCCGTGCACTGCTATTGACTATACGTGTTGTGTGACTTAGTGCAGTTCGTTCCTGACCTGTCCCGCCTGATAATATAATTATCAAGAAACCTCAAGAAGAGCAACAATAATCACCATTATTCTGTACCAAAATTAACTGCAAAACAAAATTCACGAATATATCCTGCTGTATTCGTATAGTGAGGGCGCGATCTGTCCGTTACACTGCTATCAGGAAGAACATTGCTGGTAGCGTACGATAGTATAAGCTGTCAGTGACGTGCTGGCTAGAGGTGGCCACTGGGCCTACATACACTGAAAGGTGCGAACTTCCCGTATATGTCTGGCGAGGCATCGTCTGTCCGAGTGTACATGTGCATTAAACTTTTCACACGTGCCGGGCAGCTTAGGAAAACCAACGACTGCGTTGTCTTTCTTCTGTCGTCCGTGCTTTGTTTTTCTTTCTTTTGTCGTCTATTCGTTTTTTTGCGCTACATATTTCCTCTTATGTGATGAAGCAACAGGCCCAAATCACCACCCTTCATCAGCGGTAAGAGCATACCTTCCTTTCTACAATTTAGAATGAAAGCGCTATTTCAATACCAATCCTAAAAAAGTTCCTTGTAAAGAGAAGGTAGGCAGATGGTTCTTGACAAGCACAAAGTAAACAAAAGAGGGAAAAGCCTCAGAGTGCTCGCCAACATTTCGGCAAGAGGACTTGCCTAGTCAAAACGTTGGCAAGCACCCTCAGACATTGCCTTCTCTTCTTCATTTCGTGATTATCCTGAAAAGGGCGAGATTTGTCTGACGCCTCTCAGATACCTGCAGAAATGAAATAAGTATTGCCCCGACTGGGTTCAGAAACGCGCATAATCGATTCTCTTGGTCAGTGGACATCTGAATCGCCCTTTGAGCTACTTGGCGGTAATGACAGATGGATGTGCGCTTCTTGGGTTTGCGCAGACAGCGTTTTGTACAGAAGCGCGGCACTGGAGCAATAGGCCACCGGCGTTCATTGGATTCATTGGCGTTGACTTTGACAACGTTGTAGACTCCGTTGATTTTGAAGAAAGGAAAGGCGCATAACTGGCCCCATGCGTCAATAAACACTTCATTCGCGCTTTCAGGTACGGGGCGGTGGTGTCCACATGCAACAACCTCCTATCGCACAATGTTTCTTGCTTAGCAATTCTAAACCGCCAGCACATTTTCTACTCAAAGAATTGGTCCAAACGGCTTGAAAGTGCTGTCATTCAACTGTTAGAAGCATTCTGAGTGCAATTTTACGACTGGTATGCACATGAGACATCGGCAGAGCTTGAGCGTTATAATGGGTTAAACGCAAAGCGCTGTATAAGAACAACTGTCCATGTTCGTTGAGCCGGGTCTGTGAGTCTGCAGCAGTGCACCGGCCTGTTGTATTCATTGGCCGTCGCTTACTTCTATAGAGGTCTGCTTCTTCGCGGGGACCTTGATGTTGTGCAATCTCGTATCGCATTTGAGGTGTAGTATATGGCCAGCTGGTTCTTAAGTGATTCAACACAATCCTGAGCTCCTCTTTCATGCAGCTCCGCGAATGGTTAATTATGTTTAATGCTTAATTATGCTTAATGCAGCACGTGATGCTCTATGCTATGCCCGCATGATTCGATATAATGCTTTGCTTGCACGTCCTGGGTCCTGCGCAGAATTTTCATGCCCAAGAAAGAAATCAGCTTCCTTTACATCAAAAAGAGTATCTGCCACTTTCCTCGACAGAGCGTCGCCTTTGCTCCGCTTACATGAACTCGACAGGGGTCGAGTCGAGTCCACTTTTTTGAGGCACTGAGAAAAAATATCGAGGGAAGGAGTAGAAAACTGTTCACGCTCTTACTACTCAAAAGTCGCTCTTTCTTGCCAGTTCAACTCGATCCACGCTTTGGCAAGTTCATGCATACGGCGTTAATACTTGTTCGCGCTAGACGTCACCGCCCCTTGCATGCCACCGCAACACAAAAATATCACCCGATAAACCCGAATGGCGAAACCCTTAGCTGAATAACCCGGTTTGTACCCGAATTTCATATCACAAAATATCACCCGATTATCACCCCTCGAATTCCGGAAAAAAGAAAACCTGGAAAGGAAGGGCCCTAACTATCTTTCATTTTATATTTTGAACTCAGAAAGCGACACATGGACTATAGTGAAGGGAACGTTAGGAGATAAGGGGCAGCGGGAAATCTGAAATCTAAGAAAATGTCTTTTGAAATAATTTTCGTACTCTTTACTTTAAATTTTGTAGCGGTTTATCACAAACACTGCTTTAATAAGTGCCTCATGGGTGAAGTTATTGTAGGAAAATAGATTTCATCTAATCACCCGGTCCATGCGATACCGAGTCAAAAATATCATCTGGGCTGTAATGTTGCTCTTTCCACTCCTCACCAAGCTACAATAAAGCCGTATGAACATTGTAGGTATCGGAATAAATACTTGAATTAACAAATACATGTCACCACCTGTGCTTATTTACTAAAGCGCACCAACATCGCAAAGCAGGTGGGCTGTTTTCTATTCCGCTGCCATGGAAATGCGCCAGCTAAGGCCATGATGTACTATCGGAATCGGTCGTTGAACTCTGTAGTCCCTGGGTCACCACGGCTTATCGAAATAGAATCTGTTGCAGGGCGCTTCAAGAGGGCACTTGCAAGATGCTTACCATCAAAGCAGAATATTTTAATCACGTTCTTCACGGTGCATCCGGGCGAGGAAAGTGGTGTTCCCCTCATTCTACAAGGATATGGTGCCACATATCACGTAAGAAACGAGAAATGCACACTGACCAGAAACATTTTTCAGCTTGGGTTGTTTATGCGTATTTCAGTAGGCCTAGTGCGGATTCGTCACAACAATTGCCACTCAGAAGCACCTCTTTCTTTCCTGAGAGCAGCCCTCTTTATAGATGAGCGTGAAATAGCAGTAGAAACATTTTTTGCGAATTAGCCGCCACGGTGGCTGAGTGGTTATGGCGCTCGGCTGCTGACCCGAAAGACGCGGGTTCGATCCCGGCCGCGGAGGTCGAATTTTGATGGAGGCGAAATTCTAGAGGCCCGTGTGCTGTGCGATGTCAGT
Organism: Amblyomma americanum; assembly: GCA_030143305.2. Lineage (NCBI taxonomy): Eukaryota > Metazoa > Arthropoda > Arachnida > Ixodida > Ixodidae > Amblyomma > Amblyomma americanum. Next base: position 36,889 of record JARKHS020029725.1, on the reverse strand, counting down.
GCATATGTTAAAGAACCCCAGGCGGTCGAAATTTCCGAAGCCCTCCACTACGGCGTCCCTCATAGCCTGAGTCGCTTTGGGACGTTAAACCCCCGTAAACCAAACCAACCATTTATTGCGAATTCAAAATAAATACAGTCTTCTGTTGCGGTTGCTGTCTTTATTTCACGACCGTGAAAGCTACCAAGCACTGCTAACGCTTTCAGTTCATTAATTCATTTGAGGTTAAACGCCCTTGCTCTCTCCTAGGACCCCAAATATATCTCTTTTGGCCGAATATGTTCGCTTGTAGAAGCGACAGTTGTCAACACCGCGTCTCTCGGTCGTGCGGAGTTGATGCACAAGCTACTTCATTTATTATCATAAGATATTGTTGTACCAAGACCAAGTCGCCAGACACTGAGAAGCCCAACAGGATTTAATTCACGACGTTTCGGCTGGAGCACGAGCCTTTTTCGAGTGACAGGGGCAGTTGCGCATCGCTTAACCGCTGCACCACTGCGCCATGAGTGACATGCGGACTGCCCGCAATCTGTGAATGTAAAACATAGAATGGCCACCTCCGCATATATGGGCAAGTAGGCAGAACCTAGGCGACAGAATAGCAATACTTGCACCGGAAAGACCTGCAATGCTACCGCATGGAACACTTGAGGGTACGTTAATCGTTTTGTGATGGTGAAAGAAAGAACTGTGTCCGTTTCTGCACAGTTATAAGCAAAGAGGACTCAAGAGCGCTGAAGAAACCCATTAACTTGGTTGCGTTATATTCTTAAGGCGGCGTTTAAGTGTTCTCTGAAGTTCTTTAGTATAGTAACTTATGAAACCGAGTCAGCGCGACAAATGACGCTTCGTCCATGCGGCGTCAAGTGGTAAAATTTGCCATGACGCATAGGTTTTATCGAAACCTCAGGTTCCACTAGGTTGCTTTTAAAATTATTACCCAAAAATAATACTGGCTATATATATCGCAGACGCCAGCACCGCTTTTTCTAACAGCTACATTTGCCATGCCACTGAGAGCGTTTGGTCAGTCTACGTTTCAAAAAAATACTTAGTAGGTGATCAGAAGGTATGTAAAAAACGGTTAATATTGGAAGCAATAAAGTTAATATGTCTGATGTTTCTTCCAGCATACTGAGAAAAGGACTCTATTATTGAGCTCTGTCGTATTCAAAAAGTACAGTATAGCAACTGGAAGCTAATATAATCGACTGTTGGGAGAGCCGCGATGTTTAACACAGGATGACATAGCCTTCAGCTCTGGCCTGACTGTGTTTGAAAATTTGAAATATGTATTTCTGCCAAAACCGCGACTTGTGCTGACGGTATTTTCGTCATAAATAAAGGTCTACAAGAATATGTCAATGCTGTAATGCCCTTCACCAGCAGAAGACTGCCACTTTCAAGTAAGCTCAAAGTTGATATGTAATGAGTGCTTGTTTTATTTCTTTGGAGCGCAGCATTCTCGATTTTTAACGCCGAAGAAATTTCAGGATTACACACATATTGCGCTTAGATTCACTGATAGTTTTATTTACTCTCACAACAATCCTAAAATTTGACTCCCGCTGAAGGGACTTTGCAGCAAAATGAATCGAATTGGTCAATTCACTTTCATTTGCTTCAATTTGTCTCTCTACATCAAAGACAGAAGGCTGGGGGCTAGTGGGCTAGACAAGGCGCATGCGCTTGTGTCTTGTCGCTGAGTTGTTTTGCGGAACGGAACCTCATGTAAAAGATACCTTTACATAGGTTTGCATGAACACTATCTCTTTCTTTACTTCTCTGTCTGCAGGCACAGCCGAAGTTTTGAAATGCAGCACGGTGGCTTGCTGCAGCAGGTGAAATTGAAGGCAAAAAAAAATTTTTCAAGAAGGAAACTGCTAGAACTTCCCAGTGCGCATCATGGGGGCTTAATATTCTAAACAAACTGAATACCACGCTGCTCAAGTAGTCAAGGATTTCATTAGTTAATGATGTTCTCGGCGTTGCTACCTCTGAGAGCCTAGGGCGCAGTACACAGTGCAACACTGTAACTTTAAACCAGTTCGTTTTTTCACAAATATGTCTCATTACCTCTACATATTGCCGCAAAGTAATTTGAAATCAGCTTACTTTTTCAGAATTAATTTTCATCTCCTGTAGGACAAAAGCTGACGTTGTAAGAAATGCAATAGGGTAATCAAAATTGAGTCTCGGTCTCGGCATATGTCTTTCCTTAGGAATACTGGCCTAAGCTTTGTTTTGCTCAACGTGCCCAAGCGCTAAGTCCGGAGTTACGCCACTCACTGTTGATTAACGGCTTAGTACGGAAGCATAGTTGGATTCTGCAGTTTTATAGTTAACTTACGCAATGTCACCTGCACCGTATTTCGCATTGAACTAAGCTGACACGCCGTCAAAGCAGCTTGTCTCGTAGATGGCGATGCACTTTGCTGCGCCGCCGAAGTAAGGGCCTATCTCGAAATTCCTGTACATTATGTGCCAGACTTCTTTAAAGGAAGCACTGCAGAAAGAGAAATCTACAGCCCGAAATCATTCGGCTGCCAACGTTAAACCACCGTTCTTAGAATTCTAATGAGGATATTTTGGTTTCTGGGGGATTTTGAATTGGTGGCTCGAATAAGCTTTTTGCCTCGTCGATTAAGCCATGTACAGTTAAAATCAAGCTTTAAGAGATACTGAGAACAGACTGAGGTTGGGCTGTGTGTGCAGAAGAATGCCACGTTTTAGTTGAAAAAAAGACCCGCCGTGGTGGCTCACTGGTTAGGCGCTCGGCTACTGATCCGGAGTTGCCGGGTTCGAACTCGACCACGGTGGCTGCGTTTTTATGGAGGCAAAACGCTAAGGCGCTCGTGTGCTGTGCGATGTCAGTGCACGTTGAAGATCCCCAGGTGGTCGAAATTATGCCGGAGCCTTCCACTACGGTACCTCTTTCTTCCTTTCTTCTTTCACTCTCTTCTTTATCCATTCCCTTACGGCGCGGTTCAGGTGTCCAAAGATATATGAGACAGATACTGCGCCATTTCCTTTCCCAAAAAACCAATTATTTATTTATAGTCGAAAAAAGATACTTTCGCTGAAAGTAACTCTGTTGCTAGCTGTAAAACGTCCAAAATGCAATAAAGGTCTGACCACTGTCGGGTGTTTTAGCAATAAAACTGCGGTGATTTCAAAGCTGCTTCCTTATACGAATTTTTTAGGTGGCGCTACATCAGTATTCACTTGCCAATAGGGGATCACTTTCTGTCTAGACAGCACAAAATTAAAACTAATAATGCGGAAAATGCGTCCCATTTTTTAATCCAGTGTTTGTCTGTAATGAACATGTATTTTGTACCTAAATATATACAAGTATATCCGGAAAGCGTCACCGAGTCGATTTTTTTTAGAAATATAATTTCATCTAGTTGTTCTCAATGTCCCTTTAACTCTCTATACAATAGCTAATTAGGTCGACAGAGGCAGCCCAAGTAGCACAGGTAATCGGCTCAATATTGCAACAGGATGGTTATATCCTGGTGCTTTGTAGAGCCGGCCTTTGCCAATATGATTCCAATATTGGGCCAATTACCTGTGCTGCTTGGGAGACTGACATTTTCCCGTTTTCATTGGCATTTTGTGAGCTAGATGCTAAAATCAAAAATTTTCCTTCATTTGATATATGTTTTCTTGTTAGCAAATTCTTTCCGGTTTACAGTTATATGAGGCACCCAACGAATTCGAGTGCACTGCCCGATATCAGGTTTATTCAAGGCCTCTTTCATTGTAGAACACAATAATGCGTTCACGGAGGAAGCTGGTACAAACTAAAGTGAACAGGCCAGTCACGAAGCTTTGATCCCCAGTTCAGCCAGTCACTCAAGTTGTCAACGATAGCTCCTAAATACTTTCTAAAAAGCTAATTATGTTTGGCGCAAAAACAGTGGCGCTTGGCTCAAAAGCATCGTTTTGCCTATTTCAATTCTATCAGAACTTCGAGCTGAGATGCGAGTATTGCCGCCTCCTACAGCATTGAACCGAACACGAGAGGAAAGGCAGAAGATTATTCTCTTCCATGAATACTGGCCTTTTTTCCTGAGAACCCATAACGCTCGACATTTTTGCTGCTAATAGGTCTACACTGAAAAATTCCTAAAACGGTGTCAACTATTATCACATCATTTAGTACCCAGCATAGTTATTAATTAGCAGCATGTGTAGTATCAAATATTCTTCTTTTCGTAGTGCTTCGATGCTAAACTTACTTTTTTCCTGAATCTTGGTGTTAGATGGCGCGACAAATAAATTTTTCTATGAACAACCGTAAGCAAAGCGTCTATGCTACTGACTTATATCGGCGTTACTAAATCAGTAAATCCCAAAACCCTTTCAGATTGCCAGGCTCACCTTCCCCTCGTTCTGGTAAACTCCGAATGCCGAATTGTTTTCTGGAAAGAGAGAGGGTTTATTCACGGGAAAGGTAGAGAGGTTGGCCTGAAAAATAAATATCTAGCCTGCTACCCTGCACTGGGGAACGGGGTAAAGAGAAAAAAGAGTATCACGATGGGAGATAATGATGATAGGAGGAGGTAGATGAAAAAAAACACAAGGAAAAAACAAGGCACACGTTCTAACATCACAAACGCGAGGCAAGGCCCGTGTCGCTTAAAAAAAGTGAGAGCGCTCGGGTTGCCTGTACAGTTTTCAAACTATCTGGCCAAGCGCCGAGGATTAAATCCTCCGAGAGGGGCCTTGTGTCCATACACCTCGAAACAGATGCAAGCATAAGTCTTTCACGTGTATATGCTGGGCAAGTCACAGTAACCACTGCAACCGCTGCTTCCAAAGCAAAGCCTCTGTTAGCCATTTTTCTTTCTCTATGTTTCTTTACTGATGTCGCGAACGGTGTCATAATACACTTTTCATCCGTCACATAGTGTCCGACTACAAACACGTACTTTGGTTTTCGTTCTGTCCTGAACGCCAGTCGTTAATAAAAAAGAAGCGTTTGGAGGCTGTTAATGTACACAGACTTTCACGATACCGGATATCAGTCAGAGTATAGCGGTACAAATAGCCTTACATCTTTCCCCATCCGTGCAGAGTGGGTGGATTTATGTCGAGGTCTTCGAACGCATATGCCGAACATCGCAGTGTAATCGAAAAGGTAGAAAACGACAGTTAAGGATGAATTATGCGGGAAGGGGCGTCATTTATCGAGACGATGTGCTTCCGGTTGCCGTTATCCTCGCTTGAAATTTCACGCACCGAAGACGAGTGTGGCATTGCGCGTAAAAGTAAAACACAGACTTTGAGCCACGCTCTGTCACTCAGTTTTTATGGGAAAAAATGTGTCATCTATTTATTCCGACGCGAAAAAGTCGTTGAAGCAGAAAAGAAAGCAACCAATAAAAATCCCTCAAGAGCTCTTGCAGCATTTTCGAACAAGGACGAAATAGCTAGAGTTAGTAGTGAAAACTCCACTGCAAAATTTTAAAATTATTCTCATTTGTGTTGTCGAGGCAATCCTTTAGTGGCAACGGAATGACTGCAAGGTTTCCTATTTATTGATTCAAGATCGAAACCCCTAAATAGTACAAGAGAGGGAAGAATTTGTGGAGACAGCATGAGCGTTAATAGCCTGACAAGGATCTCTCAACGAGTGTTTTCATTAGGTGTGTTTGCCGACAGGACGAAATAAATTGAGTTCAAACAATTCATTAACCTCCCATGATGCATAGAAGTTCTACGCTGCGAAAGCAGGTGAGCATAAATAAAAAGTTAGACGCAGAATGCACTGTCTGAACAATTCCTTTGGCATGCAGAAAGAACAAGCTTGATGTGTGAACGCCGCATCTACGCCAGCGATTTCTGTCGGTCCCCTTTCGTGTCTCTCTCAATAGATGTCGCAGATTACTTTGTGTGTAGAGGGGAGCAGGACGGTAAAAGAGGTAGTTATAATATGAAAGTGAAAAGAATAAACGCATCAGTCATAAACGTCAGGAGTAGCTGGGGATATAACAAATATTAGGTAATTTAAATAACCTGAAAAGTCTCAACGGTAGGAGGCTGGACGTTTGCAAAAGCAGCTGTGTGCTTGAAGGCTGCTACAAATTATCTTTTTGAAATAAGGCAGAGGGCAGTCGGCAGGCTTTTTTTTTTTTGGTGCACTGGTGAAGACAACCAATGAGCAGTCTGGGGTGGTCAATATTCGATGCAACTGGGTCAAAAATTCAGGCAAAACAGTTTGGGGTGGTGAAAATTCGAAGCAACTAGGGCAAAAATTAAGCCAAAACATTCTGGTGTGGTCAAAATTCGAAGCAAGTGGGGCAAAAATTAAGGAAAAACAGTCTCAGATGGTGAAAATTCGAAGCAACTGGGGCAAAACACAATGAAAGGATTATACAAATGGGGGAGAGGCGTTGTGTGGTGGAAGTGTTCAGGCATGCACACGTCTGCGATGCTGCATGAAGGAGAAAATCTCTACAGCTTGCAAATAAATACAAATTTTGAATGGCAGCTCAAATATCTGAATCTGGAAAAAGCAGCGCTTAATACGAGGATGGAGGAACAGGAAATACGTACACTGACTACAGTCAGATGTATTTCGCAGACGATTTTGTAGCGATGTCTACATTACGGTAGCATTTAGAGCCTTCAGCGTGGTGGCGCCGCCACGCTGCCACGTGGTTGGTCACGTGGTGCAGAGCAGCTGCCGGCGGCGCGGCGCCGTGGCTGATCACGTGGTTGGTCACGTGACCAAGTTCCACTCGGCCAGCTGTAGCTATCGCGTCATTCCAGGTTTAACCAGAGCTAAATCATCACCAATATTTCAAATTTGGAAACAATGCAACATTATAGATACATTCAGAATTATCAAAGGCGGCGGCTTTGTGCTGGGCCATGTTTTGTAGCGATTAACTACATTATAGTAGCATTTCGAGCCTTCAGCGTGGAGGCACCGTGGCTGCGCCGCCACGCTGTCACGTGGTTGGTCTCGTGGTGCGGAGCAGCTGCCGGCGGCGTGGCGCCGCGGCTGATCACGTGGATCGGCACGCGGTTGGTCACGTGACCAAGTTCCACTCTGCCAGCTATCGCGTCACTTCAGGTTTAACCAAAGCTAAACCACCGCCAATTTTTTTGCGTACACTTATGAGCAGGCTTTTTTTTCCTCGTGACGTTAACAACCCGTTTCTGCGGAACTTATGTCAGCTGAGATTGGGGCGTGCGTTGCTTGACATTTGTTGTTGGAACGAAAAGCTTCTCACGTGGAACTTTTCGCTATGAAATAAATTATTACCAGTGTAAAATTTCAGTTGCGCGTTCGTAGAAAAAAATAGTTATCTGGTCTAAAAAGAAAAACCTTTATGGTGATTCATCTGCTAATTTTCTGTGCCCTTGAACAGAGCCTTGTTGTATAGAAGACCTAACGGTAATGTATTGGCGACAGTGAAGAGAATGTACGTATGTACATTAAGTATCTAAAACTTTTTATTAAATTTGCATAAAGGAACAATACCAGCTTAGAAGTATTTAATGGGAAAGGTTCAGTTTATTTCTGTCGGGTTGACACTTGATCCGCAAATAGCCTGAAAAAGTAGATCACGAATTTCTACATTGTTGCGAGGGGTTTTATGTCGGATACGTTCATCGAAAGATAATCAAAAAAGAATTAGTGCTTGACTCGCAAGGTATCAGGCACCTACCTAGAGTCAATGAGGATGGCGTTCCGTTTGGCCAGGTTATGTCCATGGCCTTTAATATTACTTGATACATGCCCTGCGCTGATGTATTTCCCGTAGAATGTACCGTCGGGAACAAAAGTAACAAACCTCTCTCCCTCAAAGTTCCTGCTCCTGCCACCTTGCGTGGGGGCGCCACCTGATAAAACGTTTCTGGCGTCGAGACCGCGCGCAGTGGGCCCGCTTCGACACCAGAAGTACTTTGTCATGTGGTTCCCCTCAGCGGAGTCGCATGGGTCGGAACTTGGAGGGAGTGTCTGTTAGTTTTACCCTTGATAGTACACAGATTCTTCGAGGTGTTGGAATGGAGTGAATAAATATGCGAGCCAGAGTGGCAACCCGGCTGGAGCCGCTGACGGATCTCAATGTATTTTACCATGACAACGCGAGCGCTCAGATAGATTTAGGCAAGTTGTGCAAAGTTCGTGAACATCTTTCTGTGTGTTTTCATTGTGCTATCGGGGATAAAAGTGGCATACTACAAGCAGCCGAAGCCGGAGCAACAGAAAACTGCATCGTAACGCCATCTACAGGCGGCATCTGGGATTGAGACAGCCAATTGGAGCCTTTTATTATCTGCAGGCATGCCGCTTGACTCAGTTCAATCTTTCGTGCTTTAGATGGCGTTACGATGCAGTTTTCCATTGTTCCGTCTCCCGCTGCGTGGAGTATGCCACTTTTGTCCCTGATAGTGTATTATCGAAACCTGGCAATAAACCCGCCGCGGTGGCTCAGTAGTCAGTGATCAGTGGGAGCTCGGCTACTGATCCGGAGTTCCGGGTTCGAACCCGACCGCGGCGGCCGCGTTTCGATGGAGGCGAAACGCCTAGGCGCCCGTGTGCTGTGCGATGTCAGTGCACGTTAAAGATCCCAAGGTGGTCGAAATTATTCCGGAGCCCTCCACTACGACACATCTTGCTTCCTTTTCTTCTTTCACTTTCTCCTTTCCTGCTTCCCTTACGGCGCGGTTGAGGTGTCCAATGATATACGAGACAGATACTGCGCCATTTCCTTTCCCCAAAAACCAATTATTATTATTATTATTATTATTATTATTATTATTATTATTATTATTATTATTATTATTATTATTATTATTATTATTATTATTATTAACCTGTCAATAAAAAATGAAAATAAAACCCTTGCTGTCTCAGTGGTTAGACCGCTCGGCTGTTGAGCCCCAGGAGATCAGTTCCACCCCGGCCGCTTGGCTGCATTTCGATGGAGGCGAAACACAAGTGGCCTGTGTGCGACCGGAGGTGGTCGCAATGATTCCGCAGCCCTCCACTACAGCGTCCCTCACTGCCCATACTTCGCATTGCGAATTTAAACCCATATACTATGCTATGCTGTACCATACTGAACTATACTGTACTGTACTATATAGCAAGGTACTGTTCTATACTATGCAATACTATACTGTAATAAAGTTTCTAAAAGTTTCGTTTCTTAACTAGGAGATAAAACGAACGTGCTCTGATACACGTATCTCTGTGGTGTTTCTCGGTCTCGTGTGCTCCCAAGAAATCTTGGAAGCACATGAAGTCGGGAAATGCTGGTGGGAGACGTGTAACAGTACACCTTCCGTTTACCTACTAAATAAAGAACCTAATTTTTGAAAGGACAACGCAGCGAGCCATGGAAAGAAAAATGATAGGTGTAACGTTAAGAGATCGGAAGCGGGCAGAGTGGGTGAGGGAACAAACACGGGTTAATGACATCCTAGTCGAAATCAAGAGAAAGAAATGGGCTTGGGCAGGGCATGTAATGCGAAGGCAAGATAACCGCTGGTCCTTAAGGGTAACGGAGTGGATTCCAAGAAAAAGTAAGCGGAGCAGGGGGCGGCAGAAGGTTAGGTGGGCGGATGAGATTAAGAAGTTTGCAGGCAAAGGGTGGATGCAGCTGGCAAAGGATAGGGTTAATTGGAGAGACATGGGAGAGGCCTTTGCCCTGCAGTGGGTGTAGTAGGGCTGATGATGATGATGATGATGATGATGATGATGATGATGATGATGATGATTATGATGAAGCTCACCCAACAATCTTCCTGTACATTCGTTCTTTTTACCAGTTGAGTTGAGTTTGAGTTGAGGTGTTGAATGCTACAGATGGGGTTAGACTTGCTTTATCTGCCGGCAATTGCTCCACCGTAGCGTCCCTTCTATATTAACAATGTCCTGAAGCCTCTCGCATCTACACAGCTATGCGCCCAGTCTCTTAAAATAGCACACATTCTCTCCCGTAGTCACCATCTATGCACACAATCAATCCACACAGTCCACATCACAGTCCACTCCAGAAGTCACCATCTATGCACATATTCAGTCACAGTAGAACATAGGCCATTGTAGTGCCACAATCCATACACACATTCACTCACAGTATAACGTAGTCCACTCCAGAAGACATCATGTACGCACACATTCCATCACAGTAGGCCATAGTCCGTTCCTGCTGTCACCATTTAGAAACAAGATCCGTGTCCTGCAGAAATGTTAAAAGAAGGTGTGCAGCCTCCCTTCTGCATGTCTGGTTTCCACTCGGGTAGACAATGTCCTGAACTGTGCCGTGACGGGTTCCTGTCTTCTTGAAGGAAGCGAACATCACATGCCTTTCCGCGTTGTACTCTGGGCAGTACATAATTATAATGTTCGATATCCCCGCACACACCACATAAAGAGCAGAGCGGACACGATGCTATGCCGGCCTTATGCATCCATGCAGGAGTGCGAGCAGAGGCCGTGCGAATTCGATGTAGAAGGGTCGCCTGAGATCTTTTCAGTCCCTTGGTCACACAGGGCTTGTGGGACTCACTCCACAGGGTACTGAAGTGATCGAGCACCGTTTTCCTGTAGAGACTTTTTCCACCTTGAGGTACTTTTTTTTTATAGAACCTTTGAGAGAGCTTTATGGGCGAGATTGTCTGCCACCTCATTACCGTTGACTCCTATGTGAGAGGGCACCCATTGGAAATGTATAGTAAAGCCTCTGCTGTGCAGATTCTGCACCAAGCGCAGAGAGCTTGTAGACAAGGCGTCAGTAGGGAATCCGCGCTCTAACCTCTGAAGGGCAGATTTTGAATCAGTTAGGATGACAACAGGTTGAGCCGGACAAGACCCTAACTTCCGTAAAGCCGCCTCAATAGCAACACTTTCAGCCGTTGTGGAGGATACGACAGCAGTACAGCGTACGGACCACTTACAGTCCAAAGAAGGAACGTAAAAAGCCGCTGCGCTAGCTTTTTTGACCTTGTCCACAGAACCATCCGTGAAAATCCTTGAAAGTACAAGCGAACGCGTTGCTGCCAAAGGAGAGCTGCGCTTTGCGCTCGCATGGGGAATTGTGACCTTACAGTCGGGGGTCGGAAAAGACCAGGAGGGTTTCAACCGTTTCCTTTGCCTTCGGACATTAATTCCTAAAGAACTAAGAGTATTGAGTGCCAAGTAAGCCTTCGACTCATTCTCTTGCAGAGCCGCTGGAGAAGGAACTCACTGGTTCACCTTTAGGTTTTCTTATCATGGTTGTTTCTTCAATTATTCGAGATCTGCTCACGCGCATTTCTTGCTCATATATGAAACATATATTTTTTATTTAATTCTGCTACCTCTATAGCCGCCCGCACTGTCCTCTTCCCTTTTAGGTGTTGTTTTAACACTGCCCTTTTCGTTCAGTTATTGTGTCTGGCCATCAGGCCGCCCAGCACAACCTGTTACTATCAAAATGTGGAGATATGTTCTGTGCTACTTTTCAGCCTAGCATTTCTAGCGGCCGTCTGCTGTTTGTGTAGGTGAGTTGTTGAATTTTTTTATTGGTTTTATCTTTCTATTTCTGACTGCTTTTGCTTCATATGTTTGACTCTGCTTTTGCTACGATTGTTATTGGTTTTTTACTTTTTATATTTTGTTTTTGGTTTCTGACTGCTTTTGCTCCTCCTGTATGACACTGCTGTTGCTACGATTGTTTGACACTGCTTTTGCTAAGAGATGACCCTTTTTCCCGTTTTTAATCCCTTTGACCTGTTAGTCTAGTCTGCAGTATATAGTCTGTTAACCTGATGTAGCGGCTTTTCATACCACGTGCTGGGTTCGAAATGATAATAGGATGAGTATCATGCTTGAGCGGAACTGTTTAAATATGCCACTTTTCCTTAGAATAAACAGTTGGTAGTGTGCGCATGTGGTGTCTCTTTCTTGTCTGTGTCCTGTTTTGCGCAGCCGTTCATTTCATCATGCACCAACTCGCCCCTCAAGCTGTTATTCTGGAGATTAAGCCTTTGCGCGGTTGCAGTGCCATTGCTTTCGTAATGAAGACCGTAACGAAGTCGCTATACAAAATACCAGGGCACATCCCCAGATATCCGCTGCAGCCTCGACGTGAGATGGCGGTTATAATATATCAATAGTGGAGATCAAAAGTGATCCTGCTAATGAAAATTCTAACTGCATGTGGTTTAGCAAGCTCACTAGCGCTGGCGGTCGCTTTCCCAGACTTGCTATACGAAGCCAGAAAAAAACATGCTGGTCGTTGGCTTTACTTCCGGTAAACTTCGAAGAGTACATCGGACCCGAACCATAAACTACAGGGTTGTTTGTAGTCTGATTTCACGCTCGCCATTCTCGTCAGCGGGCAGTGCGCGAGTGTGGAAGGCATGCAACGTGCGCTTTGTTTTCTCTGCTTATTTCCAGTCATGTTGCCTCAACAGCGCAGCAAGGACGGGACAAAACCGAAGCAGTAGACAAGCGCTGTCACAGTGGACTTTATAGTAAAGCACAAGGCGGATTTCGGTTCTTCGCGGAGAGATTTTTCATCGAGGGATGGTGAGTTAATCAAAGGCTCTTTTCCAAGCATTTCACTCAAGAAAAACGGAGCACAAGGCCGGAGGTAATCTTGTACACATAAGAAAGCCGATGAGTTCCCGGCGGCGCTGTGGTTCGAATCTAGCAAGTCCAGAATGTTAGGCGGATGCTCTACCACAAGGTCATCACTTCGGTCAAGAAGGTTCACAAGTAGGCTTTACCGCAAGAGGAGGATTTTGGTGCTATGACGGCTGATCGAATTTCTGACTCGTCAGTGCAATGCTTCAGTCGATGACCCTTTCTTAAAGCATTTCACCACAGAAGAGTCGAGGACCCGGACGGAGAAAGTCTTGCACCCATTACAAAACCGGTGGTTTCCTGGAGCGCTGGGGATCGGACCCAGCGCCTATCGAATGTGAGGCTGATGTTCTACCACAGCTTCCATCGTCCATGGTTGGAAGGCTTCGGCTTCATAAAGACGAACCTGGTCTCGTATCGTCAATGCCGGTCTTTTGACGTCACCTCCCTCCCCACCATGGGAAATTTCATAGCTCTAGTGACGTCCCTGCTGACGTTACTGCCTTCTAGCCAGTCAGAGTTTTTTCTGGACAGCACAAGTTGTTGCTCCGATGAGGGTCCTTTACTAACTAATAAAGCCTGGACTCCATGTACGCGAAAACTCACGCGAACGCGAAGGCGACGGCGGCGGCGACGGCTGGCGTTCGCTCTGTCGCTTGTGGGCAACCTCCATGCAAGCGAAGGCGGCAGGCGACGCGAACCCGCGACGTGCGCAGCGGATTCCGTGCTTTGCGCACTCAAGCTTAGAAACACGCCCGTAACCTGTTCTCTCTCTTAAAATTTTGTGAGTGTGCCTCATAGTCAGGGCCAAAGGAATATTTCCTCTACGGCAGCGGTGTAGCGGCAGTGGAGATAGCCAAAGGCGTGCTTGCGGAGACGAAGTCACATCACGGGTTCACGGGGGAGGTGTGCTTTCGTTCGGTGCCTGTGCACTCCGGCTTAGTAAAAACACTCCCATAAACTGTCACCGCAACCTGATTGTAAGTGAGCAAACTATAATATACCACTGAGAATGCGCGCCGCGAGTGTTTCTGCACAGTTGGAGCGCAGCGGCACGGTGGATCGAGCGCCGGTACCCGCGGCTCGACACGCATCTCTCCCTGCAGTACGCCCGCTCGCGTAGCCCGCTCCAAATGCTGTTAGCCCTCCGCACCCAACAAGTAGATTGTTTTAATTATTTAAATCATGCGGGTCTGCCTCTCAGCTACAAAACCAAATATTTTCTCGGCGGTGGCGATGACCAAGACGACGGGCTGGTAGGGTTTCGTGAGATGTGCCCGTGAGAAACCGTGGACAAACCGGAAACGGCTTTGGGGGGCTCTGATTGGCCAGTCGCGTGGGGGACTTCCGGGCGACGAGCGAAATTTTCTGTGGGTGCAGATCCGAGCGACACGGCAAGCGACACATGCATTTTGCTTCGCGCGACGGCGTCGCTCGTCGCTTGCCGCTGTCGCCTTCGCGTTCGCGTGAGTTTTCGCGTACATGGAGTCCAGGCTTAAAACAGTTTATTGTGAACATGAGTGGGGTAAATGCGAAAATTGATGTCAGCTCCACGGCTGGCTGAGTCCTGTCTAAAAAAAGAACCGTTGCTGGCATTCCTGTAGTAAAGATTGCATGCAGCGTTCCACGCCTGGATTAACGCAATCGCAAATCCTGCCCTCTTTTCCTAGACGCAGTGCGTGCCACCTGATGCAAAGTGACCAGGTTTTGAGGAGTTTGTTTTCACTCGTGGAGACAATATTACTGTACTATCCGCACATTTCGACTAAGCCTTTATTCGAAGCACTAGTTCAACGCCGCTGTGAAATCGTGTTAGCTGCGTAACTAGTCTTAGTTTTCTCCAAAACTAAGGGTTCGGTTGTCCCACAAAATATTTGAAGCTGCAGTTGGCTCAAAAAAACAAGGATCAAAACCCGTATTTTGATTCCTACCTCTAAAATGCTTTTCCGGTTAGCGATTTCTATCACAATGGTATTTCTCTACTTGTGCATCAACCATGAAAAGTCATAGCGAATATTTAGCGCGGTGAGCGCTCGTGGAAATACTGATGTCTACTTTTACTGTCTACAAGGCGAATAATAATCACTCACTTGGTTGAAACGTGCATTTTCCGACTTGTTTCAAACGTTTTCAGCAAAACAACTTTCCTGGTCATGAAGAAATAAATTGCCTTTTTTTTTTCATTGTAATCCCGCAAACTTTCGTTCACAACTGTACACACATGCTTTCGAGCCTAATCGCTACTTCTTCAATAAAGAAAATACTTTTGAATAAACGTTGCGTATAGCCGCCGCGGTGGATGAGTGGTTACGGCGCTCGGCTGCCGGCCCGAAAGACGCGGGTTCGATCCCGGCCGCGGCGGTCGAATTTCGATGGAGGCGAAATTCTAGAGGCCCGTGTACTGTGCGATGTCAGTGCACGTTAAAGAACCCTAGGTGGTCGAAATTTCCGGAGCCCTTCACTACGGCGTTCATCATAACCTGAGTCGCTTTGGGACGTTAAACCCCATAAACCAACCAAACCAAACGTTGTGTATATGAACTGCAACTACAGCGGCTTTTTCCTTTTTATATTCGGGCCCCACCGGACCTTTTTGTTTCACATGGCGTGGCTTGTTTCTTTTTAATTGACCAATTTATACGACATGAATGAAGATAAAGCTCCCAACCGTACTTAAACGTTCCATTTGAGACGGTCGTGTGGAATCATGGGAATATGGAGTCCATAAGATATGAAAAAAATATACGGAAATCTACATTTTGTCTGCGCGGTGTCCATAAGCACTCAAAATAATTTATATTAGATTTCCATACAGTGCACATTCTATCATATGAAGTCCGTAAATTTGCATGCCTGCTTCCACACAGTCCGTACCGACTCCATATACTCCATACTGACTCCATGAAATCTCTGATGGAAACGTATGGAATTATGGAACTGGTAATATGGAAACTTTCAGTAGGGTTAAGGCGATTGGAACATGCTTTTGTGTGATTAGAGCCGTCATGGTTGACCTTCCATCGTTCTAAGAAAACGAACTTGTTCTGAAGCGTACGTACCTCATTATTCTACAGCTGAGCGCACTCAGAATGCGCACTCATTCTAACCGCAGAATCCAAGTTATCTCTCCCTTCATCAATGTTATTGGTGCAAAGCAGTGTTTCGCACACGCAATTCAATTCGATAGAATCAATGCCTGAATTATCAAAGCTCATTCGCTCTCAATAAAATGAAAAGTGCGCTTCTTTCCTCCATGATTTACAATCCAGTATGGATTATAGGTTTACTTTTCATTTTTTAAACAATACAACTTGATTGGCATTGGATGGACTCGGCCTTTTTTTAGTATCGACAGCTGCCTACTGAGGGTCTTTACTTCACAAGGCTCGGACGTTATTGTATACCGGGTGTTCGAAATTATTTTAGACAATTTTTTTCTTTTTAGAGTCGCGAAAGACACATAAGTGCGGAGTTCTGCATGTGTGTTGTAGAGCAAGGCAGATATTATTTAAGTGATAGAGTGCATATATAGAAATAATTGACTTAAATAACCAATTATATTTGCAGTTTTGTTTTGCGGGCAGAAGACTATATTGCGAAAGTGAAAGATATCACCATCAACAGTGAGTCCACCTATTTGGATTTTTCAATCGGCCACGACATCAGACACAAAATATCTCCGAACACTCTTCAAACTGGCATTCACAAAATCAACATTAATCAAAAGGGTCGTTGCCCTGTGGTGCCGCCAAGCAAATAATGTCAGCATCTTCTGCGCCATCCGAAAACGTGAAATGCCAAGTATTTGTTGATGTGCAATTCTACTCAGGCCATTATCTCAGTACGCAAAGTGCGAAACTATAATAACAAATTTTCAAACGCATTTTCAAACGCGAAGCTGTATATCTCTGCCGTCCAAGGAAATTTTCGTGCGTCGGCGTCGTCAGCAAAAAACGCCAGGCTAAAAATTGAATCCTACTCCGAGTGGAAAGTTACCAAAAAGCATAGAAATCGTATATCATGCTGATTATGAAGAAGTCGTCATCTAAAAAAAATGAGGAAAGAATAAACAGAATAAAAAATTAGTCATTAAAAAGCACAATTAAAAAATAAAAAATAATAAAACATATACGGCAAACCTCCTTTGCAAACAGGCATACAGCATATAGCTCAGTGCTCGTTTTCATTAAGAACAAACACAAAACAAGCATCAAAACGACATGAAGGATGATAATGCACATGTGAACATTGGGAACACGGTTTCATCAATGCAACTCAAGCAACCACCATTCATGGTTCATTCGTTGATTTAACCTTAGCAAAGAATATCTCTGCAGTAAGGACTGAAAATCTCAGTGTGTATCATACTGATCAAAAAACAGTCGTGAATGCCGTTGTCAGGTAATAAATGGTAATTAAGCACATTTCACTTGTCTCTGGTTTCCCTCTTTGTAGAGCCACGCGTGTGAATTTTCAAGTGACGTCGCAATGGCTAATTGGGTGTCGTTTTACAGCTTGGCTGTCCGGCCACCTTCACAGCGTGGACTGGAGCCACAATTTTTTTTTTTCAATTTGAAAGCAAGATGACAATTTCGACACCATAGAAACTCAGGTTCCATCGATGTTGACAACCTTCTATGTTGCAATACAACTATACGCAGTAAAAACATAGAGTGCAGTTATTTCGTTTATTTCGTCTCGTACATTACCACTGATAGCCCAGCACCTTCGCGTTGGTGCAATATTCGAAGCCTGTGTGTGTTCGCTGCAAAAAAGATTCATTCAAAATCACAGCGACCACTTAAGGCGGGCACACAGTAATTAAACGACCAATTTGGTAGAAACTGTCACTTTATCAATCTATTTTTTATCGTAATCCTCGGGTTTGCATCTCTCTCGTCCCAAGAAATTGCAGTTATTTAATTTTTCGGCTTGTAGGCATGGATTACAAGAAAGTCGCGACTGCTCCCACTGGAGGCATAGCGCTTCCTGACGTCTTCGATTACGTCGAGTGTGAATTTCTGCAGCTCTGCTTTTTCGGCTTCGTTCAGCAGCTTGTAAACAGGGTTCAGAAGAGTGAAGAAGTCTGAAAGGAAGCGGAGAAAAGGAAAGAACTGCTTAATTGTCGTTGCGCTGTTATATGAGCATTGTTTTTTTCGTTAATCGGGCAGTGCTGCACAGAGCAGCGTCTATTTCCACGAAGCGAAAGTGAAGAAAAGAAGATGTGAGCTCTCCGGTGCGCACTTTCCGCACGACACTCTCGCCAATCTTTCATCCGGCTCATACATGCAGAAAAAGTTTACTGTTTCCCTGTATACGTAATCTAATCACATGTTACCATTTACTAAGAAGGCAATGTGCCGCATGGACTACACCTTAGACAATTTCCCTTCAAGTCCTTCGCGGCAGTATTTATTTTGTACGACAATGTGAGAACTTTTCGTGGACAAACCTACTTAGTTTTCTGTGCTGAAAGTAAGGAACAAAACAATAAAGAAAAATCTTAATTATGCGACTATTGTAGTTGATATGCGGTTGCGTGCCTAGCTTTCAAACCGAACAGTCTTAGACAGGCAAGGTCCTCTAGCTCAGTCGCGAGATTATATTAGGCGGAAAAATCGCTCGCCTGGGAGACAGCTGTTTCAGCACCATGGATAAAGAAAACATACAACGATTAGGAGAGGGCATTACGTCTTGCGACTGGCCTTCCCTTGCCCTGCCCTCTCGAAATGGCACCATTTCGAGTGTCTCTTTCCGGACACGCCAAGGTCTGCGTCATTTGAGGCTGAGAGCGGGTCGCGGCCTATAATAGCTTCCAGGAGACGTCACATGGGCCTGACTGTTATTTCTTTACGTCAGATCTTGAAAACATTAACGTGCCACTTGTTTTAACGTTTTCTTCCTCTGTGGTTAGTAGCACCCGTAACTATAGCTATACAAACGAGAGAAACGGCAACTTGACGTTAGCGCAAGGGTCGTAGCAAATTGCATGAGCTCGTGTGTTTCTTTGTGTTTACGCTGTCTTATCAGGTGAATTTCTTAATATCTGGAGTTTGCTGCTTTCGCGCAACGTTTCAGCGCTTAATAAATTTTCATTCCGGATTTTCTTTCTTATTTCATTCATCTTTTATCATATCGACCAATAGAGTCTACAGGCACTATGCGCATTTCACTCCGTGGCGACGCGCCCGTTTTTATAGTGGTGGCATGCGCATCCGGATTGGAAAGACGACGGGAACTCGGCGTGTGTGGAACTTAGTTGAGCAGCATCTTTCCGTTCGCCGTGCAGTTTATTTCAAGCCCCTATGGACTCTAAAAGGAGTGACGTAAGCTGCTGTGTTGATGCCTACAACAGCACTGATAGAAAATCGCAGGGGATCAAGTTTAACCCCTTTCTTACGCGACACTGGAAGCTGGAAACCGCGAACGGAGAAAACGTTGCCTATATTCAACTCCTTCGTCAGCACAGCTACGCTCTCCTTGTCATCAGTCTGCGTAATTATTCCGAGTCCCACTTTCCAGTTTTCACGAGGAACCGTAAAAGGCTGCTTTCTTCTTATGATGTATTCGTTCGAACGGAGCAATAAAATTGGGCAGAATAATAACCCCGTTGCGTCTTTTCCCGTGGCTCGTTTGTCGTCGACCTGTGGCAGCAGGCGCCGCTGTCTTACTCCCTTTGTCAGTCGCAAGTTCTGCCACGTCAAGGACATCGCCATCGCCAGATTTAAGAAGTTTGACGCCTTTAGCCACGTTTCCATCTCGAAAAAACTTGTCAGGCCATTAACCGGCTGAAGCCCCGCTGCTATAGTTGGCGGCGCGCAGGCAACGGATGCCATGTGCGCTTTGAATCGTCTATTGCGGCGGCGGAGCAACCCATTGAGGGATGCAAAACTGGCCACTGGTGGCGCTGAGCTCAGCGGCGACTGCGGAGGCACCTGGCGGGGACGCAAGCGCTCTAATACAAGCATGAGGGGGGGGGGGGGGGAGCGTACTCGGACATAGGAGACGGCCCGGGTACCTTCTACGCCGTCGTCGGCTGCGAGTGCGCTGTACTCTTATTAGACACTTTTAGTTGGGGCGTACGCAGTAAGCTTGCGTACGCATCTCTTAGTGCGTTGCGTACGCTGTGAATAGTGTAAACACGACACTTTTAGTTGGCCGTGCCTGTAGCGTCCTTTTATCGCACGCGTAAACAGTAGCGCCATCTAGTGACAAGACGTCAAAGCACATCAACGCTCGGTTGAAGAAATTTTCCTCCGTGATTACTGATAACTGAAGTGAGTGCATTGCGAACTTTTTTTTTGTTCCAAGAAGAAAAACTACGTAAACCGGAGAAAATGTAAGAACTGACTAAAAGCTAGAAAACTGCTTCGCCAGGGGTCTATGCTACGAAGAAAACACACCGCATTTACTTAGGTCTAGAAGCTTGAAAATCGCCAAATTATTTGAAAAACAGCGGCTAGTTATCGCTTACGCCGGTACGTGTGGGCAAGAGTAGGCGAAATAAAAGCGAACCGCTACCATTTGAGAGAGCTATTGCGTAAGAGAATCCAGCGGCTGCATGTATTTATTCCGAGACGGTCGCCGCCATGTTCTCTACGCAGCACGTGGTGTCCCACGTTGCGTACGCTACGCTATGCTTTATAGCGGGCGGGCGTCCGCAACTCCCAGCTAGATACGTTGCGTTCTGCGCATGCGCATTTGTTACCCGCAGCGTCGTTGCGTGCGCAAGCTCACTGCGTAAGTCCAACTAAAAGTGTCTATTGTGTTGTTTAAGAACTGCCTCCTACCTAGAGCAGCTTAGGCTGTCTAATCTGAACGATCTCCTTTGCTAGCAAAATCTAGCTCACGCGGCGGATCTCCAACTACGCAAGAAGCTTGTGCAATTCGGAGAAAAACGCAGCTGATTTAGCGCCTGGGAGTTATGAGGATAAGCTCGGCATCACAACTCGCATTCAGTTTACATTTTAAAAAGATATCTTCGAAATGACGTTGAACACTTTTTGAGGCTCTTAAAAAATACTCGGCAGAAGATAATGAACCCCCGCCTTTATAGGTGCACTGTGAAACGAGAAAATAAGTTTAGAAGGTTGCTTTCACGCCTTCTATGGGCCGAGTTCCCGATCCAGCACCCTCACCCAGGGGTAACAATGGTACGCACGTATCGTGGTGCTTTAGACATACATGAGCTTTGAAATAACTTTTCAAACAAGCGCAGGTCTTTTCAATATTTAATCGGTTGGGTTAACGAAAGGGCTATCTGATAGGAGGACTGACAAATGAGTAAACTACTTTAAGATCACGGAAAGTGACAGCGCAATAGAAACAGGGACGAAGATGTAGAAAAATGGACGGCAGGGCAACCGCTGAACTGCCGACCATGTTTCCGTTGCTTCCGGGGATATAGAACTACCATGCCCATGTTTCGAGATCTTAGTCCCCGTTTCTTTTGAGTGGCTACTTTCCATGGTGACCAACCGACTATCCCGCAATAAGATATTAATCAATACTTCAAGATCTTTTTCTTCCAGGCATTCGTAAGAGTTGTCCGCACCCCCCCCCCCCCCCCCCAATCTGTGAATCCCAGCCGGCGACAGCAGCCCCACCGCACTCTGCCTACGTCACAATTCGGTTTGTTCTATACATAGACTTCGCCACCAATCTTTGCTTGTAGTTGTTCGTTCATGATTGCGATTTTTGTATTATTCTAGTCTAAATTTCGCTACTCTTTAGTTGCTAATGCACCCGACATTAATACTTTGAGCTTTCCGCCTTTCATGACATCAGCAGCAAGTGATCTGTCATCTATATGCAATCCGGGCTTTGCGAATAAAAAAAAAAGCTGTCCCACGGACTTGAATCGCTGCTCTCTCATTTTCACCTTTCTTGGGTTGTAAGTTCATTTCGAAGTTGCAAGTACACGCCACTCTGGCCTGCAGCATCTTCCAACACGTGTTTATGCAATGAGCTTTGGGCTAAGATGAAAATTTGGCACTGACTTAACCTGGCGAACCCTGGAATTCAGCGAAAAGCAAGCACGCTTGCTAAGCGTCTGAGGCTCGTCCGTGGCATCTCCGCTACACGCTCGTGACTGCCGTTCTATATACACCCACACGACCACGTGACTATGACGTGGAATCACATGGTCTTACGACACCCCATCGGATGTTCTTAAGGTCAAAGGTCAACCCAAAAGGTCACCCAATGCCAAAGGTCAACTAAAGGTCATTGGTCAAGGTCAGGGGTCAAGTGTTCGACACCACAACTGCACCGCATATGGTCCTACACTGCTATCCTTGGTTGGTATGAAGGCCGTTCAAGGTCGTTCTCCGGCCTACGCGATGACTGTTTTAGCTAGCGTAGTGCAGCTTTTCGAGAAAAACCTTCGCTCCGTGTTCTTGTTAGAAATACCCACCTGCAGCCGCATTCATGTCGAGTCCAATGGTGGCAGTGGTGTGGACTACCTCGCAGGCGAGCGGAATCAAGTTTGTAGCGCGGACCAAGTCGGTGGCGTAGCTTCTCAAGGCTACGGTGTTATCCAGGGCGCTCGTTTCAGGCAGAAGGCCGTCAAAAACCTGCGGGAGGCAGCACAAAACGGCGCGAGCTTTGAATAGATTCGGAACACAATGACAAAAGGCGAGCCGTTCTCAGTGAAATGAGTAGTACGTTTGCCGATAATGTTGGGAAGCCGGAACTGCTTCTAAGCCCTGATTAGCTACTGGAGTCATCGCGACAAAACTCCTAAAGGTTCTCCTAGCCACGCTTTTAGGCGGAGGCGAAGTAGTAAGTGGTTAGTTACCGTCGAAAGTAATAAATAATTAAGTAAGCCTGCTTAGTCTCTAAAACAGAGAGAGAAAGAAACGGAAAGGCGGAAAGGCAGGGAGGTTACCCAGGCGATGCTCAGTAGACTACCCTACACGTGGGGAGGGAACATGCGAGAAAAAGGGAAGAAATAGCGGCAACGAAATAGTTTGTCACGAGTCCATCGCCCACTATGACAAGGGGACAGAGGGCGCAAACAGAGGGCGCAAAAGCAATTTGGCCTGCCGCGGTGGCTCGGTGGTTACCGCACTCGGCTACTGATCCGGAGTTCCCGGGTTCGAACCCGACCGGCGCGGCTGCGTTTCGATGGAGGCGAAACGCAAAGGCGCCCGTGCGCTGATGCGATGTCAGTGCACGTTAAAGATCCCCAGGCGGTCGAAATTATTCCGGAGGCCTACACTACGGCACCTCTTTCTTCCTTTCTTCTTTCACTCCCTCCCTTATCCCTTCCCTTACGGCGCGGTTCAGGTGTCCAACGATATATGAGGCAGATACTGCGCCATTTCCTTTCCCCCAAAAAACAACCAATTATTATTGCGCCAATTATTCGGTCCTTTTTGTGTCATGTGGTCTCAGTCGCTTGTCGTTCTTATGGGCGTCAAACCTAATGGACACAGAGGAGATGCTGAATTCCATAGATTATCACGCTGACCCACAAGGAGGCAAATTTCACAGGATACGGAGCTTTTGCAAGGTGGAAAATATTAGGATATTTTCCTGCCCGAGTTCCGTGAGGCTCTGCATCACTACCAATCATTTCCAAATGGTCACCGCTATTAATATTCATACAAATTTTTAAAGTTTCGAAAAGGCTCTTACCCTCGGCGCTGTGACCCAACAAATTTTGGCTACATCGCGCCAATATGCATGCGCGTTCGAGAAGCTTGCAGGCAAAGCAACCTTTCCGGTGCACGTAACTCGTCGAAATAGTCAAATTTTGTTGTGCCAGAGCGCCGAAGGTAACAGCGTTTCTTAAATTTTAAAAACTGAGAAGTATATTAATTACGCTGGACTACACGCCTCTGAGTTGCCAAGGAGCCCAACCATAAAAGTTAAAAACTTAACTATGCAGAATTAGTTAACAAAACCTGGTAGCTAGCACGTCTTCGTTATATTCTGATGCACATACTACACCGCTCTCAGTGATATGGCGCAAAAAGCACTCTCCAAACTCCAAGAGCCTATTTTTAAGAATTGTCTAAAGTCTTCGGAGCTACACCCTGCATTTTAATTATGGCGTCAGGAGAGCGGAGTCCCATTAGGAATCTGTCTCCCTTACTTACGTGGGAGTACTTGCTCCAACGGGGAGAACTTTTTACGGCAGTGAAGATGTCGTGCACGTCCAACTTGCTGGAAAAGACCAGGAGGCACTCTCCACCGTTTGCCATGAGCGTTTCGATGTTTTTCATTGCATGGCGCTGATCTGTCATCCAGTGCAGAGCCAGGAACGAATAGACCCGCTGAAAATGGCCTTCCTCGCGTACAAACTTCGCAACGTCATCTTGAGAAACGAGGTCCAAAGCCTTGTAGTCTATCCGCGGATCCGCGCGTTTTTCCCGCGCGAACTTCAGCATGGCCTCCGAGATGTCGGCCCCCACAAGTCGCTCGCACCAGGTGGGTAGACGAGGGAGCAAATACTTCAAGGTGAAGCTGCGAATGTAGAAGTTTCGAGACAATGTTCGGGGGGGTTTAGCAATAAATTAGTTTAATAGTCTGTGCATATGCCTGAAAGCTAAATCAAATAAATAGTTAAGAATAATAGATTTGAGCAGAATGTCCCCCCGCCGCGGTGGCTCAGTGGTTAGGGCGCTCGACTACTGATCCGGAGTTCCCGGGTTCGAACCCGACCGCGGCGGCTGCGTTTTTATGGAGGCAAAGCGATAAAGCGCCCGTGTGCTGTGCGATGTCAGTGCACATTGAAGATCCCCAGGTGGTCGAAATTATTCCGGAGCCCTCCACTACGGCACCTATTCTTCCTTTCTTCTTTCAGTCCCTCCTTTATCCCTTCCCTTACGGCGCGGTTCAGGTGTCCAAAGATATATGAGACAGATACTGCGCCATTTCCTTTCCCCCCAAAAAAACAATTATTATTATTATTATTATTATTATTATTATTATTATTATTATTAATATTATTATTATATTATTATTATTATTATTATTATTATTATTATTATTATTATTATTATTATTATTATTATTATTATTATTATTATTATTATTATGTCCAATTGGCGAAGTTTAAAGAGGTCAGATGGAAAAAAATGTGCCGGAGATAAAGCAAGAAAAACCTTGCAAAGAAGAGGGACATGCTTGTTTCATGCGCATCTTGTCTCAGTTTCTCACCATTGAAACAACACTTTAAACGGAGTATTCTGCGCTATTCCGCTGCCAACATATAGCAACATACTATAATGAGAAAAAAGTGCTAAACATCGTGTTTCAATGGTGATAAAGAAGCACTTAGAGAGGATATCCCCTAAATCGACTTTGCAGCCGTATACTGCCTAAACTGTTTTCCCTTCGCGTAGCTGTCGTTTTACACGAAGTGCTCATTTGGATATTTAAATTTGTTTCACAACATGATGGCACTTTTTTACCTTTGAAGCTGTACCGTTGGAGTCCCTGGAAGCATATCGTGGTATGAGGTCTGTTGCTGGCCGCCATCCAGGATAATTCTCACTTTTTATATTGAAATGAAAATAATTCCGTGCGACGTTTCTGAGAAACAAGTGTTTCTAACTAATAATCTTCTAACATACAGAGTTTCATTACAGCTAAATTTGGAATTAAGGCCTGTAAGGGTGTTTCTATCGCTGCTTACCTGTACGCTTTTTTTTCTTGCTACATCAGACAACTGTATTAAAGCTAGAGTACCTTTCTGGGGAATAGTATAAGCTGGCAGGATATTTATGCAAACGGCGCCTTTCTCCATGTCCCCTAATGAAAGATGGACGCAGTAATATAGTAATAATAATAATAATAATAATAATAATAATATTAATTGGTTTTGGGGGAAGGAAATGGCGCAGTACCTGTCTCATATATCGCTGGACACCTGAACCGCGCCGTAAGGGAAGGGATAAAGGAGGGAGTGAAAGAAGAAAGGAAGAAAGAGGTGCCGTAGTGTTCTCCGGAATAATTTAGACCACCTGGGGATCTTTAAAGTGCACTGACATCGCACAGCACACGGGCGCCTTAGCGTTTTGCCTCCATATATGGACGCAGGGTTTCTTTCAAATCTGTGGTGGGGTGTAGTTAGGAATGACTGCTCCAATCTTCTCGGAGAAATAAAGTGCAATTACAAGCTTTTGAATTATGCTGTGCGGACAACTTGGTCCCGTCCTATGACAATCCATTTCAGCACCCTGCTTTGATGGGAAAATCTACGCATTGTACACCGGAACCTGAAAAAGTGCGGATTTGAGTTACACCGCATGACTGGTATTTAGTCCAATATTGTGATAGCGTACCCGCAACCTACGTGCGGATCTTTCAGTCAATTCAGTTTTGCCTTCAATTATTACTACAGAGGCACTGTTGAGGCGAAATCGTAGTTTTTTACAACAAGCTCCACTTCCAAACATCCGTGCTCAGTGCATGTTCACAGAGAAATGCTTTTTCTTGGCTGCCAACAAACTAATATCGATTAATACACTTACAAAGATACACTCAGGCGAAACAGTAGTTATTGTTTAGAAAGAGATTTAGATTTCGTATTTGAATAGTCCATCATTATCGCTCAGCTTTGCATATTATAAAGATTTTTAAATGTGGTACTTACAAACTGAACGCTATATTACGTGAACATGCGTTGTTGTTCGATTACACAGATAGCATTTCAACGGGAAATAAACAATTTCAAATTTCCGCTTTGTTGCGCTCTCTTTAAGTATTGGGCAACCGATGAAATCGTCTTACTGCATGAAAATCGGACTCTGGCTGTGGGTTCTGGCTGTTGTGAACACTTTAACAAGTAACCTAGAAAAGAGTTGGCTTCTGCCGAACAAGGCCTGTGAGTTCGGAAACTAAAGTTCATTATCTCTAAATTTTTTAATCTTTAAGTCTTTGTTCAAAATTAACATATATCTCAGATGAAGATTTGCAGCAGTCACTATGTTGTGACCGTTTCTCCAAACGTAAAAAAATCTTACTGAATTCATAGAACCTTTGCAAAAGGACCGCACTTCGATGCTTGCCGTGAACTGGAGTTTTAAACTTAAATCGAGACGACGTAAATGTTGTTCGCCATTAATATTGTACTTGTAATACTTCCTCACAAAACTGAAGTAGTTTTTTTCAACTTGAACATGGGGTCCCTATTTTTGCATAGCACATCAGTGCACTCCATGGTAGAGGTAGGGTTTTGAGATGGATTTCTTGACAGCACGATGTGAAAAAAGGAGGGAAAGTCTCAGGTCGCTGGCCATCGTTTCGACTAAAGCACTTTTCTACGTCTGTGCAAAGACAACACAAAGACAACTCCTCCTGTAGAAGGGTTAACGTTGGCAAGCGCCGTGAAGCTGCTCCTCCTTTGTTGACTTTTTAAGCATTTGTAGCGGTCTGCACAGAAGTGACTCGGGCGTCTCCCGGGTATCTTTTTAAGCTTCCAAATCCTCGAGAAAATTAATTCTTCCGAACAAAGAAATATCAGGAATTATTTCAATTCGAGCAATACTCTTCTCAAAATATGTGCTCTTGCAAAAAGCTGATATTTTAAATGTTTGAAAGTACGGGAAATCGCTGGCCCCATGTAGGTGCACAGCCGTTACAGAGTGTGAGGTTGTACAGGATGCGTTCCAAATAAAACGTGGCGGATGTGCTCAACTCGCTCCAAAGGACAGGTTATGAGACAGCTGCGTCGCCATTCATAGGCCTCGCTGGAAATAACATCCGCTAGATTCGTTGTTGCGACAACGAACTGAATCAAGCTCCAGAGCGTCCTTAAGAAAAGGAATGTATATTCAGAATGAGCCCAATTTCAGGTCTGCAGACTACCTACTCTAAGAAGGCTACGCCGCGCTGAACTAAAACTTCCAGCCCGCTAATAGGTTTTGAAGGTAAAAAGTAGCCCCAAAGAAAGATTGCAGTGATTTTCAGACACCTTTCATCCTGCTTCACTCAATGGGTTGACCGGCGGGTCATCCTGAAGCCTTGAAATGCCCGACGTATCGCGTGCGGTGCAGACTCTAAAGAGGTAAATAAACTTGTTGTGGTTTCTGGGATTCGTGTCCAACGGTTGCAA
This sequence comes from Amblyomma americanum, assembly GCA_030143305.2. Taxonomy (NCBI): domain Eukaryota; kingdom Metazoa; phylum Arthropoda; class Arachnida; order Ixodida; family Ixodidae; genus Amblyomma; species Amblyomma americanum. Next base: position 9,218 of record JARKHS020029725.1, on the reverse strand, counting down.
AGGGCTATGAGAGACGCTGTACTTCAGTTCTCCGGAATAACTTCGAACAGCTGGAGTTCCTTATTGTGTAGGTAACGCCAACCTTCAGTAGACTGGCGCTTTTACATTTCACCTGCATAGCAATGCGACCGCCTCAGTCGGGATTGGACACTTGGGTCATTGCGTTCAGCAGCTGAACACCACAGCCGCGTTCCTTCATTGCAGCGCTTAAGGGAAAACCCTTGGGTATAGACGCAGAGCCTTTCATTTTATTCGTAAGCTTGAGGTGGAGCTTGTTGTAATGTATAGGTCGGATTAGCCCTGTGGTCATACTTACTGCCTAATGGATGCAGTTAGGTGAATGCTGCTGAGGAATGAATCTCTTATTTCAACTCTACTTCACGTTAGCGGACATCCTAGCCGCGCTTGACAAGAAACGTTTAAAAATCGAATTGGTGGCCAACTAGCCAGCGACATCTCGCGCGTTTTATAACCATATACCTTGAATATGAAAGAAGACAACCCCTGGAAGTGGTATCACGTGACATGATTCTTGCTTAAAAGCGTCTCAGCATGGAGCCTAAATGTTTACGAACACCCGAGGAAAATGATAACTGATTTCCGTTGTACTAAGTATTGTTGGTTACAAACTTGGTCAAATATGCTGCTTCTAATCCTGGGTTTCAGTGATAGTTGTGGATTTTGTGATCATTGATTACTTGTTGGCTGTTACAATTTTGTTTAATAAAAAACTCATAACAGAAGGAGATGGTTATTTCTGGGAGAAAGCTTCAAAGTGCTTTTGTATGAGTTGTATAACGCAGTGTAAATTTATTACGATATGGAACCAACGAAAACAAGAGCTTTCATTTGCGCTGATATTGGTTCTCAGAAAAAAAATCCTATTTTAAGTTACATGGCACAAAAGAGATGCCCAGTACAGGGTAGCAAACCTAATGTCGCTTCCCTGCCTCTGCTATCCTCTGAGGATAGCTTAGTTCAGTAATGAAATGAAAGCACTAGTTGGCTCATTTGATTTAGTGACTGCACAGGACAGGTAGTGGTCCCGGGTTCAATCCTTGTGCCAGGAAAAATGTCTAATTGAACTGCAATATTTCTCTGCAAGCCGGATAACTCTCATCAGCAGCTTAATGACTGCGCTTTGCTAATTACTTCGGATGGATTGTAATGAGTGCCTACGCCCTTATTTCAATTTCATTTATCCTCGCAAAAGTACGCCCACTGCTCACATTCCTGTACACAGTGCACTTGTCTACATAATTTTGAATGCGAACAATAATGGCCGCTGCAAGACTTAAGGGAGACGTACGGCGAGACCGCCATTTGTATTGCACCTGCAGGCAGAACGACCTGAAATTTGAATGGTCGTGCAGGTGCACTCGCCGGTGGCTGAATAATTTTCAGTTTTGCTGTTTCAGCGCAGGTTTAGAACTTATCGCAGTTAATAATAATAATAATAATAATAATAATAATAATAATAATAATAATAATAATAATAATAATAATAATAATAATTGGTTTTGGGGGAAAGGAAATGGCACAGTATCTGTCTCATATATCGTTGGACACCTGAACCGCGCCGTAAGGGAAGGGTAAAGGAGTTAGTGAAAGAAAGAAAGGAGAAAGAAAGAAAGAAAGAAAGAAAGAAAGAAAGAAAGAAGAAGAAAGAAGAAAGATAGAAAGAAAGAAAGAAAGAAAGGAAGAAAGAAAGAAAGGAAGAAAGAAAGAAAGGAAGAAGAAAGAAGAAAGAAAGAAGAAGGAAGAAGGAAGAAAGGAGAAGAAAGAAAGAAAGAAAGAAAGAAAGAAAGAAAGAAAGAAAGAAAGAAAGAAAGAAAGAAAGAAAGAAAGAAAGAAAGAAAGAAAGAAAGAAAGAAAGAAAGAAAGAAAGAAAGAAAGAAAGAAAGAAAGAGAGAAAGAAATAGGTGCCGTAGTGGAGGGCTCCGGTATAATTTCGACCACCTGGGGATCTTTAACGTGCAGTGACATAAATTTGATTTCCGCATGAAAGATAGATCTCAATAACTGCGCCTGATTTTTAGTTTCCTGAATGTAAAAATCCCGAAGACGAGTAAATTTTACCAGATGATTTCGTTCGTGGACCGCCAGGGTCGAAGAAAAATGGATAAACCACGATGGCAAGATGCCCACCCTGCGCCGCGCTGGCTACGTAACGGTTTTTTTCTTTACCATATATATACTTAAAACCGAGAATTTCTGCATTTTTGAAATTATATTCAACTTTACCTTCCAGACCCGCAGCCGACGTCGATAAACTGGCGCCTCTCTCTCGAACTTTCCGCACCGAACTCGCGTTTGATGTCGTTGGCGTTTAGGAACGTCGGCTCGAAGGCCTCCAGTATCGCAACCATGGGAGGTGCCGTAGGTTCCAGTGCCATGTCGTACGTCTCGACGCAGTTCTCGACGCCGAACATATCGGAACTCCGAGCTGCGGCTGCTTTGTTGTCGTGTGTGCTCGCCATGGCTGAAAGAAAAACGTGTTCAATTTTCGTGGGGAAAAAAATTTTGAATATTGGAAAACTGTAAGGTACTGGTGTAACAATACTGAAGGTAACGGTCCATTCTTTCTACATGCAGCAAAATCTTTGTTTTATAGTGTTTTTATCGCTCACATCGAGCATTTAAAACTGCCATAGAAAACCATTATGGAACGATCTTGACGATAGCTAAAACGTTAATAGCAAAAAAATTCGAGCCAACTGACGGGAGACCTGTGGATGTGTTGAATGTCATAGTGAAATCTTAAAAAATATGAAAAATGCGCTCGTAAACTCTATGGCGTTCAAGAATGCTTTTATCCATAATTGTTGGGTATGACAGTTTCGAATAAACTGAACCGTTATGTTTCTCAAGTAGTGTGAGTGCAAATATTTGGAATTTATCAGCCCACAAACTTTTAAATTATTCCCCCCGACCCGTGTTCTTGGAATGCTGAAGTCAAGGAGCACGTTTCTCGGGAAGAACAATCTCTTTTTCCCCCACACTATGACCAGAACGAGAAGTGCAAATATATTAGCTGCTCTAGCGTGTGCTACAAGTCCTTTGAACATACGTGTATTCGAAGTGTTCAAGACCACGAGCATATTCCTCAGGAAGTGGCTGCCTGTTTCCACTATATTTCCGCTTACAATGCAAGGTCGCCTCTAAGCACAACCTGGACGGGGGAACCCCTGAGGGTTTAATAATGTTCTTGTCACCGTCACTGGCTAAGCCATCCAAGATCATACTTGAGTTGTCACGTCTTCCGAACTTCGTTATGAACTCCACCCTCTGCGTTGGCAGGAGTGTCAGTACTGTGGCATATTTCAAGGCAGTTCCTTCATGACCTGCGTATCAAGTCGTACTGCCGTCCACCGGGTTAATGCATGACACTAGCCGAATTGTCTACTTGCCTCAGAAACCGCTGAAAGGTGGATAGTACACTTCGGGTCTTTTAGTCAAGTTTTACAGAGGAAGCTGGAGAGCATGGCAATATAGTTGTGTACGCTCACATAACAAGCAGGTTATCCGCAACTTCACATCATTCCGCGCCACCTAGTGGCCGGCGCTAAAAACCGCTGATTCAGGTGTGGCATAGTGACATGCGCTAGTTAACCTTCACTCGTGAGCTGTAAAACGGCATCTCTTCACGATTCGCCGTGATGCAGTCACATGAAGGACATAAAACTAAAAACTGAACATCGAAATAGGTTTTGTGCCTTCCAATTTGTATGTCTGGTCGCCAGGAAATCCGCAGAATGTCATTTTGCCTTCCTCCAATGAAATAAGGCAACGCGCTCCAGAACACCGGAAAATGTTATGGGTCAAAAACCTGAGCACTGGAAAAAATGTTACAGCGAACACGGTCGCTTGTTCAAATCGTTTCACTCGAGGCCGACTTCTACCTTTCCGGTAACTGAACACTTACCTTAAATTCCTGATTTATTATCTTATGACCGTGCTAGGCTCGTGATTTGTAGGCGCGCCGTCATTTAGAACACAACCTTCTCTGGAGCAGTTGAGTAATATATCCAGTATTTTTAGTGCGCTAGCACTAAGGCTTCCACTCAGCCGAAAAGCCGTTGTTTGTCAGTCAGTTCGTGCGTTCCCTATGTGTGGCCATCGGGTTTTGGACAACCTTAGGCGACGCCACAAGGTCACTTGACCTTTTGAAGTCATCATAACCTGCCCACAGCGGCAGGTAGCTGTTGAATTCATGATTGGACGCGAGGGTTCGCTCCCGAAGAGCAATCTAGGTCTCGGAAGAGCATCTGGAACAGCATCCCAGGGCAGTGGCGCATCGCTTAACCGCTACATCAATACGTCAGGAGTGGTATGAGGACTACCAGCGATCTATGAATGTACAGAACCTTTAAAACCGAGGCTCGAACCGAAAGCTGAATGAAAACCGAACTGCTAGCCTGCTAGCGCACCTATTAGCATTTGGCCTCACTGCGGAAATCGACCGTCATTTTTAACGCAATGGCTCTAAAGGCCCTCTTACGCAGAAAATCCGCCCTCGTCGTTGTCGGCGTCGGCGTAGTGAGCCGTAAATGCGACGGTGTAGCGTGGCCCAGGCAGCCACGCCCGGACAGGCAACCTAAGTCGCGCGACCTTGTGGGGCGATCACAACGTACCCACCGGATTGTGAGCAAGCTAACCACCTCGGCAGCTGGCAGTTAAACTAATGGTTGATCGTGAGATGTCGTTCGGGAGGAGCAACATGAGCCGCACAAGATTCGCCGGTGGCAGCACCTGCCATCGCAGTGCGGTGGTGCATCGCTTAACCGCTGCACTACTGCGCAAGGAATGGTATGAGGACTCCCAGGGACTTACGAATGTGAAGTTGAGAATAACCAGTCCCGCATGTATGGGTATTAACTTATTAACACTATCGCGTCATATCTTTAAGGCGGAGCTTAAGTGCCCCCCCCCCTCATTTTTTCATGCTGTTTTATTGATGCTTTGCTTCGAAGAGGAAGCCGAATTACAACTGAGTTACTACCGGGTAACCGAGTTATCTGAGTGGATATGAATTGTGGACACTTCCTGTGGACAGTTTCCGTGCACATAGCGTATGAGCCAAGTAATCCTTTCTTATCAATAACATCCCTGAGTGCACATTTTCTGTGGAGGAAAGAAAGTCCGTGGAAGATGCGCCTGCTCTTAAAACTGGCAACAGCCACGCCGTGTGAGGAGAGGACACGAGAGACGGATGGCGACCCAGCTGGGGACGTCGGGAACGATCGAAGCTAGACGGAGTGGAAAAATTAGTAGTACATGTCAAGCTTCGGTGGCTTGCGAATGTGGAAAGAGACAGGGTTGGGCTCTATATGGCCCCTTTTACCCATGCGCGCCCCTCTAGCGAGCCCCTGCTGTTTTCCCGTCAACCAGGCGCGAGCGGGTGTAGTGCAGCTTCGTGCTCACTTAAGAGCGAACTTGTGAACGATAACTGCCGGTTTCTCGTTCATGCTATACAATTCCGCTATGTTGCCAGCTGCATCCACGTCGATCATGTTTCCTACAAGCTTTTCTCGTCACTCAGCTAAACCAGTAAATGCATAGTGCTTGCCCGCTTCCTTTCCTTCCTTCGTCATCCTAATTTAACAAAGCCCTATTACCGCCATTGTTCCTGAAACAGGTCTGCGAGGCTAGCCTGACTGCGCAAGTTCTAGTGCTAAAGTTAGAATGGAGGCCTGTACGAAGCCAGAGATACTTAACACCCTCGCTGCTTTACGGGTATGACGGCCGCCTTGGTGACTTGCTTCGGAGTAGCTGGGACTAATTGGCGTAAAGATATAGGGAGTTGTGTACAGAGGTGCGTGTGCAGTCTGAGGTTGCCAGGATCAGGCCGCCTGCCAGACCTGCTTATTCAATGCATTCGTCACTCGGATTTCCCAAGTGTGGAAGCACTGCTAGCCTCATAACCTGGAAAATGTCGGTGTGTGCTGAAGCCTTTGAAGTTGGTCACGTGATGCGCGAAATGCCGAGAAATAAACGAGAGTGTCAATGAGGGTGACCTTGGCCAAGCGGGAGAAATAAAAAATTGATGATGGCCTAACCCTGTTAGGCCACGATATACGTAGCGTAAGCGCCGCTACATGTGGTTCGGAAGAGTTAATATATGAGAGGCGCGCGTTCACTACATGCGCCTTTATTCACAGTTAAACCTCGAGCCGTTGTGGCGGAGTGGTAGCGTCTCCGCCTCAAACGTCAAACGTTCGATTCCCAGCTTCAACACAGGGTCTCTTTTATTCAGTGAGTGTGCGGGGGTCTGACCACATGGTTGGCCACGTGGTCGGTCACGTGGTTGGTCACGTGGTGCGGTTTCCAGAGAATGCGCAGACCGACGAGGCGCGCGCGGCGGCGGCTCCGGCGCGCCAGCTGTGCGCCGTGCGACGTCACTGCTCCTCGCGCATGCGCAGCACGGCTGTCCAGGAGCCACGCGAAACTGCTCAACCTCGGCCAGTGTAGCTTACGCTACAATAAATATTGCCGCGACTGGGTTCCGAATCGGTGGCGGCGCGAACAGATCAGCTTCGCTGGCCACTGCATGAGAGCACTATGCTAATGCCTCAGACGATCAGGCATAGTGTTAAACTGCAACACGCTCTCGCGCTATGCACTGCACGTCGTCGTCTGCATCAGCTGTCATCTGTGCTCGGAACCGCAGCAGTGGCGTGGTCGTTTGAGCATCCACCTCGCATGCGGAAGGTGCGGGATTCGATCCCCAGTGCCGCCGGGTACCCATCGGTGATACCATGGGTACAAGCTTTCCCCCTGCCTGGTGCTCGGCTTCTAGAGGGTGAAATGCTTGAGAAATGGGTCCTTGACCCCACCTTGAGTAGAAGGAACAACCTCATGCGACGGCACTCTTTGGCCTCAGATGCCCTTGTGCCATAAACATTCATCATCATCATCCTTATCTGTACTCAAGTCACGAAAGGAAAGGAAACACACCTTCAATTGCAGTTTGAAGAACATGGCGTTAGTGTCAAAAACCTGCTTTCGCACAGTATTTCGTGTTTAGCAGTGCTAAACAGTCAGCAGTTCTTTCATTAATGCGGTGGAGAAAGGGACCCGGACCATGATTCTTTCCGTGGTTCAGTTTGACGGTGCTCCACTTCAGCGCCATTATTGCATTCTTTGCGGCATCCTATTCTGCCTCAAACCTCCGCTTGGTATGCTTTCAGCATCCATCTACTACTTGCCCTAAATGACGTGACAGCTTCAAAGAACCCGTTCACCAGAAAATCCGGTGTCGACATTCTCGGTGTTGTTGGCGTCGGCGTTGCGAGCGAAAAATCACGGGCATGGCTCCGGCAGGCGGTCCTCTGAGAGCAACCTAGGAGGCAGATGGGCCACCTAGGTCACATGACCTTGTGGCGTCACCACAACCTGTCCACCGGATAGTGAGCAAACTTTCCATCGTGGCAGGTGACAGGCAAATATAACGATTGGTCTCTGCGAAAGAGCCACCTGGGCCGCACAAGGCCCACTGAGCCAGGAGAGGTATGAGGACTCCCAGGGATTTATGAATGTAGAAAACGACCTTCTGCATCTATTGGAATTAAACCATTACGCCAACGCGGCATACACTTAAGGCGGAGTTTAAGTGTCCCATCAATGTCCAGTCTGCAAGATCAGAGACTGTGAGGCGGATATCCACCACCTGTTGTGGGTTCGCCCGGCGCTGAAGCCGACGAGAATTCTGCACGTGGCGGCGGTGGGTCTCTACCGGACAACCCGGATTCCTATATTGCCTGGACACAGGGCCCCTATCATATTTCACTACTTGATTTCATTAGATCAGCCCACCATTTTTCATTTATTTTAGCATCTTACTCATCTCTCATGTCGTAACCTTTACGCCCTGAGGCAATAAACATCGCTTGAAAAAAAAAGTGTCCCCTCCAATTTTCAGGCTCTAAGTGTAATCCGCCCACTGTTCGTGTGCGATTTCAGCACAAACTTTTGAAAACTGTATTAGCTACCAAGCTTTCTCAAGAATATTCTTTTGCTTTAGGTATAATTTTGCGAGTCGATGGTGGCAGCAAAAGTTTACTTGATGCTGCTGACTTTCGTTTAAAGCGTACAACGTCTTCAATTCCCTACTTGGCACAGTTGCTGTCCTGGGTGAAAGGGGAATTTTATTGCTGTAAGAAGAAACAATCCCCATATTTTAACGCAACAGCGTAAAGGCTCCCGTTCTGCGTAACATCCGTCGTCGTTGGCGTCGTCGTTGTGAACAAAAAATCCCCGACTAAGCAACCCTAGGTGGACCCCCCCAGGTAACGTGACCTCTTGACATCATCACAACTTGCCCACCGGATTGTGAGCCAACAGACCACCATAGCAGATGGCAGTTCAACTAATAATTGGTCTCGTAAGGTTGCTCGGGCAGAGCAATCTGCGTCGCACGAGCCCCACTGCCCAAGCAGCGCAGGTAATCGACCCAATATTGCAAAAGGATGGCCCCATCGTGGTCCTTTGTAGGGCCGGCCTTTGCCAATACGGTTCCAGTATTAGGTCAATTACCTGTGCTGCTTGGGTAGTGGCAGCACCTGCCATCTCAGGAACATGGCGCATCGCTTAACCGCTGAACCACTGCGCAAGGAAGGTTTTGAGGACTCCCAGGCATCTGTGAATGCAAAGTCGTGAATTGCCAATTATGCAATTCCACTAAAAAAGGTCCGAACTACTAAAACTATGCTTTGAACCCTAGTGAGGAGGCTAAAAAATAAAATTCCCTATCTAGCCTTACTTGGGTTTCAACGATTTGTTAAAGTGCTTCGGGTCTTTTCCAACACCTAGTGAGTGCCGATTCATTCGTGCGTCGATTGCTGCGTTTGGCGTTTTTTTTAGCTTTTGTTTCATATTTATACGTGTTCGGTTTCGAATAAAGCTTCAACTGCAAGTCAGTGCTTCCTCTTGTGTTTTTTTCTGCATTCGTTTGTCTTTCTACGCTCGTTTTCAACCATGTAATATAATCAACTTGTCCAACTTTCTGTGTTTATGGCGACAACTTATACTAGACTAATATACAAAACTTATCGAACGGAACACAAGATTCGCTGTCTGCTAGCCGAGTTTACTAGCTACAACAGAAATGTGAGCACGTATAGGTCTTGATTGCCCCCTTTAAACTGCAACTACGCGAGTACTTGTCTATCATCGGAATCGTACGGCAATATGAGGTGACCCTTCATCGCCGTTCCACG
>JARKHS020029724.1:0-111983 GCA_030143305.2 Amblyomma americanum | reverse complement strand
CATGTCGTGCAGCTCGTGCTTCGCACCATAGGGAACAGAAACATAGCGCATCCAAAAAGCAACCATGGACTGCGCTCCACGATTCGAGGAAAAGTAAAAGGAGAAAAAACAAGAAAGGCAGGCAAAGGCACAGCAGGAGACCCCTCCCCACTGTCCTTTTCTTCCTCCCTCTTACCACCCTGCTACCGGCTGCCCGTGTAGCTCTTGAAAAAGAATTTCTCCGTACCTATGCACCTGCTCAAATCATCCTTGGCCCTTTCCGTTACCGCCTCTCCACGTTCTTCATCCGTTTGATGCTGCGTGTTGTGCGTCTTGTTCCCGTAGCCTTTTTGGGAGGAACAGTGCTGAAAATTGTGCCCTAAGGGTAGGGTGGAATTCAAGCAAGTTTTGGTTAAGACGATTCCCAATTCTTGCATATTTGTTTTAAAATCAGCGACAACAGCAATCACACATCGCTTTGAGCATGCGGCTCGAGGACGGTGTGTGATTCGTTCCGCAGTGTCGCCGTGTACCCACTGATTTTCAATGGGTAGAAGTTTTCTCGAAGCCTGGCGCTTGGTTCCTTTGAGTTGAAGTGCTCGGAAAATGGTCTTCCACCTAACATTGTGTTGAAAAAAACACTTCAACCCATTGCGCTTGGTGCGAGGTTGCCAGTGCGCCATTAAAACTCATCATAAGCAAAAGAAAACATTTCTAGGCAATGGATACCCAAGATTCTTCACTCGATGTATCATCTAAAACTGAAAAGGATGCAACGAAAACAACTCGATATGCTTATGCTAAGGACACGCTGGTGGCAAAAACGCGTATGCAGTTAGTACGTAAAGGGTGTCTGCGAAACCTTGGCCAGTGGTCTCAGAAAGGAAGGGATGCAAACTACACACAAGCCGGACATCATTATCGGAGGCCTCCTGTGCCACTTCAAAGACAGTCATCCCACCCCAAAAAAGGCCTAGAGGCGCCAACTCGAATGGCCCTTCCTGGGCGTACGCGCTCAGCGTCCGCGCTCTTAGCGTAAGCCGAAACCGGTCTGCGCATGCGCACTGCAGGAGACGCCAGCAAGCCTAGGTGAGGCGTCCGTGCTAGATGTCGGCATCAGCGCGCGGGCGCTCGTGTACGCGTTGGAAGGGGGGTCCGGTTTATAACAATGGAAGGATCGCCGGGCTCTCGGTGGCTCTTTTCTTCATGGCTTGAAGCTATTTCAGGTTCCCCGAACTTTTCTTCGCGGTTTAAGTTGTTCTTTCATCGCCCCCAACCCCTTCTCTCCACGGCTTGAAAATCTCTCCGTCCGCTCGACAGGGGAAGGGAGCCAGCACCAGGAACATGGAGATGCATGGCACATTTAAATGTCGCTGGATCGTTCCGTGGAAACGGCTCCCTCTTCTGACTCCCGCGGTTTGTGCGCTTAAAAAGCCGCGCTAACTCCCCGGGAGTCACGCATCCAAGAAGTAGTAGTTTGCCAACAGATTCAGAGGCAACAACAACTGACGAGAATACAAAAAGGAAGCTAAAAATGTTGCCGGCCCAGCGATTGCTATCTAATCCCTCAAGCACTGGAACTGCAACCGGTGGAATTAAAAGCAAAGAGAGAGGATAGCGAAAAGTAGATAGAAGAGCGGCAGAAAAAAAAAAAACGAGGGTAGGTTGGAACTTATGCAAAAAAAAAATATGTTCGCGCCACTCGTGCGAAAGTGCTTATGGGTATTGTTGCACATATTCGCAACACGGTAAATTCACTGCATATTCAGGGCAGCGAGCATGTAGCGTCCTGTCGCTAATGAATCGCGCTAGCGGCGCATTGCACAAACGGGTTGGGTGGAGCGCCGAGTCACCGTACTGGAGAAAACCAGTAATCTTTTAAACATCGTGTTATCCGACAATAACTTCTGTTCATTTCTTAGCAGATTTAAATTGTAATCAAGAACATTTAACTAGAGTTTGACTCTTGATTGCTGCTCTGGGTAACGGCGTAGTTACTGGCTTGCCGAACTGATGGCACACTCTTCAGAATAGTTCCCAGCATGCCACTCTATGAAGTCTTCGTTAGCGGTTCATCCTTCACGTACATCTTTGACAGAATTGCCGAAACTAGCATCGATTACAGCAATGGTAATCCCCTTCTCGACGGCGAACGATCGAATCGTGAGAAGCACTTTACCAACCTAGACAAAAATGTGAACTACCACACTACTAATTGTTACATTGGACAAATAACCTACTGGCATAAAACGCAGCATCAGGTTTGCCGCCTCTTATGTGCAACACATGCAACATTCACTTCAACGCATCCTTGCTGCACTTGCACCACATCGACAAAAGATTGAAAGAGCTTTCTGCTATTGAGGCTAATAACATGAGCGTTGAAATGTAGACATTAAGACACGATTTTACAATTTTGAATGCACAGTGCAAGAACCATATACAAGTATCGGTGAGTGAGCTCTAAGAATGAGCGTCCGGGAGTTACAAATTTCACTGCTTGAACGAAAGTACCTAGAAGCTTCATTGCTTTGCACTGTTATTGCGTACGCAATTCCACTATCACCTATGCCGGTGTGATCACTTTACGCGCTTAATGAAAAATGTACCTGTCAAGCAAAAGAGTCTTCTTATAATTTCATCTATATACCTCACAGAAGGCACACGCTTTCTTGTAGCATTTTATGTAGCAGCCCATGGCCATAGCCTCCCTCCGATGGGGGCACTTTTGATAAAACTGCGCATTCGTACGGCAGGCTCAACCTCCCAAAGCAACCTACCAAAGCAGGGACACTGTAGCAGGGCACGGCCGTAATCGAGCCGCCTCCGCTACTCGAGCCCGGCCGCGAGCAGGGACGTGTGCCTTTCCAACGCACCGAGAGAGGGCGCCACACATTTCATGAAAAAGCTGATGATGCATGATCAATAGTGAAATAGCGCAGGAAGACTTTTACGCCATTGAAATGTAAAATACCTTATACTTCCTTAAAGGTAGGACATTACCCTACGTGAACCTGCTAGAGCTTGTCGATATATTTTAAAATAGGGCTGTAGTGAGCGATAAATTGAAGTCAAGTGGGGTATTTTTCAGGACCTCGCCATAGGCTCCATGCTGTCATAGATCATTGCTCATGGCAAACGGAATATGTAAGCTACATCGATGAAACTCGAATAAATAAAATTTTAAGATGCATTTAACATCTAGGCGAGAGAGCTAATTTCTAACTGTTATGCGCGACGAAATATCAATTTTTCTTTTTCGTCGCCATTGAGTTACGCGCCGCCGCGCCGCCGGCTGTCGCGAGATGGCGCGACCGGTTTTTCGAGGCGCATGGTCCAGAATCCTGGGGATGAGTGATGCTGTATTTGAGGGCTCCGAAGTAATTTTGACCACGTGGGGAACTATAACGTGCACTGACATCGCACAGTACACGGGTCTCTAGAGTTTCGCCTCCGTCGAAATCCGACCGGCGCGGCCGGGATCGAACCCACGTCATTCGGGTCAGCAGCCGAGCGCCATAACCTCTGAGCCACCGCAGCAGCAAGAAATGGTACGGCCTTGGACGAATTGACGTCGGAGAATGATGTAATTTTCTGCCGTGAAAGCGTAGAAATTTGTCAACGCATAGTGCAGTTCGTATCGCCGTTTCAGCCACTCCAGCCAGCGATGAGATAAATGTCAGTGTTTCCAACTAGAGTAACGAAATCCTGGGTTTAGAAACAAGGGCAGACCATTGCGAGTTCAATTGCTGCATGTGCTGATGCTGACTACGCAGTTGCTAGTGGAGAGTCCAACATCTTGTGAACAATAATGGTTGAGGATGGTGCATTTCGGATGAAGAGACAGACCTACTTTATGCCCTGTTGAACAAGCACAGTGTTTTTGCACTCACTACGGAACACCTTCGTTACACTGATATAATGGAAATGAAAATGGAGGAACAGTCTGGAAGCAACCCGGTTTCCCTATCACAATACCTCTGCTCCTAGCATGAGAGAATAGTGCTGAAGGGAATAACTGGAGGACTAAAGTCACGCGGACTTATTCTTTACAGCATATCACAATACGGCATCCATGTACTCGTGCGGAAGCTTTGGGGAGCACCGGATTCTTATTGACTCCGGCCGCTTAGACGATCGAACTGTGTAGGACAAGTATCTGCTGCCTGGCATTGAAGATCTCTTAGATAACTTCTCTGGCAACAACCAGTTCATGGCGCTCTATATGGCGGAACGTTATTTCTAGGCGCCGCTTGAGGAAGGCTGGCGACAAAAGGAAGCATTGCCACTTCTGACGGGCGTTTTGAGCCAATGCGCATGGTGTTTAGACTCGTAAATGAGCGGCTGGTTTACCAGAGAATCATCACGCAGGCTTTGAGCCTCTTGATGTGTACATCGTTTTTTGCTATCTAGACGGCATTATCATTTGTGGAAAAAATACAACAGACCTTATGATCAAGCTGGAGGAAGTTCGGCATGCTATAGAGAAAGTGAGATCATAATGAGCCCAGAGAAATGCGTATTGTTTGCCTGAAGAGATGGCGACCTGAGCTTTTTTTGTTACTGTAGAGGTAATCTACTCTTGGTGACAGAAACTTGAGTCGATAAAGGAGTTCAATGAACCAAGAAACGCAGTCGAGATAAAGCAAATCGTTGGCCTAACCGGCTTCTTCAGAACCGTTTTGAAATGCTACTCTTCGACTGCGGCCCCGTTGCATAAGGTTTAATAAAGTGCGACTGAGTTCAAACGGACACATGGACACATGAAGTGAATCAATCCTTCCAGGCACTGAAATAAAATGTACGTGAAGACCGAACTGCTCGTTTATATGAGAACATGGCAGAAATTGAACTTTATACCGACACGAGTCAGCAAGGTCTTGCAGGACTCCTAATCCATAAGACGGCGAGGGCTACTCTCATCTCGTCTATTCCGTCATCTGCCAGATTACTCATTGCTGCTGAGGAAAGGTGCCACTTGAACAGGCTTACATTGCCGGGGGTCGCCTTGTCTCTCGGCAGACGACGAAACTTCCTTCTCGAAGTGAACTTTAAAATTCTTTCCGACTGCAGTGCGGTGACGTACCTCACCAGCACCAAGAGTACAAAGCCACAGGTATCACGATGGATCAACCAGACGTGCGAGTACGACTGATCGTTTGTTGTGCTTAAGTCAGTGAGAAAGTACTGCTAATTAAGAGCCACGATTGCGCAGGTCAGTTGGGTGAGAACAAGACTCTAGTACATTCGTCGCAAACACTGATTTCTGAAAGTGCGTGCGTATAGTAAGCAGTTCGTCAAGTAATGCATTGAATGTCAATTCCAGAAGTAGTGAGCGAGAACCAGCACGACATGCTCGACCCACTCCTAGTTGGCCGCATGCCCTTCGACATCGTCCGCACGGATAACTTGGTCCCTTTTACAATGACAAAGCGGCGTACTACTACGGTCTTGGTACTTGTGGACAGTTTTGCAATATCCACACTGTGTGTGCCCAGATACAGGAGCCAAGAACATTTTCCGGCTATTAAAGCAATTGTGAAACGACTCTACCTGCCAATAATAGAAGTGTTGGACCGTGCCAATAGGTTCACATATACCGTCTTCCAGAACTACTGCAGGCAAAACTGGATTCAGCACACCTTGATATCACACCGGCATCGACAAGCCGACGGAGAGTCTCAGAGAGTAATGGTGTCCTAATTCCGACCACCTCGACTACTGTTCAGAATAGCATCCCATAAGACTAAAATGAGCACCCTCCTGAAATACAAAGGGACATCAACAGCTCTGCGGTTATCAGCCAAACTTTTCTTATGTGAGTCTCGACGGGCATCTTCCGGAACAAGACTACTGCGTTCCCGCGCAGCTGCGCGATGGTTCAAAAGAGAAACATTCGAGAAGCGCAGGCAAAAAAAAGCAGCAGTATGACGCCGGCCGCGTCTAGGCAGCTCGCTAAAAGGTAGGAGACGGCGTACAGCTCCTCTCGCCGCTCCATACACGACAATCCTTAGCGGAAACTTATACGTTTGGAATATACGGGGGGATATTTATAAATTATTTTAAACATGTTTTGTATTCATTAATGCACTTAAATATGCGGGATATAAGTTCCTGAGATTTTATGCTGGGTATTCGAAATGTATGCTTAAAATTTTCCAAAAATACGTCACTTCAAGCATGTTTCGAGCACATTTAAAACACGTTAAAAAATATGTATGCGGTTTTAGCATCTTGAAATTGTATTAAAAGCGTAATTTCATAAATAATATTTTAATTCGTCTGTAGTATACGTCACTTAAATAATAATTCGAGCACGTTTCCAACACGTGAAAAATAAGTACGCGGTTTTGGCATCTTGTCAATGTCTTAAAAGTGTACTGCCCTAAACACTAAATTAAGTGGTCTGAAGTATACTACAATTTTAGCAAATGCGCAGTCCTTTTAAACATATTTGAAGCACAATCTTAGCTTGCGCACAACAATCTAGTGCTTGAAATCGCGTTTCTGGAACTGGCCTTTGCATGTTGGCAGTGTATTGGAAGTGTACTTTGGCAAGTGCAATATTAATTCGTCCAAAGTATACTTCAGTTTTAACAAATGACGTTTCCGCGTAAACGTAGTTGCCGCAAACTTCAAGCTGCCATTAAATAGTTAGTGCTCGAATTCGCGTTTCGGGAAATGACATATTGGCAATCCATTTAAAGTGTACTTTCGTAAATAAAACATTTCTTCGTGCAAAGTACAATTTAGCATATGGGTAGTGCCCGTCAGCATATTTGCAGCGCAATTCAAGATGCCGTGGACAACCTAGTGCTCGAAACTAGAAAAAAGAGGGCCTTCAAAGATATTACATATAAACCAACGTTGTTGGTTTGCAGTATAGTGAGGTGTTTTGGAAGTTGATAGGATATCATTTGTGGTCCATAATTTTCTCACGTAGTTTCTATATGCCATGGAAATATTGCGTGTGTTATACGTCTTGTTGTTTCTAGTTAATGAGGCCAAAGTTTGAAGTCGCTGCATATTATTTCGTACTTCCTTCTTAAAGAGCGATAATAACTGAAAGCTGTACAAGGAAAAGATTTTCAGTACGTTTAAAGTCATGAAATAGTTGGAGCTTCTTTGTTCTCTATTTAATTGGAATATTCATCGTATGGCCTTTTTTGGAGAATAAATATTTTTCAAGATTACCCAGGAACGTGGTACTCCAGACACGGTGACAGTATTGTAGCTGTGAACAGAATAATGTTTGATATAAAAAATATTTAATATTGCCTTGAAGAAAAGTTCGGTGCCTACACATTGGCCCTACTACTCATCCAAGTTATGGAAGAGTGCTGCCAATATGACAATCCCACACCATTTTTTTCAGGAAAGGTGAAAGCCAGTGATTTGAAGCTACTTACAATTTCGATTACGTCAAAGTTCAGTACTAGATTTTTCTTTATGATTATGATCTTGTTTTTTGGACACAATATAACGGCCTTGCTTTTATTATAGAATCGATTTTTAATGCATTATGAGCTTTCCAGACACTTAGGCGGGAGAATGTGCCGTTAGCCTTGTCTATTAGGTCATCACAGTTATGAGCTAAAATAAATAGGCTGGTATCATCGGTATAGATAAAGAAAGTTGCTTGGTTGTCTATGTTTAATATATCATTAGTATAAAAAGAGCATAGGTCCGAGTATGCTTCCTTGAAGAAGGCCATTCGTCGGTCGCACATTCGTTTATGGTAACTTCTAGCAGGAAGGCAATCACCATTTATTTAAAATACGTGCCGACAGCGTGATAACACTACACTGGCAACGGCGTCATGAGCACCTCCGGGCCCGAACATGTCAGCGAAAAGGACTCTGACTGGCAAGCCCGACCGGTTCCCATAGACGCCCATGTATTTCTTCGTTGACAGTTGCCTGACCGATGCCTGGCGCAATTTAGGACTAGGAATTCGGTTCTAGATAGACCGCAGATTCGAACGCGACAACTCCGATGCTTTTGCGACAATTTGGAGGCCCACAGTCTTTGCGCAAAAAGCGTTTCAACAGGCAAGATAACGTGCCTCCTCTCTGAGGGTATATATAAGCTAACCCAAATGTCATGCTTGTCAGAGCAGTTCCTCTTTGCTGAGGTCACTGTCCTTTGGAATTTTCTGTGTGGAGACATATTTACTGTTCAGGTCCCGTCACGTGACCTTGCATTGACATAGACTTCTTGATGACCATGCGTTTTCACTGGAATGGTTTCCTTATGCAAATTCACTCATTACATCTACTGTTGACAATATTGATCAGTACCATAAACTCAGCATATGGACAAAAATGCAAAATTAATATGAAATCAACAAATACAGTGTGTTCTATATGAATTTTTGCCACAGGCTTCTTTCGCTAAGGGAACCCACGTAGACGCAGCCTAAATTCAAGGAACCGTTGATTGCGACGCACGTATTGCCATCCGACACCTATCGCATCACAACACTTCTCATATCCAAGGGTGGAAAGCGGTCAGGCTGCATTGCGATGCCCATGCGAGCCAAAAAGCAATTCAAGAAGCCATCGAATTTGAATGAGTGCGACAATGAATCGAACTAATGTCCTTCCCTCGGGACGAGAGATCAACACTTTGGCGGCGTTTAACAATGGCAACCCGACGATTCCAAAAACCCGCGAGCCATGCACTGACCACACCCTTCTACCTGACATGAATATGTGCTCGCTTGTCTGCGTTCATGCAAGGCGCATCCCGCCACCGCGGGCCTGCGCACTTGCTCTAAACGTTTTCATGCATACCAAGGAAGGGTTTGTGTTAAGAACAGAGTGCAGTCGTACTTTGACGTTGCGACGCTCTTTCTCGGCAGAGCTGTTCGAAGGGAACAACGCTCACGCGTGCACAAATTTACGAATTTTCTTTTCTATAGCAGGTTCGCGGGAAGGGCAGAGGCCACGTTCAGCCCCTTAAAATTGATACTCAACATTGTCCGCAACCGCCAGGAGCTTTAGTTCTCAAGACAGAGCGATGTGACTCGGTGCAGCACCAAGCTTCTAATATTACATGAGTGTCGTTTAGCCCAAAGGCTGAAGTATATATTACGATGATTCAACATGGTTCAAAGATCTTTATCCTTAAAAGGTCCAGGTGAAGCTGTGCAAGTTTTTCAGGTACCATAAAATATGGCAACGTAAGCGCCGACTAAACACATGACGACGTAAGACTTCTCCTGATATCAAGAAAGAAGGGCTAGAAAGCACGCTATGGCGCCGCTGACGATGTGAGTTCACATGTCCGCTGGATTCCTCCACACTTCTTAGTGCGTCTTCGGCAGCTGCCAAACAACCTGCTGGCTTTACCTCCGCTAATTTTGTTTTTCTTCTTTAGAGCAGGATTCTATGAGTGGGAAAGCTACCATCGTCGTTAATGCGAGATTGTGCGGGCCTCTACCTTTTACTGTATGCTATGGTGAGGCCTAAACGCTTGCGCGGCACTATTCGTCAAATATGTTAACATTTGAAGCACTGGAACAAAAAGATTCCGCATATGCTTTACCTGGCGGTTTTGCAAACTAGATTCATTAAAGAGACAGTGAGGAGAACTCTATCAAATTTGTTTGTTAGCAAAATCAGATAGTTCGGCATTTCAGGGCTTTGTTGCCATTTGTCCGGGAGCGAATGGTGCATTTATTTTAAAGAAATTTGGATTGGAAGTTGAAAAAGTTGTTCCCGCCGCTCCGATTCAAACTCGGGAACTCTTATGACGGCATAGAACGGAGTGACGTCAAACGTGACGTAAACGCAGACTGCGTGGTTTTTGGCGGCTAGCGGTGCGGTATAGCAGCAACCGAAATGAAAGCCACCGCCACCGCACGTTGAAGGCATCTATCGGGGGGTCGCTACCGTCACTTCGTTTACGTTTGCAATGGCGTCTTTCGAGCGTTACGATGGATCCCGTTCCCGAACCCGACGACGAAGTTCTCGCAAAAACTCCGGCCTGCATTTCAGCGACCTCAGCCCCACCGAGCATGCGATGCTTTTGAGGGAGCAAGGTTAGCTTAGGCGCCAGCGGGTCGTTTCCCCCTTCCGCCGTGAGCAGCCGTTGCAACTTATATATCATACACCAGTGCAGGGAGTCGCGAGGGGCCAGTACAAGGTCGGCGCGTCGCGCCCATCGGATGCTGGCCGAGGCTTTAGGGCTAATGGGCTATGATCCCTTGAAAGGCGCTGTTGCACGGGGCAGCAGGCGGCGTCGAGGAGGTTTCCCACGGTTGTAATGGCCAGGTTATTCATTTATTTTTTTGCCACAAAAAACGAATGGGTGCTCAAGGGCGCTCGCATTTAAAGTTGGTGGCTTGAAATTAAAGCCGATGCACGACGCTTCAACGGCTTCAGCGCGTTTCCGGAGGTACGGGGTCCACTGGTTCGGGCTCTCTCGCCCACTTGCATGCACCTTCAGATGTGCACTGTGAATTGATTAAATGAGCCAAGAGCTCGAAAAGAACAGCTCCGACCAATTGCCGAAGCTTTTGAATGACGTCAAAACGCGCACCTCGCCGCGGAGCCGAATCGGTCTTGCCGGGCCGGAGGCGGTTGGCGCACTCGGCGCGAAATAGAAACATGCTCCAAGTCTCCGCCAGTGCGGTCAGAGTGCGCTGAAGCCGCCGAATGTGTTGGCGGTCAAGCGCAGTTGGAGTATAGAGGGTCTCACTTTGGCCGACGTGATGTGCCGTGCAGCGCGCGCGCGTTACGCCGGAGTATAAACGCGCCTTAACTAAGCCTGCGCTTAACCGCTAACATACATGTTTGGTTGGGAAATATATGGGAGCCACTGAAACGTGCCGCAGCACACTCACTGAATAAAAAAATATCTGTGCCGAGGCTTAGAATCTAACTAGGGCCTTTGGCGTTTCAGGCGGAGACGTTGCCCATCCCCAGGATTCTGGCCCATGCGCCTCGAAAAACCGTTCGCGCCATCTCGTGATAGCCGGCGGCGCGACGGCGCGTAACTCAGAGCCGAAGAAAAATAAAAATACCTAGCCGCGCATGAAAGTCAGAGATTAGCTCTCTCGCCTATATGTTAAATGGTTCTGAAAGTTTCTTTTAGTAGTTTCATCAATGTAGATTACATATTGCGTTTACCATGCGCAATGAGCTACGATAGCATAGAGTCTAAGGCGAGGTCCCGAAAAATACCCCAATTGATTTCACTTCATCGCTCACCAAAGCCCTAATTTAAAATACATTGACAAGCTCTCGGAGCTTCAGGTAGCGTTATGTCCTACATTAAAAGAACTATAAAGCATTTTACATTCCAGTGCAGCAAAAGATTTCCTGCGGTGTTTTTCTTTTGATTATGAATCCCCCCACCGGCAAGAAACACGTGGTGCCCTCTCTCGGTGTGTTGGCAAGACGCACGTCCCTGCTACAGTGGCCCTGCTACAGTGTCCTTGCTACAGTGCCCCTGTTTTGGTAGGTTCCTCTGGGAGGTTGAGCCGTGCCGTACGAATGCGCACTTTTATCAAGTTTACCCATTGGTGTGAGGCTACGACCATGGGCTGCTACATAAAGTCCTACAAGAAAGCGCGTGCCTACTAAGAGGTGTATAGAGGAAATTATAAGGAGACTCTTTGTTTGCTTGAAAGGTACATTTATTTCAGAGCATACAGTGACCCCACGACACGGGCATAGGTGATAGTGGAATTACGTGCCCATTAACAGTGCAAAGCAATGAAACTTCCAGGTACTTTCGTTCAAGCAGTGAAATGCGTAATATCCGGACGCTCACACTTAGAGTTCACTCACCCATACTTGTATATGGTTCTTGCACTGTGCACTGAAAATTTTAAAATCATGTATTAATAAATACATTTTAACACTCCAGTTATTAGCCTCAATAGCAGACAGCGCTTTGAAAGTTTTGTCGATGTGGTGAAAGTGCAGCACGTACGCGTTGAAGTGACTGAGTGCTGCACTATGTGCTGCACTGAGTGCTGCACTATATAACTCCAACCGCACAAAAGGAAACCTGTACCCACTGTATGCCCAGAGACTTCAGCGAAAAAAAAGTCGCCATTGACAGCCTCCCCACAGTGCGACAACGTGACTAACAGCCTTGACCCCCTCCCCCTTCCTCCCCCTCCCCCACGCCTTTCGCAACACAGCTTTCGGTCCTTTCACCCCTTCCTCCCCTCCATAATTAGAGCCGCTAGCTACTGCCCTCAGTCACCCCTGATGAAGGTGCCGAGTCGGCTTTGAAACGTTCGGTTAAAATTAAATATTTTTGTTTGGAGATGTGCAGTTTATTATTAGACTCGCTTACCACGGAGGAACGGCAGATATCGTATTATTTATTGCCATTTATTTTCATATTGCTTTGAGTTCGCATGGCGTCAATATTCTTTTATTCTTTTAGTCGTGATGTCATTGTGCTCGTTTACCTCTCAGCGGGGGAACGTGAGCGCGTGCACTGAGAATGCGGACAACGCTTTTTCAAAAACACATGATCTCATCTACCTCGCGTCAATGCACCATAAGGCAACCAAACGCAAAGATCCATCGACACGGTGCTCCCGACGTGTGGAATTCTTTCTCTCAGAAGAGAGTGGACAACTTGTAGAATTGCTGACTTACAGGAAGGTTCCTTCCAACCAGCAACCCATGTTTGCAAACCGTGTTTTCGCTTCCTGCTCTGCTGACTTAAGGGGTTAGCATGAGGAGAGATGGTTTTCGGTTGGAAAACTGTAGAGGACGCTCAATATTATGCAAGTGTGCTCCAAGGGCCGTTTTTTTTTTTGGTGCACGCGCTCAAAGTCGCAGCTCTTATCATACCACAGAGCCGGTCTACGCATGCCCACTGCAGGAGACGCCGCCGAACCTCGGCGAGGCGCCGATATCTGTCCGTGCTAGACATCGGCGCCATCTAACGGGCGTTTGCGCACGTGTTGGAAACGGGGTTCGGTTTACGACAATAGGAGCACAGCGGCGCTCTCGGTGACTTTTCTACATGGCTTGAAGCTCTTCCAGGTTCCCATAACTTCTCTTCTGGGTTTATGTTGTCCTTTCAGCACCCCCCGCCTATTTTCTTCACGGCTGGAAATTCTTTATGTCCGCAGAAAGAAGCACCAGAGAACAATGAAGTTTTTCCTCCTCCTCCATCTGCTCGAGAGGGGAGCCAACCAGCACCAAGAACATGGACTGCCAAACATGCCTCTGACGCCGTTCTGGTCGGCTCAGTACTTGATCCACGTGGTCTCGGCTGGCATACACAGGGTGTATTGGCGCCTGAGAGGCTAGACAAGGACTAAATTCGCTTTAATAAAAACGGCTGTTGGCAAACTAAGAGAGGAGGCTTACAAAAAAAAGTGAGACTTTTGGTCTTCTTGAGAAAGAACCTTAGGATACGTGAGTATAAAATTTTTGCTTGCGAACTGAATATTACGAACCATTTTGAATATAGGCAAACAAAAAATACATGTTGCTGGTAACGGCTGAAATGCGCTAACAGACGGTACAGAAAAGAACACATACACGTGCGGTGGTGTCCGTGTTCTCCTCCGTACCATTGGCGCTCTCCAGTCGTTTGCATCAACATCCACCAACCAGGCCAACATAGCCCTCTTCATTGAACGAAATATCGACAGTCTTAAAAAAGTTTTACCACAACAGAACCACGAAAGAAAATATGTATATCAGACCATAACTTTACTTCACTCGTTATTGTGGTGGGGAACACACTCGCTTGGTTTTACGGGGTTTAACGTCCCAAAGCGACTCAGGCTATGAGGGACGTCGCAGTGGAGAGCTCCGCATATTTTGGAGTATCTGGGATTCTTTCACGTGCACTTACATTGCACGGTACACAGGCCTCTAGAATTTCGTGTCTATCGAAATGCGACCAACGCATCCGGGATCGAAGCTTCATTTTTCGGGCCTGCTGCTGAGCATCACAACTACTCAACTACCCCAGCGGCTCCGGGATGGTTTGAGTTATGGCAGAAATAAATTTAATTTCTATGCCAGTGCTATGAAAACAACTCGTTGGATAAAATTACTCGGTTCAGTTTAAAATTTACACCGTCCCGTTCAAATAATGTCTACATCAAAAAGTTCACGGAATGCTGAGCTACTATTATGGAGTGAATGTTGAGAAAGCAATGTAAGGTGCTGAAATAATTTCTTACTGGCGGAGCGACGTGAAATGGTGCTACCTTAACAGCACGACAAAACGCAAAAACATGCCTCTGAAAACAAAGAGAACAAAATTGCGGTCTCAACGCGGACAGAACCATTCCCTCCACGCTTCCCTACGGCCCCTATCTATAATCGAGCACCTCCACGCCTGCGACAAAAGTGAAAAAGCAAACCGCGCAACTACTATGCCCTATTTCTTTCTGGCTCACCTCCCAACTCTAATATCTATCACTTCCGGCATTCACTTTCTCTGGCCTGTTATCTATCCACTGACAGCGGCTCAATGTGCTCCCAGTTGTCATAGCCTCAGAGGGACGAAACTACATGTTTCCAAAACATCAACTTTAAAGGTAAAATTTATTTGAAAAGGTACTTCTTGTATAGCTAGAGCTATTTCTGGTAATCCTAGCATTGAATAAGTGTCGACAAATTCAGTCAGGCGTGTCTGCGCGCAGGCATGGCACATAGCCGTCACGTCGCATGCCACCTTACACATCAGGTGAAAGGTGAAGTCCACCGAGACAACACATTTTGTACAGCGTCAAGTCTAAGTGGGATTTTCGAGACACACCACATAAACGGTGTTGCGCATATCGCCAGCCACTTCAGCGACCCAAGCAGATTTTTTTAAAGAAACGAAAGCAAACGCAATTTCTCCAGGTTAAGTAACAAGCAGTCACGTATGCCTTGCAATCACGAAGTGCTATGTATAAGCTATGGTTTAGGTAAAGTTAAATTACTCTTTCTGTCTGAGGCAGGTGTGAATTCTAGTAGCCGGTTAGCTGTGAGAATGTGAATGTGGAACTCAGGCATAGAAGCTGTCGTGCTCGATAGAGAAAAGGATGAAATAAAGCTGGCTCAGCATTGCAGATAACGTCGGATTAACGAAATCAAGCAAGTACGCAGGAGATGAAGAAATCCGCCAAACGATTTCGTTAATATTGACATGAAGATCCTTTCACAAGTCAGGGTAACATAGCAAACGGGTGAAAACAATTATATGCTAAGCAATATTTCGAAACGCCTGGCGATGTCCAGCCTACAGCTGACAAGAAAAATCTGCAGAGTTTGTTTACATCCCGATCATTGCGAAAGCAAGGATTTGTGCTACGCAGAAGACGAGAGTGAATGGGTAGTGCCGCGGGACGGAGCAGAAGGAATTTGGCGAAGACGACGCTCTGCAGTGTACAGAGCAAGAGTGCGGTGGAGTTTAATACGAGGCGTGTTCGGCTGTGGCATAGCCTCAGTTGTAGCATCACAGGCTACAACTTAGGACGTTTATGACAGAACAGACTTTCTACCGGACTGGTTTCAGCTCTTGAGGCCGTGTCTATCTTTTTCGCCCTTTTAGTCATGTTGCCTTTTATCGAACTAGTGCTCGGAAGCCACTAGCGCAGTGCTTAGTAAATTTTCTGTATATAGCCCCTTTCTATACATGCATATCCTCGTGCAGTATGTGCCATGATGAAAAAAAAAGCGGTGATCGATATTCACGTAGTCTTGCGCAGCGGCCTTTGTTTGCGTCTCCGCGGGCTCTACTCCCATTCTTGGATATTTTTTATTTCCTTTTCTTCCCATTTTTTTTCAATGATTGGGACAGAGTGGAGAAATATCGGCAAGAGACGGTCTTTCTAGGCTCTGAACCTCCGGATTAGTGCTTTTGCACTTATACATGTCGACGGAATAATTTTAGACAGCCCAAAGAACATCTAAAACTAAGCATGCATTTGTCACCAAGTACCTTAATTCCCTTCTCCTTATGGGCGATACAGTTATATATGCTACACTCCTTGCTGATAAAATCTAATTGTAACGAGGCTGAAAACAATCGATGCACCTGTGGTTGACTGCAAGCGAAGTTAACTAGTTTCTTTTAGAGTTGATCGATTCACGAATAACTTGTCGTCACGTACGATGTAATTGAAGCAAACTGCTGATGTAGCCATAACATTTCTTTTTATTTCAAAGTTCTATAATTTAGCTACTAATGAGCGTAGTTCATTACGACGCGGTTGCGAATGAGCCCTGCCAACCTGAATGTGTTCGGCGGAAAAAGGGAAGACAAATTATTACAGGTTTCAGTATATTTCAGTTTCTTGCAGGATTGCTATGACTCAGAGTGGCAAAGAAAACTGTTACCAAGATGCGACATCCATTTGATCAAGAGCCGACCAAAATATATAGTTGCAGATGAAATGATTTCATCTATTAGAGTGAAGACACGGAGCGGGTGGTAGGCCCTCGGTGAAGATCTACATCTCCAGTAAGCATCAGCAAGCAAACCATTCAAAAATATTGAAATAATTCACAGTGTTACATGACGGCCAGCCGGAGTTCGAGACGAGATGGCTGATGGCAATGAGATGGTTTAATGGCCGCCGGCCTAGCGGGAGCTCTCCGTCTCAGGCCACTGCCAACTTTGTCTTTTTCGTCACACTATCCGGAGCCACCGAGCGATCTTCCCGATCGGTGACAAAGAGACGCGCGAAGGGGCGATGGGGTTCAGAGGATGGCGCGACAGGAAGCAGAAAGGGGTGAGGTGCTGGCCGCCACGATGAATGAGATGGCTGAATGATTCGTGGCCCGCGAAGCTTTCTAGCCGTAGGTCACCAGGAGCCGACGGCCGGGGCCCCAGGTTGCGCCGAACAGCATGGGCAGGGGAACGGTGTCGTCACGTGTGGGCAGCGTCTCGGGTCGATGGGGTCGGGTCCTTGGGTCAGGTTCAGTTCATCGTGTCGAGTGGTCTCGGCGGTGGGCGGGGCGGAGGAACAACGGCGAGATCGGTTCGGGTCTGAAAGGCTGGGGCACGGGCGGGCGACGCAGGCCAAGAACTCACGGCCGACGACCACGGCTCCCGCATGCGCCGAAGCTCCCGGACCAGGACGGGGATGAACTCCGCACCTCACACCAAATGTTAGATGACGGCCAGCAAAAGTATGAGACGAGATGGCTGATGGCAATGAGATGATTTATTGTTGTTAGCCTATCAAAAGATGGCACATACCCACACTGGGGGATCGGCCAAGAATCGGGTGGCTATTCACCTGAACGCAGTTAACAAAAAGGAAAAGCACGTGGGAGCGCAACACCGGTGAATTTTTCGTCATGAAATTTGTAGATGATTTAATGGCCGCCGGCCTAGCGCGAGCGCTCCGTCTCAGGCCACTGCCAACTTCGTCTTCGTCTTTCCCGCAACAATACCAACCGTTTTGATGGCTGGTGGTTACTCAAAAGGAAACCAATAAAAATAAACCGGTTTTCGCTTTTCAAGTTTAGTAGGAATCTAAGTGCATACTAAACCGTAAGCACAGACCTGTAATACATGTAACCAATAACGTTTTACTCTTCTCACGCTTTCCGCTTCGGTTCTATTTTATATATTATATGTGCGTGGCATTTGTTTTCCCTTTTTTCAGCGTTACTGCGCGTTTCGCCTAGTTTTCTGGCACGGCTCTGCCTTGAGGCTCCTACTTTATCACCACCTTTTTCTTTTCTTGACGCGTCGGCATTCTTTCGGGCGTTTGCATGGAGCATGCCTCGGTTGCGTCGATTATCGTTTGCAGCAATTTATAATTTATTTCTGTCTTCTTAATGTTGTATTTGAACCTCTTAAGTGCACTTGGCTGTGACGATTAGGAGCCTTCTCATCTGTGCATAATTTTGACCGAGAGCTTGTGCTCATGTTGATTCGTATCTGCTGAGCTGCTGTTTCTTGTTAATCGTCCCTGACTCCTACGTGTTTTATGGAAAAGCCTTTAGTCTATATGGCATTCTTGCAATAAAGGAAGTTGGCGCTGTTTGTGTGTTGTCTATAGTCTTGAATGAAGCATGTCTTTCTACGGTGACGAAGCTACACGCGAAGATAAAAAACTAGCATGTGTTCTAGAACTCTTCGAGGACAAGTGGTAATTCAGGAAGAGCTCTGTTGGGATTTAAGCCACATAGAAATGTATCATTGTGTTTCTTTTATGCAGTGTATGCGTTTCTGTTTTGACCAGATATTGTTTGTGTGCCGCCCAGCCGCACTGTTATATATATATATATATATATATATATATATATATATATATATATATATATATATGTATATATATATATATATATATATATATATATATATATATATATATATATATATATATATATATATATATATATATATATTGCCTCTTTGTCATGCCGATGGGGCTGAGGCCTCGTCAGGCGATACCAAGCACTTAGCCTCAGCCCTCTCTTAGGCAAATGTCTTAGGCAAAGAAAGAAAGAAAGAAAGAAAGAAAGATTTAAAACTCTGACCTAAGTCTTACTTGGTTGTCTGGGCTAGTTTAGCGAACTCAGAAAAAAAATTATTTGGTGATCCTAAACATCTTCCTGGAAATCAGCGTCGAAGGCGCAGCTAGGGTGTCTGTATCGGTAGAAGGAAGGTAATTTTCCAATCTTTTTTCCATTCTAAGAAAATAAGAATCGTTGGCTGGGGCGCACGAGCATGTGCATAGAACTATACTGAGAGAAGTGTTAAAAACTTATAAAACCACGCTAACATGGCCAAGAGGTGAGACCTCATCGCTTTGTTTCCCTGCGCTGACTGCGTCCCCGATCTGACTTCTCGTGGAGGCAGGAAGTGTTTGAGACGTGTGAACAACGTACCCTCGAGATTGCTGGAATTCTTGCCCTGTGAATTCCGCATAGCAAAAGAAGAAAGACTTCAATGCATAACGAGGTCCCTTTAAACGGGATAACAGAGCTGGTGGAGGAGTGTTACCCAACCGGCTCCATGGAGAAAGCACTTTTGCACCTTCAGTTGAAATCCCTTGACGTCGCGTTGTTTCGACCGGTGGAAGGTCTTCCTGAAAGCAGATAGGAACCGCGCTGAGCAACGTTCGAATAAGGATACACACTTGTTATTTTGTTACGTTAGGATTTATGCAATAAAATGCGGCGTTTTAAAGAAAAAATTAAAGGAAAGGATTGGCCGCATCACGTGTGTGTACACAGGTTGACACATTCTCATGTGCAGGTGTGTAACAGAGTGGCTTCCTGGCTAACAAAACTAGGAAGTGTGTCACCGTGCACGGAAGCCTGACTTTCTTGAATATAACCGATTCATCAAGCATAAAATGTCTTTTTTTATAAGGACATGACCCAATGTCGGATCGAAATGGTCGTGTTTCTTCGAGGTGTCGGCGACGGAGAAAAACCGCGTCTCTGGTGGTGTTTGCGGCTGGGCGGGCAACCCAATTTAGGCCGGCTTCGGTCAATCGAACACGCTAATTCTTTTAGATAACTATGCCCGCATCCTACAGTTAGTGCCGCGGCACCGAAATCAACTTTTGCAACTTTAACAGAACGATCAGCGTCGCTGCTTTGGCAGGCCTTCTCGCTTAGCAGTGCTTGCCCCTCGTTGACGACATTTAGCTTTAGCATTGAGCGATACCGCACATCCCTTTTTTTGCTTTATCTACCTCCAGCTGAGCGTCGACGCGTCAGGACGCTCTCTGCCTCGCAATATTTTTTCGAAAAAAGCGTCCCAGTTACAGCGTCCCGGTATTTCATTATTTTTTAAACAATGACCGAAATGAGCTTCCGAATACAGTTTTAGCGCAGAAAATCATCTAGCTCCCAGATTCAGCAGACTGAGGCGAAACCTTCCGAAATTTGTTCGACGGTACTAAAAAAAAGTAAAATGTGCAACCAAGAGCGCAGAGAGGGATTGTGACCAACGCTGCCAAAAATGGGCATTCTTTGTTTCCATACGCTTCATACCACTGAGCCAGAGCCGTGGCATCCCGCGTTATGATAAGTGCTTGTTGGTAGGAGTTACCTATATTGTCGTCATCGTCATCTTTCATCGTTTCGTTCTCTGTTTCGCAGGGGTCGTGCAGTGAAAGCGTACGAGTGATAAAGTAAGACTCGATAAAGTAAGACTCGTCTTTGTCACCAACAGCAGCTTTTATGTAGCCGTAAAAAAAGGCGAGAAGCAGACAATTTCTTGTGTGACGTGCATACTTGCAGTAGATTTAAGAGCGTTAGCTCCTACTCATCGCGTTTCTTGATTTCTTGGGAATTTCTTGGGAAGTCCGAGGAATTCAAGATGGCAGCCTCCTCAGTAAATCGATTTTGCAACCCATTTTTGATTGACTGGCAACATCATGAATATGTCGAATTGGTGATTGATTGGTTTTATAAATTATAAATGCAAGATGTCAAATTTGTAATTCCATTAGTGTCCCCTCACTTCAATTCTAGTAAACCACGCAGCTAAAGCGCCAAATCCAAGCGCCCTTCCTCGGGGTACGCACTCAGCGTCGGCGCTCTTGACGTACGCCAAAATCGGTCTATGCATGCGCACTGCAGAAGGCGCCAGCGAGCCTCGGCGAAGCGCCGATATCTGTCCATGCTAGATATCGGCGTCAGCGCACGGGCGCTCGCGTACGCGTCGGAAGAGGGGTCAGGTTTATGACAATGGGAGGATCGCAGGGACCTCGGTGACTTTTCTTCATGGTTTGAAGCTCTTCCAGGTTCCCCGAAGTTTTCTTCGTGGTTTAAGTTGTCCTTTCATTGCCCCCAACCCCTTCTCTTGAAGGCTTCAAATTCTCTCCCTCGGCTCGAAAGGGGAAGCAAGCCAGCGCCAGGAGCATTTATTTGTTTATTTGCGTATACTGCAGGCCCTTCGCGGGCCCATGCAGGAGTGAATACAAGGCACAAAAAATTACAATGGCGGATCGAACAAGAGAGGCAGGTACATGCACAAATAAATACACAATACATTTTCATTGTTACAGAAACATCACGGTGAGAATGTTGGATCAAGGTTATTAACATGTTGTAAAAAAGATTCGAATGTGCTGCAGTTCACAACATTGGATGGTAGTTTATCCCAGTAATGGATAGCTGAAGGGAACAAAGAATATTGGTGAACATTAATGTGGCTTATGGGTTGACGAAGTGCTTCCGTATTGTTCGTCCTTGAGGAGTGGTAGAATGGTTCCTGAAGGTATGTTTCTTTTTTTATGTTGAAGTGTCCGTGATAAAGTAGGTACAGAACTTCAGTCTTGGTACTACCCTACGCTGAGCTAGGCTGTGTAGATCTGCTTTCTTTAGTAGTTTAGACATGCTGGAGTGTCTGGAATAGTTCGAGTATACATGCATGGAGATGCATGCTCCTTTTCAACGCCCGTTCCTCCCTACACCAAGAGCGCCGACGCTGGACGCCTACGCCCGGGAAGCGCCCTTGGAGTTGGCACTTAACGCTCGTTACTTCAATGCCTTCCAGACAGTGACGGGCCGGCATCTTTTTTGACAGATGACCGCTCAGCGTCCGACAAAGACGGCGCGGGTATGCTGCGTTAGCCGCGACCCGACTTTTTTACTTTTCTTGCAACCCAGCCGAAGAAATAAATAGGGGAGCCACAAAGTCTGTCTCACTTGAACACGCTGTGTGAGAAAAGAAGAAAAGAAACAGAAGTGCAAAGCTACCCCCTCCCCCCCCCCCCGAGTAGCTGGGCGTGAGGGGAGAACACACGAAGTGGACAGTGCGCGAAGCTTATCGGCGTCTCACTCCCAAACAAGGGAGGGAGAATGTAAGAGATGGAGGAGGCGCTCAACTTCATGCGGCGCGTGGTTGCGGCTTTGTGAACTAGCGGCGCATGAACAAGAATCCTGGCCATGACTCCGCCACGTCAGCTCAATCTTTAACCATGAATAAAGGCGCATCTAGTGAATGAACTCTTCCGATGCCAAAGTCCCCGCCCTTTCGCTACGTATATCCTGGCCTAACAGAGCTAGGCCATCAGCAATTTTTCTTAACTGCCTTATACCTTGTCTCCCGTCCCTAATAAACGATTTGCGTCAAGTAGTTTCAAGTTGACTGGCACAGCCGAGAATGTTTCGCCGGGCGATCGTGCGAAGTTCCTAGTGCACTTTATACTGCGAACTGCCTTGTACGATCACCGACCATCGGGCCATCATATTTTTTCATCGACCGTGGCGATCATCTGACCAGCCTTACAGGCTCCTTCAAAGGTTAACCAGCACTTGAAGCGGCACTTGGAGTTCCTCTGCTGTTCGGCGCTTGCAAATTGAGGCGCGTCAAAAACACAACTACAGGGCACGCAAAGCTCATAGACGCGAAGCGCCATAACAAATCGAAACTCTGCTGGCCACCAAGCATCGGTTTTCTTTGCTTCCAACATTTTGGTTGTCTTTTGTCTGTCTTCCTTGTGTGATAAAAGTGCACTATCGGTTTTGAAACAAAAGTTACTTCAATATTGAACCACGCAAATTTCCTTTGTCAGCCTCAGAGATTTTAACCTTCGATGCCGTGATGCGCCGGTGCGGACTTAGCGAAAAGCTCCTCTGCCGGTATTTCGGACTCTACAAAATGGTCAGGCCAAACGGAGACCTTAACTGTGAGGTCGTTCCTGACGCCTTTCAGAAGTCTCGGCAATGCCTGCACCCTGATGTGGTACACGTTGTCCGTCTCAAGCTTACTACGAGTGGTAGCAGTAGAGGTGGACTTTCGCGCGCACATCATGCTCACCTAGTGAACTTTTTAAAACACAGGGGCTACGCATCAGACCGATGCTTTTCTGGGGAGCCTGTGACACAGTGCATTCCGCATGTTCTTTTAGTGCTGACCTGAAGCGCGCGCCGCCTCAAAAGAGGAACTGGAAGTGACAGCGATCTGGAGTTGTGGCCAAGACGTGCGTCGAAGCCTGCCACTGTTTCTTGTGATATGTGATCTCGTCCATTCACGAGTGACAATATATGCCTTTAGTTCAGCAAATCGTTGCAGAGATTCGATAGAAATAAAATATTTTGCTTTCTTCTTTTCGTGACGTCTCCAGGCCTTTCATAGTAACTAAACACTCTTGACAACAAACGATTTCGCAATGGTTGCACTCAGTATGAACTAGTGGCTGTTATAAATACAGCTGTATGGGCGATAAAAAAACGCACAAATACTTGTTGTTGGAACTCTGTGCCAGAGATTGTCTTTAAAACGCCTGCTTCCTTTTTTCTCATTTAAGGGCAAGAGGAAGCACGTACTGCCCCAAGCAACCTAAGGGCAGTCAGCGGTGTCAGGGAAAAGTAATCGTACGTAATTTTATACTGTTAGTTTTCCATCAACATTGTACCGTAACAGTGTGTGTTGAAGTACGTGTCCTGCACTTAAAAGCAGAAAGCTTTAATACTTGATACATTCTACGCCAGCTATGGCAGATCTTAAATTTCTGTGAACTTGTGATAGCGCATAATATACGGTGAAAACTTAGTGCGAATCAATATTATTATGGTAAGAAAAGCCCCATAAATATATTGCGAAATACCTCGACAAAGAAAAATATTGTACTTTCAAAACTATTTTGTCCGGTTAAAAAAGACTCTCTTCTTTCCTCGAGCTTTGTGACTCCATGGGAATTATCGAATCGTTGCATGAACTACCAGGTGCTTAGATGGACAAAAATGTTATGCTCTGTAAAGCTTCGTCATGAATGGTGACCACTAACTCACTGGCATTGTTATCCCTGTTGAAGGCGATCTGAAAAAAATATACGCCCCGTAAAATGAGATATCTCATCGCTTCACGTTTGAGAAAAGTAGAAAAAATTTCGTACAACACGAAGTGCAAAAGACAGGCGGATATCCTCCAACATTTCCTAGTCCCTGACCCCTTCTCAAACACTACGACGCCATTGGTATGTTTCATAGTTTATTTGTGTTATGCGCCCAACCTTTCGCAAGAAAATTGAAGTCTAAAGAGCGGTGAGAATTTCTATTCCTTTAAACTATAGAAAGGTGATAGCTGTAGGTCAGAATTGCGATATATCTCAGCGTCGCAATGCCTTAATTAGCAATAATCCTTCATCAGTGCTGTCGCGTGTCAGGCGGCATCTTTTTCAGCACACGTTTTACGAGCGGTTAACAGGAAGGAGTTACTCCCACAATAAATGCTGTATGCTGCAGAAAATAAATGTGTGTCGTGGCCCACAGCTGTGTCAATGGCCGATATGGCTGACGTGGACGACGAGAGCTTCAAGTTGGTGTGTCATTGCAAGCGACGAAAGGTCGGGATCACGGTAGTGGTTGAGCCCACAGAGAAATGGGTTGATTTAAAAGAGCGGAATCCAATCTTGCTTGTCGCGGCCGTTCAATCTCTGCTTGGATCAGCTCCGATTTGTCGGTTCAACATGCCAGGGACTCTTCAGCTGGAGGTCTCAAAGGAAGAGCAGGTTGACAAGCTCCTGCAGTGCTCTCAGATTGGTGACATCAAGGTTAAACTGCGGTTTCCCCATTCGTACAAGAGGAACGCCTGTGGTATTCATTGTGTACCAAAGTGGTATGCAAAAAGTGACCTACTTGATTACTTGAAACAACAAGGTATTCTGCACGTGAAACGACTCGTGCGTCGTCTGTAGTATCGAGAAAGGAAACGGGCTGCGAAACCTGCCAACTCTATCGTGCTGACATTCGTTTCCAACTCAGAGCGCCCCGAAAAAGTTGATCTGGGTTTCACAAAACACGCAGATGCCGATTTCACTGAAGCTCCTCCATTATGTTTTAGATGCCAACGGTTTGAGCATGCGGCCAAAGTCTGCATAAAGGATCGAAGCTGTAAGCGGTTTGGTAGCGGCAACGACTTTAAAACCTGCAAGGCCGATTTTGCTTGTGCTTGTTGCGTTGGTCTTCATTCAGCGAGGTTGAGGCTGCCGCTTCCGTATGAGCGCTCAGCACCGTCGAATATCCTTCCCTGCTGGTCCCAAAACCCAACCGACTGAGAAGCCTGTGCCAAGATTGGACGAGTTCTCAGCGTCAGAGTCTGATGTTCTTGCGTTACCCAACAATGTCCCTAAGAGGCCTGAGTCCAGCAAAACGCCAAGGTCCATTGCGTGCGAGTCGGCTGCTCGACCTCCAGCAAAATGTGTCCATGTTTCTGAGCGAGCGGATCACAGTCAGACTCGACTCCAAGCGGGAATTTCATATGCAGAAGTGAGAAGAAAACGAGCCACTGTGGCAAGAGTGTGTTCCCGTCGGCGGCTTTTGTTGAAGTTGATTGCGATGTGCAAAATAAGGAGCTCTAAAATCAATATTCGCGTCTCAGTGTAAACCGCAGAATTTCAAGTAGTAATGCGGAAACATTCCTTCTTCAGTGGTCAAACTTCATAAAGCGCTGCGGGTCAGTCGCATTATGTATCGGTTATCATTAATTTTCTCTCGGCATAACAGCTTGAACGTCTCAAAGTTTTTCATAAAAAGGGCCTAAGAGCTAATGGATTTCCTCAGGCGGCTGTGAACAAGGCAGTACTTCATGACTCTTTCGAAACATCTTGGCTTTGTAGCTTATCACAGACTCCTAATGGATCTTGGCCGCCTAGGAGAGATGGTAGGTGGGCAATTCCTTCTCCAGAGGCTCTGCAAGAGATATGAGTCGAAGGCCTACAAGGTAATTAATACTCGTAGTTCTTTAGAACCTATTGTTTGAAGGTAAAGGAAACCGTCTAAAACCCCTAGTCTTTTCCGGCCCTCGACTGTAAGGTCACCATTCCACATGTGAGCGCAAAGCGCAGCTCTCCTTTGGCAGCAACGCGTTTTATCGCTCTTGAACATTTGGAAAAAGAATATGTGCGCCATCTTCAAATTTGCACAGATGGTTCTATGGACAAAGTCAAACAACTAGCACAGCGGCTTTTTACATTCCTTCCTAGGACTGTAAGTCGCCTGTACGCTTTGCGGCTGTCGTATCGTCCGCAACGGCCGAAGGTGTTGCTATTGAGGCGGCTTTACGGAAGTAAGGGTCTTGTCCGGCTCAACCTGTCGACACCCTAAGTGATTCAAAATCTGCCCTTCAGAGGTGAGAGCGCTGCTTCCCTACCGATGCCTTGTCTACAAGCTCTGTACACTTGGCGCAGAATCTGCACAGCAGATACTTTACTCTGTATTTCCAATGCGTGCCCTATCACATAAGAGTCAGAGGCAATGAGGTGGCAGAGAGTTTCGCCCATAAAACTCTGTCAAGAAATTCATCACAAAAAGTACCTCAACATGCAAAAAAAACTCTTCAGAGAAACGGGGATCGATCATTTTAGTACCTTGTGGAGTTCGCCCCACAAGACATATGTGACCAAGGGACTGAGAATATCCCAGGCCACTCTACAACATTGAATTCCCACGGGCTCTGCTTGTACTCCTGCTTGAATGCATAAGACGGGCATGGCATCGTCTCCACTATGTTCTTTATATTGTGTGTGCCGGGATATAGAACATTACATTAAGTGCTGCCCAGAGTACAACCCAGAAAGGTATGTGATGTTCGCTTCCTTTAAGAAGACAGGAGCCCTTCATAGTACAGTTCCGGACGTTGTCTAAACGAGTGGAAACCAGACATGCAGGATGGAGCCGGCAGGCCTTCTTTTAACTTTCCTGCAGGACACAGACCTTGTCTCTAAATGGTGGCAGCAGGAACGGACTGTCGTCTGCTGTGACTCAATATGCGCATAGATGGTGACTTCTGGAGTGGAGCATGTTCTCCTGTGAGTGAATGTGTGCATAGGTGGTGACTGCGGGAGTGAAATATGTACGATTATAAGTGACTGTGCGCATAGCGTGGCGGATCTGACTGGTTTTAGGTCATTATTAACATATAAGTGATGCTAAGGTAGAGCAATCGCCGGCAAAATAAGCAAGACTAATCCCACGTGAAGCATACAACTCTACTAAAAAAACCAAGGTGTGTCTGACATTCATCATGATTTGTTTGGGGTCCTGCGTTCGCATGTTCCAGCGACGCCGCATGGTAACCTGAAGAAATTCCTACAGCTGCTGCTTTCTTTTGAGTCCATGATTAGCACCTTCGCAGCGACTTTCATATTACGGATTGTGTTCAACATCATGGATCTAATATCCACAGTAAACTGCCGTTTATATTGCAGTAGAACTGCGCTGTTATTTTAAGCCTGTTAGCTTGAGCTAAAGCTATCCTTGAAAGAGACTTGTGTTTCAGTATTGGCCCTGTCGGAAGCCGGCCTGCCAAGCGGAAGATGTTTGACTAGATATGTCGCCCATTAAATTTGCAGCATAAAGTTATTTCCTGCTGGAAGTGCCGCGCTTTACAAAACAAAGAAATCTGCACATGTTTCTTTAACCGTTACCGATCTTTCCACGGATGACATTGAGGTAGTGGCTGTGAGAATACAGCTCGGCTTTCGAACCCTTTCTATTGCATCCGTGTAAATATCCCCGCGGATGAAAGCAGCATTAGATTTGTTTCTACTGCAGCGTTGTGACCGCTGCCTAGCTCCTCGAGTCATCTGCGGTGATTTCAACGGCCATCATGCCATTTGGGTCACAGGAACACGGAATGCCGTGGACGCAAACTCGTAGACTTATTGACAGTTCGGACTCATGAGTTGCCGATCACGGAAGCCCCAGTTTCTTCCGGCATCAAGCCTCAGCAACAACTATAGACCTGATTCTACAATCACCTGACGTCCGCGAGAGATGGTAAACAGCGCCTGACTGCAAGGGAATTGATCATTATCTAATATTTGTGTTTTCGGCCTACTTTAGTATACGTGGTCTTAAATCCAGCAATGTCGTCAACTGGGAAAAGTACAGTGAGCACCTAGAACATGTTTCTTGTGTTGTTATTGACAAAATGATATCAAGTAAGATGGCAGCAGCTTCGGCGGTCAAGATACCTCATCATTTCCCGGCACCGGCTTTAAAACTCGGGAAATTTTAGGCAGCGAGAAGGGCAGAGCGACAGCTGGTGGGGAAGAAGGACTATAGAGAATTGAAGGCGACCTTCAATAGGCAGCATTCTGCCATTCGACGGCACACGAACAAGCTGTACAGGTCGCAATGGGCCTCATTCTGCGGCAGTTTGATTTGTTCACACCTATGACGAGAATATGGCGGGTTATTGGCAGCCTTGCTGAAGAATCTCGCCCTTGGAAGAATTTTCAAGCTGTTGAAATACGCAAAGGAAAATATATTGCGTGTCTGGCAGAGGAATTTGCTGACGAACTTGTATATGCTAATTCTGGAACAGCTATATATATATATATATATATATATATATATATATATATATATATATATATATATATATATATATATATATATATATATATATATATATATATATATATATATATATATATATATATATATATATATATATATATATATATATATATATATACCGCCTGCTTCCTCCTGGTCTTTCACGGTGGTCCCGTTCACTCTTAGGGAGCTTCAGACTGCGCTCGGCGGCCTGCGCAGCCGGTGTGCGTCAGGTCGCGACGGTATCACCAACCAAATGCTGCATAATCTGCCTCAGGAAGGAGCTCCTAAACTTCATCAATCCAGTTTGTGCGACGGGTGATATTCCTCCGACATGGAAAGTGGCATATGTAATTCCAGTTCTAAAACCTGGCGCAAAGACATGACGGACCTTTCCTTCTATCGGCCTTTGTCATTGACCTCCTGTGTAGCTAAGTTGATGTAGAAGCTGGTAAATGAACGCTTTATCGGGGTGGCTTGAGGACAGCAAAACCCTGCCAACAAGTATGACAGGAATCCGCCGAAGTCTTAGTGCCCAAGATAGCACCTTAGACTAGGTTAGTCACATTAAACACCAGAGAGCTTTCGGCCTTTTCACCTCAGCCATTTTTTTTTCACGTTGAAAAGTCAAAGTCAAAGTCAAATTTAATTTTCTCCGAGAGGAAGAAAGGGGGCAACGGAAAAAAGCTGCACATGCGCAGCTTGACGAAGCCCGGCCCCCTTGGGTACAGTTCAGCAGCAATTCAAGAAAAATAAACAAAGGACGCTCAATGACAAGCATTGAAACAAGATATATACACATGGACGACAATGTCAGGGTTTTATACGTGAGATGCAAAAAGTAAGCGGCTGACATAATACAATGCACGTGGTACAGGGCGTAGTTGCAGCAATATGTAAGCAAAAATGTTGTTAGCTGCACGATATAAAGAAAAAAGGAAGGGATATAAAATCAGACAGGTGGGCAATAGCGCAGCGGAGGATAAGAAATGAAGCCAGAGACAATGGTGAGGGTATTAACAGAAAGCGAATGCATTACGATCTAATTTTTTGAAAAGTGAGCGTGCAGATTCTGTATTTGTATCAACACCAACGCGACTGAGTTCGTTCAAGAGGACGGCGATGTGGTACGATAAAGATTGATTGCCATATGTTGTGCGGCAGAAACGTTCGACCCATGAATTATTGTGTCTGGTGTTATGACTATGAGTGCGCGTATCAAGGTTGAACAGCTGAAGAAAATAGTGATTATTCGTGCGAACAGCAGTCTTGTACCGGCAAAGAAGGCGGAATGAATACATGGTTTCAATTGGAAGTATGATCACGGTATGAAATATTCGCAATGGCTCGAATTGCGCGTTTTTGACATATTTTTAGTTTATGAATGTTTTCTTTGGATGTGGTCGCCCATACAAGATGACAATAATTAAGTGCAGATAAAAATAAGGCGTTGTACACCATCCTTTTTACTTTTGTAGGTAATATATGCTGATTCCTACTCAATATTCCCGCGATTCTGTTTAATTTGTAGCAAACGTGTTTAACGTGCTTATCCCAGGTTAGGTTTTCTGAGAAAAAGACCCCAAGTGATTTAACGTGCGTTCGTATATCAATTTCATCATTCGCTAGAAATAGCTTTTCTGTGGGAGTGACAGTGGTGTTTCTTGCACGAAAAAGTATTGCTTGAGTCTTTTTTGCATTAAATCCCAGAAAGTTATTTTCGAACCAACGCTTAACAAACTGCAATGATATATTTGCTGTGTGTATCAAATTGTTTGGGTTATCTCCGGTAATGAAGAGCGCGGTATCATCTGCATATCCAATTCATTGTACCTCGCTTATAGTGGAAAAGATGTCATTTATGTAAAGAACAAATAGAAGGGGACCGAGAATACTGCTTTGAGGGACACCGGAAGTAAGTTTTTTGACGCTGGAATTTTTATTATTATGGCTAACATACTGAGAGCGGTGTTGAAGGTACGATGATATGAGAGCATTAGAATTTCCCCGTATGCCATAATGCTGAAGTTTCATTACCAACCTTTTTTGTGACACACGCAATCAAATGCCTTTGAAAAATCTATATATATGCCTAAAACTAGCTTCTTATGCTCTAGAGCGTTAATAATGATTTCTTCTTGCGTTAAAAGAGCTGATTCTGTGGATTTTTGTTTCAGAAAACCGTGTTGGCAAGGTGAAATGAGTGAATGCTTGCCTAAAAATGAATAAAGACGAATGTGCATAATTTTTTCTAAACCTTTAGAGAACACTGGGAGAATTGAAATGGGTCGAAAGTTATTTATATTATTTTTGTCACCTCCTTTGTGTATTACAGTCACCTTGGCTATTTGCATTAGCTCTGGAAATGTATTTAGCTCAAAGGCTGAGTTATACATGCTATTCAACACTGGAGCGATGATATCAATAATGTATTTAATAGGGGCAATTTGCATGTCATTTGCATCACGAGATTTAGAATTTTTGAGGTTATTATATACATAAATCACTTCACTTATATTAGTGGGAAAGAATACCATACTTCCAGAGATATTAGGGATGCAATCTGCAGTGGGAGAGTAAGCTGTGCTTGCGCAGTCATTTTCCCCAACGGAGACAAAATGCGCATTGAACGCATTAGATAGATCAGTGCCGCTTATGTCTTCATTGTTGATTTTTATGCTGGTGATGGTGGAACGACTGATTGGTTTAATGATCTTATTTAGGCGTTTCCACAACAGTTCGACGTTCCCGGATGCGTCATGCAGATAGGTAGCAAAGTATTCGTGCTTGGCAACTTTGAGCTCTTTATTTACCCTATTTCTATATGTTTTATACGCTTTTAATAAATTTGTCCTTGCTTTTTACAAATTTCCAGTAAAGATGGTTTTTTATGTTAATTTTATTGACCAGATCCCGTGTTACCCACGGGTTCCGTGATTTCCTGTTCCTTCGTCGCGCTACAGATGGAAGGTGCTTTTGGTAAAGATCTGTAATTTGACATACAAGGGCTTTGTACATTGCATTTACATCAGTGCTTGAAAGAACATGGCTCCAGTCATGACACTGAACATCGGCTCGAAAAGATGCCAAGGAAGATTGGGTTTTGTCTTGTCTACAAATCGGCGGATCGTTTGAAGGTGCAGGGTAATCTTTTACATGAATGAAGGCGAAAATGGGCAAGTGATCACTGATGTCGCTAGCAAGCGCACCGCAAGAAGAAACACTTTTATCAGTATTAGTGATGAACAGATCGAGTAGAGTTGCTGACACTGATGTAACACGTGTTGGTTCATTTATAATGTTTAGAAACCCATATGACTCTAGAATGGACAGGAAATCATTTTTAGCCTTAGAAGTTTTGAGGATATCAATGTTTAGGTCACCGCCAAGAAAAAGAGAGTATTTGTTAAGAGATATAAAATCTAAAAGGCTTTCAAGAAAAAGGAAATTTTTCAGATCACCCTTTGGAGGACGATAAAGAACCGAGAAAAATTGTGAATTGTCACGCGCTGTCACTATTTCGTAGTCGTCAGTAGACTCAGTAAACTCAGGAACAGGTTTCACGTTAAAGCTGTTTTTCACTAATAGCATAACGCCGCCACGATGTTGCAGGGGGCGATTTAACGCAAATGTTTGGTAGTCGTGCGACAAGAACGGGACAGAACTATTTTTGTACCACGTTTCACATACCATAATCGCATCGAAAGAAATGTCAGTTGCATTAATTAAATATTGAAGGTCATCGTGCTTGTTTTCTAATGAACGTGCATTAAGGTGAAGAAAAGATAAAAGACCCTTATGACGAAAATTTTTCAGATCGGAAGGTTGTACTGCCATGAGGGCGGTAGAAAACTACTAAAGACTGCAGGTACAGGGCCACGGACCGGATTGCTAGCCTGATCATAATGTGTCGGTTTGCCTAGCCATTTTTTCCAAGTCGTCCAAACAGTTGACTCGGAGTACAGTGCTGTTTTCAGCTTGACGCGCAAAGATTTTTCCATCTTTCGTCCATGCAAATTTCCAGTTAACCTGTTTTTTCTTTGTGATGGCAGCACCTAGCAGTTGCTTGTTTTTGCGTGTTAGATGTTCATTAACAAATACGGCGCTTTCGAGGCTGTATCCGAGGTCTGTTGTTGTTATTCGCGTTTTCTTCGCCTTTGCTAATACTAAATTGCGTTTCTCCCGCCGGGCAAAGCGCACAATGATGTTCTTTTCATCTTCTTTTGGGGTGGGTACTCTATGGCAGATATCAATGTCAGTTTTTGAGATAGGTTCGCCAACGAGTGTTCCTAGTTTGACCACAATGTCTGTTGCGTCACCGTCCTTAGGCACCCCTTTTATTTCAAGGTTATTTATTCGGGAATATTGTTTCAGTTCATCTACTCGCCGAGCAAGCTTGCGGTTTTCCTGTTAAGCTTAAGACAACGTGCTTCAGAGCTCAATTTTGAACAGTTTGCAAGGCATGGGCATACACGGACATATGTTAAGATTCATTTACAAGTTTATCAGTGATCGTGCGGCTCCTGTGCGGTTAGGGAGTACCTTAAGCAACGAAAGGTTTCTATCACGAAGTGCGCCTTAAGGAAGTGTTCTTTCCCCAACGCTCTTTGACGTCTTAATGGCTGGCCTTCCCGATTCGTTGCAAAAAACTTGCGGGCAAGTGCGTATGTCAATATATGCTGACGACATTTGTACTTGGATTACTGGCTACCAACACAAGTGATTAGTCCTGGTAGCTCAACATGCTCTACTTTCGGTGCAAGCTTACCTTCAAGGTGTGGAATTGTCTCTATCAGAGGAAAAAATTGGATTTGTTCTGTTTCCTGGTACAGGAAGACGTCAAGCGCAGTTGAAGATAGACCTTGGTTGCTCTTGCATCCGCAAATTCAATCACACGCGTTTTCTGGGCGTCATTGTTGACTCCCGTCTATAGTGGCGAAAAGCTGTCGACGCGATTGTCTCATCTCTATCTTCGCGTCTCAATATGCTCCGCAGAATTGCAAGTGAGCAATGGGGAAACCATCCTTCTTCAATGGTCAAACTTCATGAAGCGCTGGTGTTCAGTCGCATATTGTATCAATTACTTTTAATTTCCCTGGCGTCACAGACTGAACGTCTCTAAGGTTTCCATAGAAAGGACCTCAGAAGAGCCTTTAGAGCTCCTCAGGCGGCTGCGAACAAGGCAGTATTTCCAGGGCGGCATTAAGAAAAATAGGGTCCCTCTGGGCTAATGCGCATGCGGGTCCCCTATTCCTATACTGACTACACCCTCCCCCCCCCCCCCCCCCGCTGTCGCCTGCTACGCTACTGGAAATATGCCATGTTTCAATTCAATTCCACCAAATTAAAAAGAACGAAGTGCGATCAACGGGATCAATATTATTGTTACATCATAAGGAAAAAACAAAACTTGCTTGAAACACGTTCTCTTGTAAACACCAACACATATATTCACTTGGTGATTAATGTGCATTTTGTTTTTAGCAAAAGCTAGGCTTTAAGCAAAAGTTTAGTGCACTCAAGACGAAAAAGAACATAGAAAAGACAACACAGCTGAAATGAGACTTAATGACTGAGTAGTAATTAGCTGTTTCTTTCTCCGCTGAGTTCTTGTTTTCAGTGCCGACGACGCGGTTCTATAAGGATTTGATTTGTTTGCTCTTCCCTACACCTATACCGCTCTGTGCATTTTGGTTTACCTGGACACGGCGTACTCAAAAGAGTATGAAAAATGTCCCTCTAGATCTTTACAAAGACATTTTTAAAACCTGCACAACAAGATATTAGCAGTTCAAATATGTTTAAAGAAACAGGAAATCTTTGTGTATACCCTAAACTGCCAGCATTGTAATGTTCCAGAGATGATTCAGCATTCTTTCAATTGAAAACAAGCAACCGTTTTCTAGGATATGCGAAAATGAACTTAAAAAACTTAATTTGACTGCATTATGTAGGACATCTCACTGCAGTGCCATTTGTTGATGAACACTTAGACATATTTTTGCTAATCGGACACACAGCATCAGGAAAACACAGATTATTGACCAAAATTTCGTCTTTCTGCAAAAGGCCACTCCAGTAGAATGATTGTACGCCTAAAAAAAGCGTATGCCCATGCCTAATTCGAACCGGAGTGGCACTCATTCTTACTGACGTGCTCATCATTGCCTCTTTTCTCGCGCTTGGTTCCTTAG
The DNA here is from genome assembly GCA_030143305.2 of Amblyomma americanum. Classification (NCBI taxonomy): domain Eukaryota; kingdom Metazoa; phylum Arthropoda; class Arachnida; order Ixodida; family Ixodidae; genus Amblyomma; species Amblyomma americanum. The sequence goes on along the minus strand of JARKHS020029724.1, from coordinate 77,560 downwards.
GCGTGTCGTGGTCTACATCACGTCGATTTTCCGCTGTTTTCCTAAAGTGTACATACTCCATGTACCTGAAATATTGTATCACTTTATTGAATACCATATTGAAATAAACACAGTGATAGCACAGTATTTTCGCTTACTGGCCAGCGAAACTAATCTGTTCGCGCCGCCGCGGGTTCAAAACCCTGGAGCTGTGGAATCAGTGCCACGTTTATTTTATTCTTGCTCGTCTAGCTGGCTTCAGATACTAAAAACAGAAAACGGGTTTTTTTAGTGACTAGAAGCCTTAGTGCTAGCCCTAAAAAACATGACTCAGTATACAAAAGTAGACAATCCAGGGGCCGATTCTGTTCTTAATATTTCTGTTTCTTCGTCCATAATTCTTGTAGCTCAATTTACGTAGTGATAAAACAACTATCCAAGAAAAGGTTTTGTTTCCTGGCTTTATTGGTTAAAGTTACCTTTGCAATTTAGTTTACTTCATTATAAGTTGTCAAGATGCCCCTAACTTATGACATCAGCCAATGCTAGTGTTACAATTCTCAGCATCCTACGCAACGATATCCACTAAATGATTCGGAACTAGAGGAAGAGCTTTATTTTGTACAGAGAGATCTTAAGCAATGCTCTCGTTCTGTTTCAACTCTTGTTTCAAGTTTGCTACCTTGTCACATCGGACGAGGGCAGAGGAAACAACGAGAGTTGCACGATGAAAGCGCGATGAAAGAAATTTTTAAATTTTTTATGAAACGTTTAACTTCTTAAAGAGACCTAGGCTATCAGGGACTCTGTAGTGGAAGGCTTCAGATAATTTCGTCCACCTGGTGTTCTTTAGAGTACACTGATGTCGGACAGCACGCAGGCCTATAGCATTCGCCTCCATCGAAATACGACCGCCGTGCCCGGGATTGAACCCGCGTTTTTCGGCTCAGCAGCCAAACGCCATAACTACTTAGCCAATGCGGCTGCTCAATGAAACAGATACACTGACGAGGATGAGGGCAGTTGACGTTTCTGTGACGTTTTTAATCGTACTGCCGGCGGTCTGTCGAGCGAGGCCGTCCTCCTGACTCCCCTCCAAAGCTGTGAAGCAATGCTCCCAATTTATCATGTGGTTTCGTTGACGACATAGCAAAACTACCTTTTGTAATTGTTGCATAGGCATAAAAATATCCGCATCAACGAGCACACCCAATGCTAATTGCTAAGAACCATTAAATTCTTACAGAGAAAAGCTGTTCAGAATTAAATGGGATATGGAGTGTAGACTTGAAAGCTACCCAATTTTATATCTACAAAGTGCACCTTGTTTGAAATTGCTCCCTCACTCTAAATATTACATATTTTCAAATGAAGCAATGAGTAGTTGATGCTGCAGCGTGTTAAAAATACCATACAAACGTTTCTGACCCCTATCAACTATTAATATTTCTTTTTCAGACCTGTGGCATCAGAAAATGCCCGGCCAAATGCCGCTGTGTCGGCGGAGCTCAATGGTGCAAGTCTTACTGCTTCCCTGCTTAGGCGCAGAATGAAGTCGATTTAACTGCAACCTCGTCAGATTCAGTGCAACTATACGCCGAAAGAAGAAGTATGAATAATCCATTTGATGTTACTTCTTTGGATGCGTTTCTATATGCTTTACCACATTGTTTTATAAAATCCTAATAAATGTCGCTTGAAACACAAAAAACGCTTGAATGACAAATGAATATGTCACAATTTATTTATGGGATTAAATTACAGACAACAGAAAATGGTTGAATGTATAAAACCGTTTTGCAGCGTTCTATAACATTATAAAAAAAGTTCAGAGGAGTCAATGTGCCTGCCGAGGGGAAGCGATTACTCCCACAGGAAAATATATATGTAGTACTTCGCGAATATCGCATTTAAACGACTACATACAGAACATCATCTTTAAAAATGGGAGGTGCAAGGAGACCAGAACGAAGACTACATAACACGAGCTCTCCTGGTGTGCCGTCTCTGTAGCACAGAGAGCCTCGAAGCTTCTTCAAAATCGAAAGCAATCCAGAGGGCCCAGGTATTCACACTATGCCACTTTGGCATTGCACAGTTACTTAGGCACAACAGGAAACTACAAATCCGTGATGCACACGAAAGGTGAACACTTAAAAGCTAACCAGTGACCCCCTCGTACTGGTCAGCGGAGGACAACTGTAATGCAGAAAGCCGATATCTTTGAGAATTCTTCCTCTTCGCATCATTAGGATATATTGCATAAATGTTGAAGAAACTTCTATTGAAGTCCTCCGAAGGAATTGGTGAGCGCACAATCACTTATTGTCAGAACAGGTGGCTTTATTGAAGTCCCTCGACAGTGCAGCTCGCTCAATAGAAGATTCAATGTGAATTGTATCAGCAGCAAAAACTGAAAATCGAAAATTAGTTTTTGGGGAACGGAAATGGCGCAGTATTTGTCTCATGTCTCGGTGACACCTGAACCGCGCCGTAAGGAAAGGAATAAAGGAAGGACTGACATTAGAAAGGACGAAAGAGGTGCCGTAGTGTGAGGCTCCGTAAAGATATCGAGCACCTGGGGATCTTTAACGGGCACTGACATCGCACTGCACACGGGCGTCTTTGTGTTTCGGCTCTATCGAAACGCTGCTGTCGCGATCGAGTTCGAACCCGGGTACTCCGGATCAGTAGCCGAGTGCACTAACCACTGAGAACCGCGGCGGATGGCAGCAACACAACGTCGACATTCGATCTGTCAACCAAAACCAAGCTGTGCTTGACTGTAAACTGCACTGCTTGCGAATAGCAAACTTCTTAGTTATTATGGAACTTTGAGCTGCCAAGAAAAACTTCTGTTCAACAGTCGGCATGGACCTTAATCGCGCTATATTTACAACCCGTTCTTCAATGTTTCCACCTTCTTCGTTTCCTTCATTTCTTCTTTTTCTCTGTTTGCTTGACTTCTGTATTCTCCGCTTTTTCATTAGCTGACAGCTGATGAAGAAGCTGCTACTGCTACTACAGCTATGACAGCTGCTACTACACTATGCTGTAAGGCACGATCACGCAGAGTGGGTTCTTCGTAGTCATACTGGCCGTAAATTACCCGCCCACGCAGATGTCGTGCAAGTGTTCCCATTGATCTGAACCACCAAATAATTGCAGGACGGAAAATGTGTGTACATAGCGTAAAAGCGCACCGCTTGGAGCACAGAACCTTTTAACAAGAAATGGCACTCGATGACGGACCTGCAGTCAGTGGAAGTCTTACAATCCTTTACACTTCTTTTTGAGAGAGCAAGAGAGGCTGCATCAAAACTACGGCAAAATTAGTAAGGTTGAAAGTCACCCACCCATTCTTCTCTGCAAAGTTGCGCGTTATGTTCAGTTTGTTATAGGAGGCCTAAACTCAGTGTTTTTCAGCTGCGTGTTCGCGGAAATTTCTCTCACAGAAAGAAACAACCACTTTAAAACACACACGGATGAGTATTTTCTTGAGCACAAGAGGTGCCCTTCCGGAGCGTGTCGCTCAGCAGGGAGAAAACATTCACCGGACCTACCACACGCGCGCGAAACACCGCGACACGAAAGGCACATTCTGGCGCCTGTCACGCTTAGCAGAGGTGTTGAACGTTAAAAGTCTAGCTCTCGCCTCTTTACCTCGTTTTCCTTGATTTCTTGCTTCATATTTAACGCTGGGAATATTAGCTACAATCGTCAGCGATATTTGAAACATGACAAAAATTGTAAAAGCACATGTAGCGCCGTCAATAGCGCTGGCTAAGACGAGAAAGAGATGGCCACCGTCTTAGCTCTTCGGTCCCATCGCCTCCTGCTGACTCCCTCTGCTGTCTTCTCTGGTGAGGCCGTTCCACGAATTAAAGTATTTGTACATGTGTTTTTTTAGGGGAAGTTCGTCTAAGGCCGCCTCAGGGTTCGCCGCTGTGGGTAGCCTCCGCTGGGTGGGGTTCGCCACTATGGTTTGCCAAACTGCCACCCCAAAGGTTCCTTTTGAATATTTCAGGACGGCTGGTGCCAATGTGATTCCACTGGCCATTGTACTTATGGGGTATGGATACCTAAAACTTAAAAACCCCACAAGAACCAATCAGCAGCGAAATTCTATTTCCAGCAGCCACCTCTCAATTCATAAGGTTCGTCCTTTCGGCAGTAAGGGCTTTTTCAGCAGATCGTCCGATGAGCTATGCCTATCAGATTTGCAGCAATGCACTTCCTTCGCCTCTCACTCAAAAAACTTGTCATCTCTGCACAACTTGCTTGCACCACAGGCATCATCCCCGGTTTGGGGCCATCGTTATTTCCCCAGTAAGTACGTGATGACTTCCTGAACGTCGGTGTGTAGGACGAATGCTGATGGTTCTCGTGTGCCGACTGATTCTGTGATCGCAACATCTTCGGGGTTTCTATGACCGCCTGAGCTTAATATATGGCTTACTGGACCTCTGCCACTACCTACATCCTCGACCTTCGCAGTGCAGGAATTTCTGGCGCTATGCTCACAACAACAACGCTTGCAATTCTGCGACGCCTTACGGGGACCACCATTCCTCTGACCTTAGCACATCTAATGTGGCTAGTTCCAGTCATTGTCGCGGCGATCCCTCAGCTGATTATGTTGGTTGTCCAAAATATTCTAATTAACAGAGTGTCGTAGACATCATCCCGAACAGGAGGTCGTCTGTTAATGGTGCCTACTGGGCGCTTAGTTAGCAAAAAGCATTCTGATGCAGACCTTCCTAAGTCATCTGGTTCTGACGTGGTGGTATTAACAAAGTCTTGTTTCAGCTGTTTAGAAGGCGCTTACAGGTGTGGTGGATGGCATGCTGACCCCTTTTAGCGGGGCTCTGTCTCAGCTCATTTCTAGTCATTTTGCACTTTCAGCTGTTGCTTATCCTGTACAGCCAATGCGTCTTTCTCATAGTATTCAGACTTCTACTGCCCCTGCGTCTTGGAATGTGTCCATAAAATGTGCCGGGGATGGCCGCTTCTGAACCATTTGTTCTTCAGAGGGCAAGGAGGCGTCCTTCACAAAACTGTTGCACCTCCTCCTCTCCGTTGATGTCTTTCTACTAAAACACTAAAAGCAAGAAATGCTGCCCTAGCATTTCGCACAAAACCGATGTGTGAAAGGAGACCTTTACAATGTCCGTGCTGTTATAGTAATAATGGTGCGTTTAGAAGTATTGCAGTGGAATTGCCGTTCAGTAGCATCTCATACGCAGCAATTCTGGACAAAAGCATTTTTGAGCGAAAAACCGTTTGTGAACGCAATTTTTTCATATAATGAATGATTTCACTATAACAATCTTTTTTTTTATTCAAGTTTTTGCATTCTTATTAAAAGCGTTCCCCATTGTTTTTTTATGGCAGTATTAACTGTTCGATGCGATTGCTGGAAACATTTTAAGAGAAAGATTTTGCTACATATCATAATAAGTGACCATTACCTTCAATATTTCCATAAAATTGCTTTACGATTACCTAATTTTCAAATTTTTTTCTCGAGGAAGCTTGACTTGCTTCTAACCCCGATTCAGAGAACCTTCTCTCACAATAATGCATAGGCATCATTTAACCTTAAGAAAGATGGCTTTCACAAAACGGCTCTTTCTGAGACATGTTTTCTGGTATTTAGAGCCGATCGCACTTGCAACCGGGGCAGTATCTTGCTAGCACTAATTTATTCAGAAACATTACATTGGCCGAATGTGTGTGCAAAAATTCTGCCGCAAGAGTGCGGCCTGCTAAATGCTGATATGGGAATTCCACAATGTGCCCCCATTCCATTGAGAATGCCTATAGCGTAAGTATACTTGCCCGCAGCTGTACGCAGGACGGAATGTTTGAAGGATCTCTTGCGCTTTGAGGGCGTATTGACCAAAGTTTTGCAAAAACTAAAAAGCTTTTTTCATGGGATACCCTCGGAGTATATAACGCACAGGAGATTACGTTCTAGGTTCAAGCAGTTCAGACGCCAAAGGTACGCAAAAATCAGAGTCGTCAATACCGAAACTGCAAAAATGGGTGCCATTACCGCCCGCCAGAAGTAACGCTTTTTAAAGACGGAGTTCGGAAATGTTCCGAACTGTCTCCTCGATTCGGTTCTTGCAAAGCGGTGATACAGATAGCGCGTGCAGCATTTTGCTCAATAAATTCTGCTTTACATGAAAAAGTAACAAGTATGAAGCCACATAGCACGCATCTTCAATTGAATAAAACACCCCAGAAAAAATGTAAATGTCTTTAATTTGCTGTGGTAGTCTAGAAAATTAAGCACACCCTCAGCAACAATGATCACGCCGCGATGTTAGTGAGCGTTGTTCGCATGTGAGTATTTGATTACCGCATGTAGAAAGTTCATACATTGTGTAGGATGGTAGCATAGTAAAATGGGTGCCAAGCAGTAAAAGTGCGTGTATTATTAAGTGTGCAATTTTTAAAGGGAATGCGTGTCAGCAGTACATGTGCGCCGTGCTGTACCTACAGTACGGTTATTGTCGTGATAAAAAAGTTTCTCCTTTCCCTTCTCATTTTTCCCACCGTAGAAAGCTATTCCTTCCTGTGGTTGTTAAATCGGAGAAGGGGCAGTGAACGCGAGGTAAATCAATGAAAACAGGTGAATGTCAAAAAGGGGGCAGAAATAAAAGGAACGTAAAGCGAAAGAGTATATCAGAAACAAAATTTTTGTCCTGTAGTAAATATATACTTTTCTCTTCGAGCGCCGTGGCATGAATGCCGCCTCGATGCAAATGATTCACGTTGGCGCGCCTCGGCCGGGCAAGACACTGGGCGTTGCAAAATATATTCCGGTGACAGCATAATGAACAGTGATGCGCAGCGTTCATTACTGTACAAGTGCTTACAGAATTATTCAGAACGCCGGAGAGGCGGCCACTCGTAGGCGAAGTGCGCCGTGGTAATATGCGCAAACAGACCGCGGGCTCCCTAACTAGCGAGTCTCCTTCCCTAGTGAACCTAGATTAGCGCATCTTTGCTCCAAAAAGGCGAGCGCTGGGGGCTTCTTAGCTTTGAGAAGGGGGCTGGGCGAGCAGTCTGACGCGCTGCGTGTTCACGCGATCTCCACCGCAATCTCTGACAAGCGCGGCTTGCTTCCCAGTCGAAAAATATAAAAACACCAAAAAATTTCTGGTTGTATTTTTTGCATGTCGGATTTGTATTGTATTTCTTGTGTCCGTAATTGCGTTGTCCATCTTGTATCATTTGTGTTGTCCTGTCTCCTGTTGTGTCGTAATCATGTTGTCTGTCTTGTGTCGTAAATGTGTGGTCCTGTCTTCTGTTGTATTCATGTTATCTGTGATATGTCGCAATTTTGTTGTCCTGTCTTCTGTTGTGTCGCATTCTTGTCCTGACTTAATGAGTGAATATACAGTAAAACCCGAACAATTCGAACTCTGTTATTAAGAAATCCTGGATAATTGGAAGGATTTCTGCAGTCCCGTACTTTCTAATATAAATCTGACCAGATCATTCGAATGGCGGCGTGCAGCAGCCCGGTTAGTTCGAAGACCTGAGATGCAGTGCGAGGATTTCAGATCCCGATTTTGCCGCAAACCAATGAATTGATGGCCCCTCGGAGCCATGAAGCAGCACTGCAGAGCGATGACTATTAGCAATGTCGATGCTCAATATGCGAAGCACCCCAGCTCCAGCACTCAGCACAAAAATGTTGGGCTGAGGCTTCGGTAAAGTGTTAAGGCTGGATATCTCGAAGCGAAAAGCGTTTAGCAAGGCGTGCCTCTCGTGATTATGGCGTTTAAGCCGCTTGTCTAGCCTTGCACTTTTCATATCTTGGATGCTTTTGAGCCAACTCCCACGCTACCACTTGTGGGCCCTCTTGTTCTCCTTCCATGGCAAAAGCTCAGACGACGGAGGCAGCGCGAGGCGGCGACGACGGCTGCGGCAGCAGCGGCCACCTGCGCTCCGCGTGACGTCACTCCGTTTCACGGTCAGACGACGGAGTCAGCGCGCGGTGGCTACGATGGCTGCGGCCGAAGCGACCACCTGCGCTCCGCGTGACGTCACTCGGTTTTGAGCATGCGCAGCTGTGGCAAATCTGTTGTGTGGCTCACGCGAAGCCCGGTTTTGACGAGCCTAGTGAAGCTTTTCGCTTCAAAACTGATCTCACACAGCTTGTAGACACTGGAGCGCACGCCTGTAGAGAATACGCGCTTGACTGCAAAGCAGGCATTGATAGCAGTTTCAAGGTTACATGCTATCGGCGATTCGTCAAGGCATGGCCGGACTGATCGCAGCGGTGCGCGTGTTTCTATCCAACCTGGTCCTAATCAAGGCAGCATCTAAAGGTGCCGCTGGCATCGAAGCATCCGGCCCTAGAAGTGTCAGTGCATGTCCAGCGACGGTTAACTGCGCCCAATGCTGGCAGCGCTGCATCTGTGTGTAGTGTTCCAAAGAGCGATAGGTCGACAAATAGCAGCGCTAACCTCTTTGCGACTTAAGGTAGTTTTGGACGAGCTCCAGGCACTACACGCACCCCGTTCCGGTACCTATTCCCAGCAGGACACATGGGGCTCCAAATGGGTCAAAATTTGTGAATTCGCATGCTAATCAGTTCCGCTGAAGAAAATTGGAATTCCTCAACGTTTACCCAGTTCTTTCGTTCTGGCGGTTACTTCCTCGGACGAACGGGAGACAGTCCGAGGTCAAACTTTTTATTCCGATAATATTGAGATGTTCAGGGCGTACATCGCACCAGAAACCGAAACTACAGGGCCGTTTGCAATTCAGTTTGCTGTTTGGGCAGCACGCATGTGTTTAGGCTGGGTGGAATGCAGCTTTTAATGCGAAAGCTTTACTGGCCTCGTGTCGCCAATATTGCCGTGGGCCGAAGCTTCAGCTTGACCTTGAACGTCCTTGCTGGGTCGCTACCATATCAACGCATCGCGTGACTTCGCCGTGCCCGACGAGCCTATGCCATCGCTCCGCCGGCGCTCCACAGCCGCGGAGCGGCTGCTGCCTGATCACGTGATCTAGCCAAGCAGACGCGGCTTGGAGTCTGTAACATTGAGTGCGTTCCACACAGGATAGGCAACGCACCCGCCCTGCCAGGTAGCAATTGATAGTTGATCGCGTGAGGCTGGTCACCCAATGATCGCTGTGGCCTATTGCTGAAGTGCTGCGTGTCTGCCACAATGTTGTCAGCGCTAATCCATGCAGCCCACATATCTCTCTCAACACCCCCACATACCTAAAACACGATTTAATCGTCCACTGACCCAGGGAGCAGTTCTGTGCCCTTCCTTTCCTCAGAATTACTGGCATTTAGAACGTTATCAATACCAACAAACACAATGAACGCTGCCAGCTTATGCTTTGTACATCCTGAATTAACTGATCTAATCCGCATTCTTTTTTCGCTTATTTTCAATGGCTTCAGACTGCTGTATTCGTGATGGCATCATTGCACGTTTGGTGCTTTGAGTTCCACGTGCGTGCAATGCCATTCCATGGGAAACAAAAAAAAAACAAAATCAAGCAGTGGTAAACACAAAGTTCGCCCAGTATAACGGTAGCGCATTCCCACAACGAAATTTTTCACCTTTCTCCACTTTCTCCTGTGGCCAGTTAATTATTATACCATTCGCGGTCCCAACGACATCGAATTAAGGAGATTTTATTGTACTGCAGTTGTTGCCCAATTATTAATCAGCTGACTGGTCGGCTATGTATGAGCACTACAGAGCAGATACAAAAACACCTTACTTGAGCAAAATCACATTTATTGGCCGAAAATTGCCTTTCTTGATGCCGTCCACATAAGCTTCAATGCTGTGCTCCACATGAAGATTGCCTCCATCCGGGCAGTCCTGAGAAAAAAAATACGCAAGACAGCTTCCATTCATGCCCAAGTCGATATTTTTCAACCACATTGAAAAATCAATTGGGAAGAAAATTGATGCAAAAGGCACAAAAAAACAGACCACCAAAAAACTATAGGCAGGAGGAAATTGCACCTTTCGCAGAAGAATGATATGAATTACACTGCCCCACTGTGTTACGCTTCACGTCTGGCTTCCTGCAGTGAAAAATTGCGAGGTTTTCCGACTAACAAAAGAGAGCTAAACCCTCAGCTCACTCAGTCATTCAGACGATGGACTGCAAAGCATGATCAATGAGTTGGACAATCAGAGCAGAACAGTTTGTCTAAAAATTATTATACACAAAACTAAAGTAATGCTCAACAGTCTCGGAAGAGAAGAACACTTTACAATTAGCAGCGGGATGCTGAAAGTAGTAAAGGAATACTTAGGGCAGGTAGTGACCGGAGATCCGCATCAAGTGAGCGAAATAATTAGAGGACGAAGAATGGGGCGGAGCGCATTTGGAAGGTTCTGTCAGATCATAAATGGAATGGCAGTTTACCGATATCCCTCAAGAGAAAAGTATAAAGCATTTGTAATCTAGCCCCCTTATAGCAAACCTGATGGTCACAAGAATTCCGTTCGTTACATCCTATGTTTGTAGTAAATAGACTGCATTTAACAGTCAAAAATACTAACGCCACAAAAGTGAAATTTATTTCGAATAAATCTGCTTTATGCGCGCCTATTTGTGGCACGGCTCCTTCCGGGCTTCTAAGGTGGTTTATTAAATTCTAGAAAAGACGCTTGCTGCCAACGGTCAAAATTAGGTTCGAGATTTAAATAATAGTTGAGGCGTCCATGACAGCTGGTGGCAGATCAGCCACATAAATAGATTCCTGGCAGTAGGGGAGTGCCCACATTTGGTGTTAAAAGTCTTAGTCAGAGCATGCGCCTCTGCGATTTTGTGGTCCTTAAGAACATAATAGTCATCCGAGGAAACATCTGGCAGCTATGCATTACGAAATGTAGCCACAAATATACAGCCGTCAGATCATGTCTATTTTCGAGCTTCATCTGTTGTTCCTTGGCTCACGCCCAGGAGGAAAGTCGTACAGCGTTTATGGCAGAGTGCGTCAGCTGCACTCTGCTGTATTGCGCTGCCTGCAAATGGTAGCAGTGCAAAAAGGTCGAGCCGTATGGGCAAGTGATGCATACCACGTGGCCAGCATGGCTTTAAAAATGCTCAAATCGCTGCTGTTAGTTGATCCACCGCCATGGTAATCAGATTTGCTTTCGACGATGCTCCTTTTTCGCGTGCACCGCGCTTCTTCCACTTCGGATGCTATGGCCAGCTGGTGAACTCGCAGGCAGTGATTTCCCTCATAGGCCATTGTTGCCGACTTGGTAGTGTTGGGATTCAGGTAGCGTGACTGGGCCGGAGAAGAGACGAGGACGATCGGAGGAAGAAAACTTGGAAAACTTTATACAAGGACTATTTACATTATATACAAGTACGGGCAACTGAAAGTGCTTCTCAGTAAAGAGAGCTTCTTAGGAGTCGGGAGTATCTCATACCTCTCAAGAAGGGGGCTCTCTCCTGGCATCAAACCAGCAGCTCCTTAAATACTCTTCCTATTTCCCAGATCCCTAGCTGGGGAATACCGTTCGAAGAATGATGTCCAATCACACGATGACACTGCAGGTACCACCTACGGCAGGGCGGTCCTGATGTTTCTTCGCAGCTTGGTCGAGGGAAAGGGGACAGGACCCGGTCACGTTGTCGTCCCTGCGGCCTCCAGATGGCCGCGCACGTGTGTCCGCACCGCGCCCACGTTGACCCGGAGGGCACCAGCATGACGCAGGAATGCAGGCTGTCTCCCAGCAGGTGTCGAAAGAGCTTGTTCTGGTGACCTGAACGCGGACGCTCTGTCGAAGGTGCGGCACTCAGGCAATTGTTCAAATCAAGCGTGACTGAAGGGGACCACACTAATACCGCACTTCGTCGTGGCGAGGACCAGAACGAATGCGCTTATGGTCGTCGCTGGCATTCCTGATGAACACGTGGGGACGCTATTGTCGTCACTGCTTCCTTCATTCCTGTTCAACCACGTGGGGAAGCTATTATCGTCGCTGCTTCCGGCATTCCTGCAGCCATGTCTTCCCCAGAGGGCTCACCCACCCTCGCGGTGGTCCTCAGGGAATCCTCCCCATGCCCAACTTCACCGAACTCTAGGGAGCATTTCGGCCGCAAAAAAAAAATTTGATCGAGTGGGTCCCTAACATGACCAGGACTCTGGAGACACCAAATTTCATCAGGTGGGCACAATTTTCGCTTTGTGAGGGGAGATTGTCACTTTGCCATGAGGAGCGGGCGCTAGGCCTAATGGCTGCGTCGCTTCCGTGGCGGCGACACCCTCGCCGCATCTGAAGATGGCTTCCCAAGCCCCTCTAAGGGGCTACGACCCTGCCGAAATCGCCTGGACGACTGTTTCGGCACCTCAACCTGAAGCTCCCGCGGAACCTGCACGTTTCGAGCACGAGGAGCTCTTTCAACTTGTCAACCGGCGCGGCAGAGCCGGCTCCAACACGGCGGCTGCCACATCGGCGGCGTCCCAAGCCAAGCAGCAAGCCCTCACTCACGGGCTTGCCTCACCGCGTACAAAACAAGCCCAGTCGCGTCAGTGGAAACCCCGCCCAATGCCACAGATGCACCCTGAACACTACGTGGTCATAATCAAGCCCAGGGTCACCGCCGACCTACGGAATACGTTCCGACGTGGTGAGTTGGGCAAAGCCCTGAACTCGCACCTCGGTATTTCTACTGCCGAGGACGTTCTAAATATTGCCCCGCCTGGGAGCAGAATCTGCTCGTTGTGGGCGCACGGAATCCACACCTTGCCGATCGCCTGCTCGGCGAATTCAAGTTGTCGACAACCAAAGGCACCCTGCCCGTACACGGGCATTTGAAACAAACCGGGGAAGTGTGCCGCGGCGTCATCGGAGGCATCGCCGACGAAGAAACGAGCGCAACGCTCATCGCCCAAATTGCCTGGCGAGGCGGCCAGATTGCCAACATTCGCCGCCTCGGAAAATCATCCATCGCGGTGATCACCTTTGTTGGAAAGGTGGTCCCGCGGTACGTCCACTACAACGGGGAACTCACCCCCGTCCGAGAATATAAGCGCACTGTGCCGTCCTGTGTGAAGTGCGGTACTGTGGGACACCGCGCGGACATTTGCCCCACGCATAACTCGCCCAAGTGCGGCCTTTGCGGCCAAACTGTGACTGTGACGCAGGACGGCTGTACGCCACACGAGTGCAACCCGTCCTGTGCAATCTGTGGACTAGCCCACCCCACAGGCTCGAAAGATTGTAAGGCGAAATTCCGCAGACTTCATCTTGCCGGAGCCAAGCCCTCCCAACATGGGGTAACCGAGAAGCCAGCGCCTGGAAACAGGCAAGGTGCCCCCGTCGACGACGCCAATGGCGGCGCGGTACGCGGCAATCACGCCACCGGCTCGCGCGAGGGAGACATCAACGCGGCCTCCTCCTCTCCCGGAGTGAAGTCATCGGGAGAGAAGAAGCGAAAGAAGAAAAGGACGAAGAATGGATGGATGGATGGATGGATGGATGGATGGATACGGCTGAACCCTTTACATCGGGCGGTGGCTCAAGCCACCTAGCCATGTCTTGTGAAATTTTACTCCTGTCTTGCTTTTAGCCACCAATCAGATAACCTTCGCTTGGTTACTTCTAACCTCTTAAAATCCACTTTCCCTTCACTATCCTTAAACCCCAATGCCTTGGGTAAGTCAGCCCCGCTGCCTTCCACTGTAGGGTGAAGCCCTTTACAGAAAAGTATCAAGTGTTCAGCTGTTTCCTCCTCCTCTCCGCACGCAATGCACAAAGTGCCTATCTCCTGGTACCTGACTCTATACGTCTTAGTCCGCAAAACTCCAGTCCTGGCCTCAAACAACAAAGAACTTCCCCTACAATTATCATAGATATTTTCTTTGATAATTTCCTGTTTAAAGGTCCGGTATGTTTCTATTGCCGATTTCGTCAGCATCCCTGTTTTTCACAATGCTCTCTCTGTTCCTTTAACCTTTTTCTTAACCGATAATTGCTGATTTGCCCCCTTACTGCTGTCCCGATATTTGCTTGTCAATTTTCTAGTTCGCTTTCTCCATTTCGTGTCAACATTCTTTATATACAGGTATCTGAAAAAACTTTTCTAGCCCACCGCTTTTCCTCCATCCTTCTCAATCGTTCCTCAAATGCTATCTTACTGCTAGCCTCTCTGCTCTCAAAAGACGCCCATCCCATATCACCCTGTACCCCCTGATTTGGTGTATTGCCATGTGCTCCCAAAGCTAACCTCCCTACTCCCCGTTGCCTAATTTCCAGCCTTGCTTGAACATCTGGCCTCATACACAGGACCGCATTCCCGAAGGTCAGGCTAGGGACCATCAGCCTATTCCAGATCCCTCTTACCACCTCATACCTATTGTAATTCCACAGTGCCCTAATTTTCATGACAGCTGCATTCCTACTAGGTTTATTCACTACATATTTTTCATGCTCTGTCAGATACTCAACACTGTTATTTATCCACACCCCAAGATACTTGTACTCATTCACTACTTTTAGCACGAACTCCTGTATTCTATGCTCGCCGCCCTCTTCATTAAATGTCATGACTGCAGATTTTTCCTTACTATACTTGAAGCCTAATCTATCTCCCTCTGTACTGCATATGTCTAACAACTTCTGCAGGTCTTCCTTGTTGTCAGCCATTATCACTATATCGTCCGCATATATTAGTCCCGGTAATGTCTGTTTAATCAATTCCCCTTGCTTGAAGAAAGATAGGTTGAAACCTAGTCCGCTTCCCTCTAGCTTGGCCTCCAAACCTTGCAGGTACAACATGAACAACAAAGGGGACAGAGGATATCCCTGTCTAAGCCCCCGCTGTATCTCTACAGGCCCTGATACATTTTTCCCCATTTTATGAGCACTCTGTTACCTCTATATATATCTTTTAAAAGATTAATTACTCCATTTTCCACATCCAATGTGCCCAATATGTCCCACAAATGCTCCTGAGTAACGTTGTCATAGGCTCCCCTAATATCCAGAAATGCTAGCAATAAGGGCCTATGTTCCTTTTCCGCAATTTCTATACACTGTGTCAATGAAAATAGATTGTCCTCCAACCTCCTTTGTTTCCGGAACCCATTCTGTAGTTCCCCTAACACCCCCTCGTTCTCCACCCAAGCCTGCAGTCTATCCTTTATAATTTGCATCACCACCCTGTAAACCACAGATGTCACTGTTTTGGGGCGATAGTTACGTACGTCTGCTTTGTCCCCCTTTCCCTTATATATCATGTTCATTCTACCTAATCGCCATTCATCGGGGACTTTCTCATCCACTGTCATTTTGTTCACTACCTGTATTAATGTTTGCTTGGATTTTGGTCCTAACTTCTTTATCAATATAATCGGGATACCATCTGGTCCTGTTGATGTGCCACTAGGAACCTTCTTCTCTGCCCTTTCCCACTCTCCTTGCTCAAGTGAAGCTATTGCTGTAACCGGTCTATCCTCCTTCGATAAATTATGTACCACGTGCTTTGCTGAAAATTTTTCCGTCATCCTTGTTCCTATGTGTTTTATAAGCAGGCGCCACCACCGCCCCCTAGCGGAGACGACGCCAAGCACTTCCCCGCCCTCAAACCAGGTGGCGCTGCCGGAGCCCGCGCACCGGCGCAGCAGCAACACACTCAGGTGAGCAGCTGGGCAGAGGTCGCCTCCTCCTCCCCCCTCCTCCTCACCCTCTTCCCCCTCCTCGGCTTACGGCATTGATGTCGAAAGCCGCAGAAAAAATGAGCAGCTAAGAGCTCAGATCGGGCACTTGCTCACCAAAATTCAAAATTTAGAAGAAAAGCTAGCTGCTGCGACGGGTATCCCGAGTTCCGACGCCATGGAGAGTGAGCCCGAAATGCCGCCCGCATTAGAGTCGGCAATGGCCGCAATGGAGGCGCGTCTCACCTCCCATTTCCAGAAAATGCTAGAAACGGCGATGAACTGCATGGAGACCAAATGCTCGGCATCGGTCCCTGCAGCTATCAGCCGGTGAATGAAATCCAACACCACCCGAACGAGGCGGCGGTTCGAGGGGATCCGAGCCTTCAACAGGCACAAGAAAATTATCGGCACTCCCAGAGACGCGGATTCGGTGAACTCCAATCCCGCACCCCAACCCGGTGCTGGCTCTGGGTCGGAGTCCCATCAGCCCCCATCTGACACCTCCATTGCTAATGATGGCAGGACGACCTAACAAGCGTTCCCCTCCTCCGAAAAGACACAAATTGGTAACCGTAACGCAATGGAATTGTAGAGGCTTAAAGGCCCGGCAGAAACGCGCGAACCTGCGTCTCTACCTAGAAACTTTCGAGGCTTTGCCCGCCGTGGTCGCCCTCCAGGAGCCAGGAACGGCGGCCAAGTTGACTAATTACGCGACGTTCCAGCGAGACCCCTCGTCGTGTCTCCTCGTACACAAGTCGTACACCGCCTCCGAAATTGACCTCGATCTCAATATATCGTACTCATACGCCATGGTAAGGATCCTTCCCCTTCGACGGTCGGATCCTCCCCTACACGTACTTAATGTATACTGCTCCCCGAAACTGAAGCGAGTGACCTTCGCGGACCTCTTTAGCCGTGCACTTAAAGAGGCGGGTCGCGACCCCCTGCTGATTGTGGGCGACTTCAACGCCCCTAGCCAGCTATGGGGCTATCTTAAGGAGGAATTGCGCGGACGCATGCTGGCGAAGTTGGCGTCCACACTGGGGCTCACCCTCCACACTGACCCGGCATTTCCTACGCGCGCAGGCAACTCGGTGACCCGAGACACATGCCCGGACCTCACCTTCACTCGCAACATAAGACACGCTGACTGGATCAACACCGAGGAAACCCTCGGCAGCGACCACTGCATCCTCAACACCACTGTTTATACACGCCCCCTCAAGCGCCCCACCACACAAGCACACATCCCCAATTGGACCACCTTTCGCCAAAATTTCCCATCCGAGGCCAACACGAACATCACAAAGCAAGGCTACACGAATTGGTCCCAGTTAGTCATATCGCACCTTCGCTCCCACGAGAAGCGGATACAGCTCACAAAGGCAGTCACGGACGTGAACAACCACCTCCTCCACCTCTGGCAAGCGCGCCGCGGCCTTACGCGCCGCTGGAAGCGCCAGAAACACAACAAGAAGCTCGAAGCGCGCATTGCAGACCTCACCCGGCAGGCAGCAGAGTACGCGGCCCAACTCACTGACTCCAACTGGGTGGTACGCTGCAACACGGCGGCTAGGCAAATGTCGAGCCGCAACACATGGCGGCTCTTTCGAGCCCTCATCAACCCAACGCAGACCCGCACAGAAACGCACAAGCAACTACACAAAGCCATGCACTCATTCCAAGGAAATACAACGCAGTTGGCACAGGCACTCCGGGATCGCTACCTGTGCACAACTCAGGACGGCCGCACATCGGCCTTTTCCTACGCAGGCAGGGAAAACTCGGAGTTGGACAAGCCTTTCCAGCTTCACGATCTGCGGGCCAGTCTGGCCATAATGAAGAGGGGCACCGCCCCGGGCCGGGACAAGGTTACCGCCAAACTTTTGGCGAACCTTCCTGATTCTGCGTACCAGTGCCTTCTAGAATACATTAATGCGATCTGGACGGGGGAAACCCCCCTCCCCATTGACTGGAAGACGGCCCTTGTCACCTTCATTCCGAAGGCCGGGAAACCAATCGACACGGACAACCTCCACCCCATCTCTCTCACCTCGTGTGTGGGCAAATTGATGGAGACGATGGTACGGGATCGGCTGTCCGAATACCTCGAACAACACAACACCTTCGCGGACACCATGTTTGGATTTCGCCCACACAGATCCGCACAGGATGTCCTGCTCCAACTCGACCGCGAAATCTTGAACCCCATCACATACCCCCAAAACGACAAAATTGTCCTCGCGCTCGACCTGAAAGGAGCGTTCGACAATGTACCTCACGAGGTCATACTCACACACTTGAGTCAAACTCACTGCGGCATCAATACCTTCAATTACGTGAAGCAAGTTCTCACGGACAGACTATCATACATCAAAATACAGGACCAAGAGCATGGACCTTTCCTGCTCGGCACGAGGGGGACTCCACAAGGCGCGGTGCTGTCCCCTCTGCTATTCAACATAGCCATGATGCGCCTACCTGCCCTGGTGGGTGCCGTCGAAGGGGTCCAGCACGCGCTGTACGCCGACGACATCACCCTCTGGGCTACGCAAGGATGCCTGGGGGCATGGAGACCAGCCTGCAAACGGCCGCCAGCATAGTGGACCGCTATGCGCGGGACTGTGGTCTGCAATGCTCCCCGCCGAAATCGGAATTCGTGCATCTGCGCCCTTCGCGCACGTGCTCGACACAAATCAATCTCTCCCTGCAAAGCGGCCCCATTAACGAATCCAAGAAAATCAGAGTCCTCGGACTCTTCATACACAACCAGCGACGTTGCGACACAACACTCGCCAAGCTCCGGCAGGTGGGGGACCAGGTGGGCCGCATGGTCCGCCGGGTTTCCAACAAGCGCGGTGGGTTACGATGCAAAGACGCCTTACGGCTGGCGAACGCATTCTTGACCAGTCGAATCTTGTATTCGACTCCCTACCTCCACCTGCGGAAACAGGAAGAGGATGCTCTCGAGGTCATCCTCCGCAAAATCATGAAACGCGCGCTGGACCTCCCGGTCTCTACCTCTACCAGCCACCTCATGGGACTGGGGATGGTGAACACTTTCAGGTAGCTTCGGGAGGCCCTGCTCACCAACCAATACACTCGTCTCACAAAGACAGGGTCGGGTCGCCGCCTTCTAGGCCGACTTCACATCCAGCACACCCAATTCACAGAGGAGAGATGCCGCCTTCCCGTACACTGGAGACGCGCCCTCCACGTGCGGCCTCTCCCCACCAACATGTCCAAAGAGGACCATAATGGCAGGCGCCAGGCGCGGCCGGAAGCCTTGGACCGCCATTTTGGGAATAAACCAGGAGTCTTCTACGTGGATGCCTCCGGCCCGGACCCCAAGGGATGGTACACGGCCGCGGTCGTCCACGAGGGCAAAACTGTAGACGCCCTTACTTTCAAGGCCCAGTCAGCAATTCACGCAGTAGAGGTCGCCATCGCCCTGGCAGCCTCCGACTCCTCCTCCAAATATATAATCACCGACTCGCGAGGGGTTTGTCGAAACGTCGAGCAAGGGTGGGCAACTCCCCTGGCTTATTGCACCTATCAAAATTGCAGCCGAGACTCCGATCCTGCGCACCGATCTATTATTTGGGCTCCAGGTCACCAAGGCCTCCAAGGAAACGAAGCAGCCGACGCCGCCGCCCGCGCGCTCTCTCTCCGGGCGTTTCCCTCGGGACCCGACGATGACCAGAACTCCGATTTCAATCCGGTTTACACTTTTAAGGAAATATGCGATTACTACAAATCCACCCACCAAACTCTTCCCACTCCTTGCAAAGGGCTCGGGAAGGCCAACGAGCGGGTACTCCTGCGCCTGCTCACTAACACGATGATGTGCCCGGCAACTCTAAAGCATTTCAATCCTCAATTCGACGGGCGGTGCTCACACTGTGGGGAGGTGTCGGACACGTACCACATGGTGTGGGCCTGCCAGCAGAACCCATCCCTACCCCCTATCCCAAACCCCACCCGAGAGGACTGGGAGGCGACCCTGTCCGGCTGCTGCACCCTCCAGGCCCAAAGGGCCTTAACGCAGAGTGCCCGGGCTGCGGCAACCGCCAATGGGGTGCCTGACTAGGCATCCCCACCTAGTGGTTGTAAGGGCGGGACCCTTCCGGTCACGGACCCCAACACCTCTCTCTATAATTAATAAATGTTTTTACCACCACCAGCACCGAACTCTACAGCAGGAAGGAAACGCAAGCACAATAGCACCCCCGCCGCCAGATATTGCGCCTGGAAGAGGAACTGCTCACACGTAGCTCCTCTGACTGGGCATGCCAGGAACCAGATGCTCTTTGGGAGTCTTCTGATGACCTTCAGTGCCGAACCTGGGTATCGCTTCCCCAGGTCAGATGGCCGTTTTTGGAAATTCTCTGCAATGCTAGCCAAAAGGGATCACAGACGCCAAACCACACCTGACAAAAGCACGTGCCCTCAGAACCCACTCATCCCGCCAGACCAAAATTCAGGGCCAAAACTGCACTTAGCAAAAAACTTCAATTAAAACTTAAAGAGATCAAATGTTTTGCCTGAATGAACACATGGTGTCTCCCGACGAGTCGTATTGACAGGGCCCCTGTCCAAGGCGTGTGCTTCCGCTCGAGGCGCACTTGGATAGGAAAAAAATTCCGCTAAATGAAATCAGGTTGGTGCTTAGAGGACACGCGTTACGGGAATAGGCGACTTGATTAGGCCGACGTGGCGTTCAATTTTGCCCGCCCCGATACCAAGAATCAAGGTGCGTTACACCAGCCGCTCTTACTTGTCCTTGGCCGAAATAAGAAAACGTACTCCTAGGTATGTTCCCTGATTATGAACCACATTACTGCGAAGAAAGTGGGAGACATGCGCTCTCCATTAGGGAGAGAATATGTAATAAACCTACAAAATTACAAATTTGGGGACATTCCCTTTTGTAAAATCTTTACTAGCTACAAGGCTCGGCTTAGCCCGTCGGCATTTGTGTGGAGCTTGCCTTTCTTGTAGCGAACCTCGAAGCTGTGGTACTGGAGTGCCAGGCTCCACCTCAGTAGACGACCATTTTTGGGCGACATATTTTTCAGCCAAGTCAAAGGGGAATGGTCCGTTTCTACTGTGGAACGGGACCCGGAGACGTAGCATGCCAGTTTGTCTATCGCCCAAACGAGGCATGCGCATTCTTTTTCTGACGTGCCTTTTCCCGCGTGCTAAGCTTGCGGCTCAAGTAAAGGACAGGCCGTGTTTGCCTGCCATCGCTTTCCTGGCAAAGAATAGCGCCTAACCCGCAGTCGCTGGCATCAGATTGTATGATAAAGTGTTCCGAGAAATCTGGCGCAGCCAGTATGGGGCGCTCGCTCAGGGCCGTTTTCAGACTCTGAAATGCCTTCTCCTTCTTTTGGTCCCAAGAAAGATTTGCAGGCTCACATTTCCTCAGCACGTCGGTCAGGGGGCTGGCTAAATCAGAGTAGCCCTTTACGTAATGCAGATAGTAGCCTGCTAGGCCAAGAAAAGCCCTGAGTTCCGATTTTGGGGTTGGGCTACGGTACTCTACCACGGCAGCCACTTTAATTTCTGTAGGTATGCGTTGACCTCGTTCAGCCACGTGCCCAAGACAGTTCACTTCGGCGCACCCCAGGTGGCATTTTGCCGCCCTTAGCGTTAAACAAGCCTCAAGCAGTCGGCTCAACACAATACGCAGGTGTTCAATGTGCTACTCTCAGTTTTGTGAGAAAACGGCCACGTCGTGAAGGTAGGGGAGAGCGAAATCTGCAAGTCCCCGTAGCACTTGGTCCAGTAACTTTGAAAAACAGTACGGAGCATGTTTTAAGTCGAAGCTCAACATTACAGGGCGAAACGTGCCCGCGAGGTACACGAATGCTGCGTACCTGCTAGCGCGCTCAGTGATTGTCACCTGCCAGTAACCACACTTGCCAGTAACCACGAATTAAATCCAGTGTGGATATATTCTCTGATTTAGCGACTGTTTAAGCCCTCTCCTCGATGTTCGGAATGGGGTAGGTCTGGTCAACTGTGATTGAATTCAGTCTCTGGTAGTCCACGCAAGGTCTCGGATCCTTGCCTGGAACATCAACAATAATGATTGGTGACGTATAGTCACTCTCACAGGGAACTATGACACGAAGTTCGCACACACGGCGGATCTCCGTCTCAATGATTCCTTTTTGTCTTGGAGACCAACGGTACGGTTTGCTCCTGATTGGCTGTTCGCTGGACAGCTGAATTTCGTGTTCGACGAGGGTTGTTTTTCTTGGATTGTTTGAAAACACCCCCTCAAAGTCGCGGACGAGGTTCTTAATGTCTCCTCGTTGATTTTCCGACAAACGCGGCTCTCTGTCGATTGAATATAGCAGCTCATTCCCTGCCTGCTCGTCCTCATGTATGGCATAAGGTATGTCTGAGATCTCTTGCTCTGGCATGTTCAGCGCCATGTTAACCATGGCCTGACGCTGCACATAAGGCTTCATTAAATTGCTGTGGATTATCCGACTGTGTTTGTTCATAAATTGTACCTCATAGTTGGTGTCCGAAAGCTTGGACACCACCTTAGCTGGCCCTTCCGATTGCACCTCAAGCTTGTTCCTTTTTGACGGACGCAGCAACATCACCAGGTCGCCAGATTGAAAGGTGTGCTTGCGTGCAGATTTGTCGTAGTACACATTAGACAGTGACTGCGCTGCTCTGAAATTATTACTTAGAGCTCTAAACGATGGGTCGCTTTTCTGCTCTGCAATGAGTGCTTTTCTATCAACCTTAGTCAACTCCTCCCAACAAGTCGAAGCAGGTGTTAATGTTGATCCCTTCGCGTTGGTTCCTGTTGCCCCATTCTCCACGGAATCGGCAATTCCTTCGATTTCATGAGCTACCGCTGGTTCGAGAACACCTTCATGGTCATGCTCATGCGTTTCAGACGGATCAGTTGTCTTACAAGAATCCCTCGGCTGGTCGGGAGATTGGTTTGGTGCCTGCTCATTTATCGGAGCTTAGTCGAGTTTCTTTGCGAGCTCTTGCGCTCGAGAACGAGTTAGCGCCATGCAAGCCAAGCCAGAGGTGAAAGAGAGACCGTTCTCTTTCAGCAGCTGCTCGGATTTTTTCGAAAACAGGTAGGGCAAGTGTGTCGGCAAGTTTGCGCTAACTGCCGCTTCTGTGTCTAACCTGCCAAAAGTGCCCTCTAAAGCCACCTTCGCTATAGGCAAGCATGCACTCTGTTCTTCGGCGACCTGCTTAATCCAGGCGCATTCGCCGGTTTAGTCAGTGGAGGAAACACAGGACGGGTCACCAACATCCATGGTAGCCGCTGAATCCCACAGTGCCCTGAATTTCTTGCCATTTATCACCATGTCCCGCATGTATGGCTCCAGCAATTCAAGGTTTTCCTCCGACTCTCGCATGCACACCAACGGCATGTTTTGCTGTTTGCAGTTAACTGAGATGTGACCCTCCTTGTTGCAATTATAGCAGACAATGGGCTTTCGCGCTTCAAACGCGCGAGCTCCAGGTGGTTTCTTTCTTTCCTAACCTGTTATCGTATCCTGCTTTGCTTTGGAGGTTTCGGCGAACGTAATACTCGTCTGCGAGCTGTCCCGTTTTGTCTAGGTCTATATCTTTTAGCCTATCTTGCAGCCATATCCTCACATCTTCTGGAATCGCGCTATAGTACTGCTCTAATGCGATGCAATCCAGTACCTTGTCATAACTTCCGTGCACCTCAGCGGTCTTAAGGCACTCGTTTTTTTTACTTTAAGCCGGTACGCGAAGTCAGCATGCGACTATCCGCCTTTCATTGCCTGCCTGAATCGCTCCCTTAAGGCTTCACCAGAAAGCGGGTACTTTCTAAGCAGTGCGCTCTTTACCTTCTCGTAGTCGTCCCAATCTTCCTGTGAGAGACGAGCCACCAATTCGGCCGCCTCACACGAAAGGAGAGGAAGTAACTTCTCCGACCAAGCGCTCTTGTCGATGTGCATCTTCTCGCATGAACGTTCGAAATTTACCAAAAAGAGTGTAATACCGCCTCCCACGCGGTATGGTGAGACGAGATCCTGCAATCTCGGCCTCCCTTTCTCCTCTACCGAAGCTACAGGGCTAAGCCGCGCAATATTCCCTCCATACGACGCGATTTCGAGCTCCTTCGTCTTTTGAGCATGTTCTTTTGCTTTTTCATCTGCCTCACGGACCTCCCGTCTCTCTTGAGCCAACCGAACCTGTTTTTTTCTTTCTTGCGTCCAACAATAGTGCAAAGCCTCGTCGACCTCCTCAGTAGTCACCTCCTCCTGCCGCATAACCTCGAGAGTTCCGTTTTTCTTTTCGCAGGACGTAGCGAAATCCCCAGCTCCTGGCAAATTTCGAGCAGGTTCTGCACTTTTAACTTCTCCATCGTGAGTTCCACCACTAGTTAGCAAGCCCACTAAAACAAAGGTCCTAGTGGTCAAAGCAATTTCCCTAAATCAATTTCCCAGACAACAGGAATGCGCACCCAGCATCTGCCTGTGCTAGTACGGTCTGGCGAAATGAACGGAAAACATTGGGCTCTCACCCTGCCAAGGTATAGCTGACGCCTGTCAGTCTCGCAGCTGCCGAGGTCCGTTGGAGCCGGTAACTTCACGTGGACGTCCTACCACAGTCACCAGTTGTTGGGATTCAGGTAGCGTGACTGGGCCGGAGAAGAGACGAGGACGATCGGAGGAAGAAAACTTGGAAAACTTTATACAAGGACTATTTACATTATGTAAAAGTACGGGCAACTGAGAGTGCTTCTCAGTAAAGAGAGCTTCTTAGGAGTCGGGAGTCTCTCATACCTTTCAAGAAGGGGGGCACTCTCCTGGCATCAAACCAGCAGCTCCTTAAATACTCTTCGTATTCCCCAGATCCCTAGCTGGGGGATACCGTTCGAAGAATGATGTCCAATCACACGATGACACTGCAGGTACAACCCACGGCAGGGCGGTCCTGATGTTTCTTCGCAGCTCGGTCGAGGGAAGGGGGACAGGACCCGGTCACGTTGTCGTCCCTGCGGCCTCCAGGTGGCCGCGCACGTGCATCCGGTCCGCGCCCATGTTGACCTGGAGCGCACCCGCATGACGCAGGAATGCAGGCTGTCTCCCAGCAGGTGTCGAAAGAGCTTGTACTGGTGACCGGAACGCGGAAGCTCGGTCGAAGGTGCGGCACTCGGGCAATTGTTCAAATCCAGCGTGACTGAAGGGGACCACACTGATACCGCACATCGTCGTGGCGAGGACCGGAACGAATACGCTTATGGTCGTCGCTGGCATTCCTGTTGAACACGTGGGGACGCTATTGTCGTCGCTGCTTCCGGCATTCCTGTTCAAACACGTGGGGACGCTATTGTCGTCGTTCCCTCTGGCAGTCCTGCAGTCACAGCTCCCCAGAGGGCTCACCCACCCTCGCGGTGGACTTCAGGGAATCCTCCCCATGTCCAACGTCGCCGAATTCCACAGCAGTAAGGAAGCGCGAGCACACAAGTAGGTGGTGTTTGTTTCAATGCACGCATTTCGGATTTTTGGTCGATGAGTTCTCTATGGGGTAGTGTCAAGAAGGGTGAAAAACGCTCCTTGATCTCTGTGCTCTGGAAGCATGACCTCTTCAGCTTCGAGGGATTTCGATGCCTTCTGATTCACTATAAGCGAGTGGTGCTGCCAAAATTGTTTGGTGGACCAGCGACGAAGCGCTATTGCCTTTATGCATAACTCGACGGTCGCACCGCATAATAAGCGAGCGTTTGTTATATCTATGGGTGTTATAAATGGGCTTGGCTGTATCTTACCGGTACTCACCTATGGGGCAGAAATGCCGAGGATAACGAAAAAATTTCGACTTAAATTGAAGACCACGCAGCGAGCTATGAAAAGGAACCTGATAGGTGTAACGTTGGGGCAGGAAGAGGGCAGAGTGGGTCAGGGAACCAACGCGGGTTAATGAAACCCTAGTTAAAATCATGACAAAATGGGCGAAGGCAAGATAACTGATGGTTCTTAAGAGTAACGGAATGGATTCTAAGAGATGGCAAGCGTACCAGGGTGCGGCAGAAAGTGAGGTGGGCACACAACAGCTGGCACAGGGCAAGTTTAATGAAGATAAATGACCCGTTGCCCTGCAGTGGATGTAATTAGACTGATGATAATGAAATAAAGTTATCAGCCCACTAACTTGATTAGCGGTGCAAGTCTTAGCACTTCTGTGCCAAGTAACAGGGGAGGCTCTTGTGGCGTTTCTGCAGCTCATCGCCAGGGCAGCCTTTAATCTTAAAAAAATGCCAGAAGGAGTCTGCAGAGACAAGCACAAAAAGTTTATGCGGCAGATCAGAGCGAATAGCCTTGTCAGCAGCTTGGGCATGTTCGTTACTGATTTGTTACCGAACAGCGCAGAACAATGGGCCAAGAGTCAAGCCCCGACTTACCACTTCTTTTTATTTTGAAGAAACATGGCTTCTTGTAATTTCATCACTCCCTCAAACCACATGCGTCAGAACCATATCTTTGAAACTTTTTTAAAATGACAACCTAGTATTTGTAATGATAGATATTTGTAGTTACATTTCTAACGTGTACAATTCTTTATTTGTTAAGGAAACAGACAGCGTGCTGACACAATGACCGTGCAACCTCGCTATCGAAGCTGCGTAGATTATTTCGCAGATTAACGGCTCTATAGCAGTTAGCCATTGCTTTACGTTTGCCAAGCTCACGTGCACAAGTTTTTGAGAGGCGGTCTCTGTAAACAATTCGTAGGTTTTCTCAAGCTTGCGCGAAATTATTTTCTGCTCTTGTAGTCTTGCATTCATGCACCTACCAGTCTGTCCTGTGTATTGTTGCCCACTAGTCACTAGCATTGAATAAGCGAGGCCTTCGGTACATTCCACATAGGGGGTTTGGTGCTTTATCGTGCATCCCTATTTCTGTTTGGTCGAATTGGTATTGACCTGTCTGCACAGACTTTTCAGTTTATTAGGGGCAGTCATCACGTTTCCCATCACCTGAAAAGCATTGGCCGAAAAGCTGGGGTGAATGTCATGATGACTGCCCCTAATAAACTGAAAAGTCTGCGCACACAACTCAATTCGTGTCTAACCACAGAGAAATAGGGATGAACAATAAAGGACCAAACCCGCTTTGTGGAGTGTACTAAAGGCCTAGTTTTCTCAACGGCAGTACAGGTGGAAAAGAATACATAGGACATACTTGCAGGTGCATGAATGAAAGACTACTAGAGAACCAAACTAATTTCGAACAATCTTAACAGAAACCTAGGAATTCACTGTGGAGACTGTTCCTCAAAAACTTGTGCACCTGAGTCTGGCAAACGTAGAGTACTGGCTAATCACTAAAGAGCACTTAGTCCGCAAAATAGTCAAGGCAGCTTCGATAGCGACGCTGCGTGACCATTGTGTGAGCATACCGTCTGCTGCGCTAAAGAATTAAGAATTGAACACTTTAAAAATGTGACTTCAAATCTCTATCATTACAAAACTTAGGTTGTCATTTTAAAAAGCTTGAACCATATGGTTCTGAGGCATGTGTTTTGAGATGTGAAGAAGTTAAAAGAAGCCGTGTTTCTTCCAAATAAAAATGAGTTGTAAGTCAGCGCTTGTCGCTTGTCCCGCTGTTCTGAGCAGTGCCATCACAAGAGAGAAAAGGCTGTTAATATTTCAAGCCCAAGCACCCTCAAATGGCATTTTTGCAGACATATATTTAAGAACGCAACAAGCAACTAAACTGGAATTTCTCTGAAAAGGCCCCTTAATTGATCTCTGCTCCACTTTTATAATTTGGCCTTTTAGATGCGGTTGAAAACAGACATTCTGGTACACGCCATATATATATATATATATAATATATACCAAAAGTAATTTCTGGCAGCTGATTTAGCCAATAAATATAAAATCACCAAAAATTGAAGAAACATAACAGGATTTATTTCACGACGTTTCGGCTGGAGGACCAGCCTTTTTCGAGTGTAGTACTGCGTTTGAGATGTACTACGCTGTACTACACTCGAAAAAGGCTGGTCCTCCAGCCGAAACGTCGTGAATTAAATCCTGTTATGTTTCTTCAATTTATTGGTGATTATATATATATATATATATATATATATATATATATATATATATATATATATATATATATATATATATATATATATTATATATATATATAGCCGACGAGAGGTGCATGTTGACCTTCTGTGTTCCTGAATAGATGACATACCCATCCCCAGGATTCTGGACCATGCGCCTCGAAAAACCGGTCGCGCCATCTCGCGACAGCCGGCGGCGCGGCGGCGCGTAACTCAATGGCGACGAAAAATAAAAATTCATATTTCGTCGCGCATAACAGTCAGAAATTAGCTCTCTCGCCTAGATGTTAAATGCATCTTAAAGTTTCATTTAGTCGAGTTTCATTGATGTAGCTTACATATTGCGTTTGCCATGAGCAATGATCTATGACAGCATGGAGCCTATGGCGAGGTCCTGAAAAATACCCCACTTGACTTCAATTTATCGCTCACTATAGCCCTATTTTAAAATATATCGACAAGCTCTAGCAGGTTCACGTAGGGTAATGTCCTACCTTTAAGGAAGTATAAGGTATTTTACATTTCAATGGCGTAAATGTCTTCCTGCGCTATTTCACTATTGATCATGCATCATCAGCTTTTTCATGAAACGTGTGGCGCCCTCTCTCGGTGCGTTGGAAAGGCACACGTCCCTGCTCGCGGCCGGGCTCGAGTAGCGGAGGCGGCTCGATTCCGGCCGTGCCCTGCTACAGTGTCCCTGCTTTGGTAGGTTGCTTTGGGAGGTTGAGCCTGCCGTACGAATGCGCAGTTTTATCAAAAGTGCCCCCATCGGAGGGAGGCTATGGCCATGGGCTGCTACATAAAATGCTACAAGAAAGCGTGTGCCTTCTATGAGGTATATAGAGGAAATTATAAGAAGACTCTTTTGCTTGACAGGTACATTTTTCATTAAGCGCGTACAGTGACCACACCGGCATAGGTGATAGTGGAATTGCGTACGCAATAACAGTGCAAAGCACTGAAGCTTCTAGGTACTTTCGTTCAAGCAGTGAAATTTGTAATTCCCGGACGCGCATACTTAGAGCTCACTCACCGATACTTGTATATGGTTCTTGCACTGTGCATTGAAAATTGTAAAATCGTGTCTTAATGTCTACATTTCAACACTCATGTTATTAGCCTCAATAGCAGAAAGCTCTTCCAATCTTTTGTCGATGTGGTGCAAGTGCAGCAAGGATGCGTTGAAGTGAATGTTGCATGTGTTGCACACAAGAGGCGGCAAACCTGATGCTGCGTTTTATGCCAGTAGGTTATTTGTCCAATGTAACAATTAGTAGTGTGGTAGTTCACATTTTTGTCTAGGTTGGTAAAGTGCTTCTCACGATTCGATCGTTCGCCGTCGAGAAGGGGTTTACCATTTCTGTAATCGATGCTAGTTTCGGCAATTCTGTCAAAGATGTACGTGAAGGATGAACCGCTAACGTAGACTTCATAGAGTGGCATGCTGGGAACTATTCTGAAGAGTGTGTCATCAGTTCGGCAAGCCAGTAACTACGCCGTTATCCAGAGCAGCAATCAAGAGTCAAACTCTAGTTAAATGTTCTTGATTATAATTTAAATCTGCTAAGAAATGAACAGAAGTTATTGTCGGATAACACGATGTTTAAAAGATTACTGGTTTTCTCCAGTACGGTGACTCGGCGCTCCACCCAACCCGTTTGTGCAATGCGCCGCTAGCGCGATTCATTAGCGAGAGGACGCTCGCGGCCCTGAATATGCAGTGAATTTACCGTGTTGCGAATATGTGCAACAATACCCATAAGCACTTTCGCACGAGTGGCGCGAACATATTTTTTTTTTGCATAAGTTCCAACCTACCCTCGTTTTTTTTTTCTGCCATTCTCCTATCTACTTTTCGCTATCCTCTCTCCTTGCTTTTAATTCCACCGGTTGCAGTTCCAGTGCTTGAGGGATTAGATAGCAATCGCTGGCCGGCAACATTTTTAGCTTCCTTTTTGTATTCTGGTGACGTTGTTGTTGCCTCTGAAGCTGTTGGCAAATTACTACTTCTTGGATGTGTGACTCCCGGGGAGTTAGCGCGGCTTTTTAAGCGCACAAACCGCGGGAGTCAGAAGAGGGAGCCGTTTCCACGGAACGATCCAGCGACTTTTAAATGTGCCATGCATCTCCATGTTCCTGGTGCTGGCTCCCTTCCCCTGTCGAGCGGACGGAGAGAATTTCAAGCCGTGGAGAGAAGGGGTTGGGGGGCGATGAAAGAACAACTTAAACCGCGAAGAAAAGTTCGGAGAACCTGAAATAGCTTCAAGCCATGAAGAAAAGAGCCACCGAGAGCCCGGCGATCCTTCCATTGTTATAAACCGGACCCCCCTTCCAACGCGGACACGAGCGCCCGCGCGCTGATGCCGACATCTAGCACGGACGCCTCACCTAGGCTTGCTGGCGTCTTCTGCAGTGCGCATGCGCAGACCGGTTTCGGCTTACGCTAAGAGCGCGGACGCTGAGCGCGTACGCCCAGGAAGGGCCCTTCGAGTTGGCGCCTCTAGGCCTTTTTTGGGGTGTGATGACTGTCTTTGAAGTGGCACAGGAGGCCTCCGATAATGATGTCCGGCTTGTGTGTAGTTTGCATCCCTTCCTTTCTGAGAACACTGGCCAAGGTTTCGCAGACACCCTTTACGTACTAACTGCATACGCGTTTTTGCCACCAGCGTGTCCTTAGCATAAGCATATCGAGTTGTTTTCGTTGCATCCTTTTCAGTTTTAGATAAGAATCTTGGGTATCCATTGCCTAGAAATGTTTTCTTTTGCTGATGATGAGTTTTAATGGCGCACTGGCAACCTCGCACCAAGCGCAATGGGTTGAAGTGTTTTCTTCAACACAATGTTAGGTGGAAGACCATTTTCCGAGCACTTCAACTCAAAGAAAGCAAGCGCCAACCTTCGAGAAAACTTCTACCCGTTGGAAATCAGTGGGTACACGGCGACACTGCGGAACGAATCACACACCGTCCTCGAGCCGCATGCTCAAAGCGATGTGTCATTGCTGTTGTCGCTAATTTAAAACAAATATGCAAGAATTGGGAATCGTTTCGTAAATAAAATACCTTCCGAAGTGGGTTCCGCACCCACGAAGGGAACCCGCCGCATTGGCTCAGTGGATAGGGCGCGATGTCAGTGCACGCTAAACATCCCCAGGTGGTCTAAATTATTCCAGAACCCTCCACTACGGCACCTTTTTTTTTCTTTTTTTTTCACTCCCTCCATTTTCCCTTTACGGCGCGGTTCAGGTGTCAGCCGATATGAAAGACAGATACTGCGCCATTTCCTTTCTCAAAAAACCAATTTTCAATTTTTACTTTCAAGGTTAGTTTCTAAAATTGGTTTTGAGGAAAGGAAATGGCGCAGTAACTGTCTCACATATATCGGTGGACGCTCGAACCACGCCTTGAGAGGACTGACCTCTGGCCCACTTGAAGGTCAAAACCGTAAGCACCGCGAAATCGTTACGAGGTAGCATAGTGAAGGCTTTCGCATCAAAAGTTAAGAAAAATAATGTTGCCGGCCGTGGCAATTGCTATCTAATATCTTAACCACCCGAGCTGCAGCCGGCGGAGGAGAAAGGGAAATGATATCGAGGAGAAATATAAAGGGGAGCGATAGCAAGGAAGCACAGGATCGAGTATTCGGGTGTGGCTCAATCCCCGGTCCGCTTTCGAAGGGGGATGCCATTCACATACCTGGCTTAATATCTCATATGGGCGCTTGAGGCTTGGGTGTTACGCATATTTTTGAAAGTATGGCGGAGTGCTTGGCGTAACACGCTCTGGCACAGGTCAGCCCGGTATTGCACTGCCTCCGGGATTGGCCCGTGGCCTACGGGCTATTGCGCGCGCTTTTCTTCTGTCTCTTTACTCTCATCTTTCACCTCCTACTATCAGCACGCAGGCAGCTGGGGCGTGGCTCCGCATTGAGCCAGTAAGCAAGCCCGTGCTTTTCCTTTTGTCCTTCTGTCGACAACTCAACTCGAAAAAAGGAAGCACAGGGGCTCGAGCTGGGTTTGGGTATCGTCGCCTTCATCAACTTCCATTCGGGCGGCGTGAACTGATCAGCTTGGCTGGCCATTGCATTAGAGCAGCACGCCATCGCCGCAGCCGAACACCACGCTGCAAGCTTTCTCCTTCACAGCTCGTCAGTAGACTTAATTGTTGACCGTAATTTTTTCCCCGTTGCGAAAAAACTTGACAATTATGGTGAGTCAGGTTATAACTGCAACCTCTTTCGAAAAAATAAAAACACTGACGTGTAAACAAATGCGCAACACAAGGTTCATTACTGATGCTTATACGGCCGCTAGTTCTGTTCTGTCACCAGTCATCAGATTTTCTGTACAGCAAAACACCATTTACCATGAAGACACAGACCGTCCCACGGGGGAGAAGTTGGGTGCAGCGCTAAATAAGCTTTATTCCACGCATTATGCTCTGGACTCACTGAGTGATAGCTGGGCCTTGGCACAATTCTGGAACGTTTAGCCATATCTTGTGTGATGTGCCGATATACCGCCAGTAGTTTTTGACAAATGGCCCCTCAAAGTGGGACAAAGACGGGGCGTGTACACCGCTTCAAACCCAACCCGACTTCTTTCTTTTCTTGCACCGCAGTAAAGGAACAGACTAGGCGAGCCGCACAGTCAGCCCGTTTCGAACACGCTGGGAGGAAAAAAAAAACAGAAACGCGAAGGGTGCCCCCCTCCCGAGGAGCTTGGCTTGAGGGGAGGACACACAAAGCGGACAATGGGCGAAGCTTACTAGCGTCTCTCTCTCAAACCGGGAGGAAGAATGTAAGAGAAGGAGGAGGAGCTCAACTTCATGCGGCCCGTGGTGGCGGCGTTGTGAACTAGGAGTGGATGAACCAGAATCCTGGCCATGTGACACTTATTTCTTCCACTTTTGTTCAACACTGCAATATAAATTGACTGTGTGTCTGGCTTCGAAACAAATAAATTATGTGCACAATTGCCAACATATCCTATAATGGGATCGTTAAGACTTGGTAACTACCAAGCGACAAAATGAAGACAGGTCGGGCCTCTTCATGCGTCCACACTATCAAATACACTGACATATGTCTAGCTGATAAATTTTGTGCACTATGGCTACGACTTCAAGCCAAAAGTGCAAAATACTGAGGAAATATCCAGGAGAACACAAAGAACAAACATAAAAGGCGCGCCGCTTTTCAAGTGACTGACAAGCACCATCTCTGCGCGAAATTTTGTGCCTGAACAAGCTGTGTGCGCCGAGATACTTCGCATGTGTGCGTTATGTCATAAAGGCACTGCAGTCCAGGCGATATGGCCCTCGGACCTCAGTCAACTATGGCTCAAGAGGCCTTGCCACGTTAACATGCTGTGGCAACGATAAAAGTTTCTCATCGGCTAAGAAAACCCTTCATTTAGATTTGAAAAACAGAAATGCTGGGAAACTGAGTCTAAGTTTCTCTCACTATTCAGTCTACCGGGAGGATAAAACGGATCACCGTATAATATTGAATCATGACTCAGGGTTACAAATGCACTAGCCGATATAAATTTTTGTAAACGTTTCATAACTGCTTTAACAAGCCACAGTCGATGCAAAACATGCATGAACAGAATGTGTCACGCTCTGGCTTCAGTCTTTTTGTATGGCGCAGAGTGCAACCATAACATAATAACCAAGGTTTTAAAACTAAACTTCATTTTTTCCCTTTCATGGTGTCACCACTTCGCGCACTTTTGCGCGTGCTCCCAGACACCCTTAGAGCGTGTGGGGGTAGCGGTCTCGGTCACAAAGGAGATGCCCTCGACTCAGCTTGGCAAGCTCAGCCGTAGACCAGCTACCAAGTAACAAGGGAGTTTGTCGTTCGCTGCCCAGCTTACGCCGGTCGCAAGCAAGAGAATGGTACTTCAGTAGAGTTAGTTCTTGGGCTAGTTGGTATTGTTGATTGAAGTTCATAGTTCTTCAGCGCAACGGCACGTTTTTAGCCAAGGAAAAGAAGACAGAAGACAGAAAAGAAGAAGGATGAACAAGGACGAACACAGCGCTGACTTACAACTGTTTATTCAGAGTCACACACACAGCTTAAATACTCTCAGACTGGCGTTCACAAAACAAAACAAAATGTTCACAAAACAAAACAAAGTTAATAGAGCAAAGAGACGATACAGAGAATTTCACAATCACTCGTAGGAGCATATATAAAGTGATTTACAAATACAGTGCAACTCGTGCAAAGTAACAATCGAGAGAGTTTACAATTTAACAGAACTTTTGCACCTAAAGTGCATTAA
This sequence comes from Amblyomma americanum, assembly GCA_030143305.2. Taxonomy (NCBI): domain Eukaryota; kingdom Metazoa; phylum Arthropoda; class Arachnida; order Ixodida; family Ixodidae; genus Amblyomma; species Amblyomma americanum. Next base: position 43,514 of record JARKHS020029724.1, on the reverse strand, counting down.
CATAGAGAGAGACAAACAAACAAAATTTGTTCACCGGACACTGCGGCAGTCCGACGACCTGAGTACAACGGGGCCGATCCGCAGACTTGCGAACGTTGCCTCGCTGGTCCGTACGTGGCTGGTCGAGTGGTGTTCTCTCGAGAGTCGAGCGGGCGCGCTTCTCGGAAGCATAAACGGCGGCTTGGGCTGACAGACAGCGCGCGGTTCACGTCAGTTCGTTCTTTGCCCCGAGGTAGGCAAGCACATGCACGCAGTATCAACTGCACAAGCTTCTCCTCCTCACACCGGGCGCGCCCCCCCCATTGGTCAAGAACTGAAACCGCCTTCCAGAAGATTCTGGGGCTTTCTCGCGATGCGAAGCCGACGGCGCGAGAGCTAAGGGGAGAGGGTATCACTTCAGCGCGGTCAAGGTTTTTACCCTTTCTCCGTGGACAATGAATAGAAACTACTTGGACGTTCTAGAGATATCGACGTCACTATTTACTCGCAGCGCCGTTTTTTTTCGACTATGCGCCGAATTTTGTTACACTTCCCCTTCCTTTAAGAATATTGTTCAACAAAATTCACAAAACGCAAAATTCGTGCGCACATGCTTGCGCTCACAAACTGAATTACGAGTGCCGAGATACGCACATCAGTACAGCGATGTCGCCCCGTACACAACACTTGACCACTGTCAAGAATCACTTCAATAAATGCCCCAACTCGGTAACACATTAGCATAACATTACACAGGGAGAACACAAGTACGATGCATACTTTCGCCGATACTTCTCATACATTTTCTACTTGCGCTTCTGTAATGCGCATGTGAGGACCTTCACAGTTGCCTTTTGTCGCAACAAGAGTCTCTTCGACTCGCGGGTTTTTCCTCGGTGAACATGGGCTTCTGTTTCACCCTACCTGAACCCTCCAGATAAATTTCCCGACACGGAAAAGAATTTCGCGCTTAGGTATGATGGATTCCAGGGCACCTGCTTCAGAACACACAGGCTGATAATATTGACCGGTGTGAATACCCTCTTGGTCACATTCCAGAATTTTCCTGTGCGGTCAAAAGGCAGCTGAAGTAATGTGCACAACAGCACGATGAGCATGTCCACAACATACGCTAAGCTGTGCTTAGGAGAAATTGCGGACACCTTGTCCTCTTGTGCTGTCCTTCGCGTTTCGCTGCTTCCTTGTGACCATACCGTGGCCTTTATTTCGGCATCGCACGGCTTTCAACTGCAGTGCCCGTCCTTTACTGCGAAAACGTTTTCTCTTTCGCGGAGCGTTCTTCGGCTGAACTCTTCCGTTCATCGTTCTTAGCTCTTTGCTTCACTGCTCCTTTGCTTGAGCTAGTACGTTTGTGCGTCCTTCGCCCCTTCGTTTTCGCTTGGCAATTACTGCGCCGTTCCAACGAGCAGGATTCGGATTTCTGTTTCTCGTGGCTACTTTCTGGGCCCTTTGAAAATTTGTCCCCCTTTATGTTGCCTAATACGAGGTAGTATATGGGGCGCTCCATGCACAGTGCAGTTAGTTTCCCGCTTTAGTACGGAGTCCGCACATGTGCTTCAGCTTCCGGCAAGCGCTGAAACGAGACGTCCACTAATCGCACAAGGCTCTTCGCTCCAGTGAGATCCTTATCTCTCTCTAATCTTCGTTTTATTATTACAGCGCTGCTTCCTGTGTCGCGCAACACTGTAATTGTTTTTTCTCCTACCTTCCCTTTTAGGACAGGCATTCTGTTCATTTCAACTTCCGGCAGCGCGTTCACTACGGCGTTCACGACTGGTACCTTCGTGCCGTTCTTCAGTTCTACAAACCCATTTTATTATTCCTTCAGGTGTTGACCTGAGGAGGGCCGTACGCACGATACCTGGGGAATGGGCTTTTTTGGGTTCGGACAAACCGCGGCTCTGTGCCCCTTCTGGCCGCACATAAAACAAGCTATTGGGCTACTGTTCGTAGCGCTGTGTCGGCAATTAGACGCGTAGTGACCTGACTTGTTGCAGAGGAAGCGTTTTGGCGCAATCTTTGTGCCAGGTCGAGCGTCTCGGCCTTCCGAATTTCCGCCATTTTCCGAAATCGTATTCTTATTTTACTGAGATTTGTTCCTCCTTGAACTTCCAGAAATTGGTCTGCAAAATCTAGCATTTTGTAGAGAGTCTTGGCCCCTCTCTCCTTCACGTACAGCGACAAGCTCGGGTGGCAGCTACTCAGGAATTGCTTCTTAATGAGTAGCTGGCGAATTGCACTGTATTTCTGTGCAATTTCTGAAAGTTCCGTCCACCGATCAAAGTAGTGACTCAATCTCGCCACATACTGGGTTGCCGTTTCGCCATCTGTGGGCTTCCCTGGTCTGAATTTACCTCTAAATCTCTCGGTAGTGAGTCGGAATCGCTTAAGCAAGGTCGCCTTTACCTTGCTGTAGATTGCTGCATCTTCCGAGACAATCGCGCGCATACGCTTAGAGCTTGCCCGCTGAGACACATGCTAAGAACGGTACCACATTAACCGTCTGACCAATTCTGATTTCCCACGATCTCTTCAAATCGCGTGAGGAACGCGTCGAGATCGTCCCTTTGTTCATCAAACCTGGGAAATAATCTGCTGGCATCTATCCGCGGACCGCTGCCTTCTCTAGTGCTATGGAGTTCCGCTGAGAGGTTCCCAGCACGTTGGAGCTCAAGCTTCATGGCAAGCAGCTGATTTTCGCGTTCGAATTCTCTCTCTTTTTCTTTATCAGCTTCCTCTCGAGCCTTCTGTGTCTCCTTTTTAGCCCTCTCTCTTTTCTTTTTGGCTTTTCTCGAGCTTTCTGTCTCTCCTATTACACCGCTTCAACCCCAACCCGACTTCTTTCTTTTCTTGCACCGCAGTCAAGGAACAGACTAGGGGAGCCGCACAGTCAGCCCGTTTCGAACACGCTGGGAGGAAAAAAAAAACAGAAACGCGAAGGGTGCCCCCCTCCCGAGGAGCTTGGCTTGAGGGGAGGACACACAAAGCGGACAATGGGCGAAGCTTACTAGCGTCTCTCTCTCAAACCGGGAGGAAGAATGTAAGAGAAGGAGGAGGAGCTCAACTTCATGCGGCCCGTGGTGGCGGCGTTGTGAACTAGGAGCGGATGAACCAGAATCCTGGCCATGTGACACTTATTTCTTCCACTTTTGTTCAACACTGCAATATAAATTGACTGTGTGTCTGGCTTCGAAACAAATAAATTATGTGCACAATTGCCAACATATCCTATAATGGGATCGTTAAGACTTGGTAACTACCAAGCGACAAAATGAAGGCAGGTCGGGCCTCTTCATGCGTCCACACTATCAAATACACTGACATATGTCTAGCTGATAAATTTTTGTGCACTATGGCTACGACTTCAAGCCAAAAGTGCAAAATACTGAGGAAATATCCAGGAGAACACAAAGAACAAACATAAAAGGCGCGCCGCTTTTCAAGTGACTGACAAGCACCATCTCTGCGCGAAATTTTGTGCCTGAACAAGCTGTGTGCGCCGAGATACTTCGCATGTGTGCGTTATGTCATAAAGGCACTGCAGTCCAGGCGATATGGCCCTCGGACCTCAGTCAACTATGGCTCAAGAGGCCTTGCCACGTTCCCATGCTGTGGCAACGATAAAAGTTTCTCATCGGCTAAGAAAACCCTTCATTTAGATTTGAAAAACAGAAATGCTGGGAAACTGAGTCTAAGTTTCTCTCACTATTCAGTCTACCGGGAGGATAAAACGGATCACCGTATAATATTGAATCAAGACTCAGGGTTACAAATGCACTAACCGATATAAATTTTTGTAAACGTTTCATAACTGCTTTAACAAGCCACAGTCGATGCAAAACCATGCATGAACAGAATGTGTCACGCTCTGGCTTCAGTCTTTTTGTATGGCGCAGAGTGCAACCATAACATAATAACCAAGGTTTTAAAACTAAACTTCATTTTTTCCCTTTCATGGTGTCACCACTTCGCGCACTTTTGCGCGTGCTCCCAGACACCCTTAGAGCGTGTGGGGGTAGCGGTCTCGGTCACAAAGGAGATGCCCTCGACTCAGCTTGGCAAGCTCAGCCGTAGACCAGCTACCAAGTAACAAGGGAGTTTGTCGTTCGCTGCCCAGCTTACGCCGGTCGCAAGCAAGAGAATGGTACTTCAGTAGAGTTAGTTCTTGGGCTAGTTGGTATTGTTGATTGAAGTTCATAGTTCTTCAGCGCAACGGCACGTTTTTAGCCAAGGAAAAGAAGACAGAAGACAGAAAAGAAGAAGGATGAACAAGGACGAACACAGCGCTGACTTACAACTGTTTATTCAGAGTCACACACGCAGCTTAAATACTCTCAGACTGGCGTTCACAAAACAAAACAAAATGTTCACAAAACAAAACAAAGTTAATAGAGCAAAGAGACGATACAGAGAATTTCACAATCACTCGTAGGAGCATATATAAAGTGATTTACAAATACAGTGCAACTCGTGCAAAGTAACAATCGAGAGAGTTTACAATTTAACAGAACTTTTGCACCTAAAGTGCATTAACATAGAGAGAGACAAACAAACAAAATTTGTTCACCGGACACTGCGGCAGTCCGACGACCTGAGTACAACGGGGCCGATCCGCAGACTTGCGAACGTTGCCTCGCTGGTCCGTACGTGGCTGGTCGAGTGGTGTTCTCTCGAGAGTCGAGCGGGCGCGCTTCTCGGAAGCATAAACGGCGGCTTGGGCTGACAGACAGCGCGCGGTTCACGTCAGTTCGTTCTTTGCCCCGAGGTAGGCAAGCACATGCACGCAGTATCAACTGCACAAGCTTCTCCTCCTCACACCGGGCGCGCCCCCCCCCCCCCCCCCCCCCCCCCCATTGGTCAAGAACTGAAACCGCCTTCCAGAAGATTCTGGGGCTTTCTCGCGATGCGAAGCCGACGGCGCGAGAGCTAAGGGGAGAGGGTATCACATCAGCGCGGTCAAGGTTTTTACCCTTTCTCCGTGGACAATGAATAGAAACTACTTGGACGTTCTAGAGGAATCGACGTCACTATTTACTCGCAGCGCCGTTTTTTTCGACTATGCGCCGATTTTTGTTACACTTCCCCTTCCTTTAAGAATATTGTTCAACAAAATTCACAAAACGCAAAATTCGTGCGCACATGCTTGCGCTCACAAACTGAATTACGAGTGCCGAGATACGCACATCAGTACAGCGATGTCGCCCCGTACACAACACTTGACCACTGTCAAGAATCACTTCAATAAATGCCCCAACTCGGTAACACATTAGCATAACATTACACAGGGAGAACACAAGTACGATGCATACTTTCGCCGATACTTCTCATACATTTTCTACTTGCGCTTCTGTAATGCGCATGTGAGGACCTTCACAGTTGCCTTTTGTCGCAACTAGAGTCTCTTCGACTCGCGGGTTTTTTCCTCGGTGAACATGGGCTTCTGTTTCACCCTACCTGAACCCTCCAGATAAATTTCCCGACACGGAAAAGAATTTCGCGCTTAGGTATGATGGATTCCAGGGCACCAGCTTCAGAACACACAGGCTGATAATATTGACCGGTGTGAATACCCTCTTGGTCACATTCCAGAATTTTCCTGTGCGGTCAAAAGGCAGCTGAAGTAATGTGCACAACAGCACGATGAGCATGTCCACAACATGCGCTAAGCTGTGCTTAGGAGAAATTGCGGACACCTTGTCCTCTTGTGCTGTCCTTCGCGTTTCGCTGCTTCCTTGGGACCATACCGTGGCCTTTATTTCGGCATCGCACGGCTTTCAACTGCAGTGCCCGTCCTTTACTGCGAAAACGTTTTCTCTTTCGCGGAGCGTTCTTCGGCTGAACTCTTCCGTTCATCGTTCTTAGCTCTTTGCTTCACTGCTCCTTTGCTTGAGCTAGTACGTTTGTGCGTCCTTCGCCCCTTCGTTTTCGCTTGGCAATTACTGCGCCGTTCCAACGAGCAGGATTCGGATTTCTGTTTCTCGTGGCTACTTTCTGGGCCCTTTGAAAATTTTTCCCCCTTTATGTTGCCTAATACGAGGTAGTATATGGGGCGCTCCATGCACAGTGCAGTTAGTTTCCCGCTTTAGTACGGAGTCCGCACATGTGCTTCAGCTTCCGGCAAGCGCTGAAACGAGACGTCCACTAATCGCACAAGGCTCTTCGCTCCAGTGAGATCCTTATCTCTCTCTAATCTTCGTTTTATTATTACAGCGCTGCTTCCTGTGTCGCGCAACACTGTAATTGTTTTTTCTCCTACCTTCCCTTTCAGGACAGGCATTCTGTTCATTTCAACTTCCGGCAGCGCGTTCACTACGGCGTTCACGACTGGTACCTTCGTGCCGTTCTTCAGTTCTACAAACCCATTTTATTATTCCTTCAGGTGTTGACCTGAGGAGGGCCGTACGCACGATACCTGGGGAATGGGCTTTTTTGGGTTCGGACAAACCGCGGCTCTGTGCCCCTTCTGGCCGCACATAAAACAAGTTATTGGGCTACTGTTCGTAGCGCTGTGTCGGCAATTAGACGCGTAGTGACCTGACTTGTTGCAGAGGAAGCGTTTTGGCGCAATCTTTGTGCCAGGTCGAGCGTCTCGGCCTTCCGAATTTCCGCCATTTTCCGAAATCGTATTCTTATTTTACTGAGATTTGTTCCTCCTTGAACTTCCAGAAATTGGTCTGCACAATCTAGCATTTTGTAGAGAGTCTTGGCCCCTCTCTCCTTCACGTACAGCGACAAGCTCGGGTGGCAGCTACTCAGGAATTGCTTCTTAATGAGTAGCTGGCGAATTGCACTGTATTTCTGTGCAATTTCTGAAAGTTCCGTCCACCGATCAAAGTAGTGACTTAATCTCGCCACATACTGGGTTGCCGTTTCGCCATCTGTGGGCTTCCCTGGTCTGAATTTACCTCTAAATCTCTCGGTAGTGAGTCGGAATCGCTTAAGCAAGGTCGCCTTTACCTTGCTGTAGATTGCTGCATCTTCCGAGACAATCGCGCGCATACGCTTAGAGCTTGCCCGCTGAGACACATGCTAAGAACGGTAGCACATTAACCGTCTGACCAATTCTGACTTCCCACGATCTCTTCAAATCGCGTGAGGAACGCGTCGAGATCGTCCCTTTGTTCATCAAACCTGGGAAATAATCTGCTGGCATCTATCCGCGGACCGCTGCCTTCTCTAGTGCTATGGAGTTCCGCTGAGAGGTTCCCAGCACGTTGGAGCTCAAGCTTCATGGCAAGCAGCTGATTTTCGCGTTCGAATTCTCTCTCTTTTTCTTTATCAGCTTCCTCTCGAGCCTTCTGTGTCTCCTTTTTAGCCCTCTCTCTTTTCTTTTTGGCTTTTCTCGAGCTTTCTGTCTCTCCTATTAAACCCTCTCTCTCCTGGTTTACCGATTTCCGTAGTTCAGCCCCGGACATCCCCATCTGGATGCCAACCTCAACAAGTTCCTTCAAGTTCATTTTTGGATACTGAACTTCTCAAGGCAAGGACTACCGCTACACGGTGAACCTCAATAACCGCTTCAGCGCGGCTACTCACAATACTGCTCGGCTGCAAGACCCTCGTTTACGACCTCTTCATAAACTCCTCTCGACTCTTTCTCCGTAATCTGCGCTTACAAAGCTCTAAACGTCCTGTCGCGGACGCCAGAATATGTCACCACTTCGCGCACTTTTCAGTGCGCTCCCAGACACCCTAAGAGCGTGAAGGGGTAGCGGTCTCGGTCACAAAAGAGATGCCCTCGACTAAGCGTGGCAAGCTCAGCCGGAGACCAACTACCATGTGACAAGAAGGTTGGTCGTTCTGTGCCCAGCTTACTCCGGTCGCAAGCCAGAGATTGGGTTGAAGCAAAATTTTCACAAAACAAAACGAAGTTAATACAGCACAGAGACGATACAGAGGATTTTACAATCACTCCTGGGAGCACATACAAAGTCATTTACAAATACAACGCAACTTGTGCAATGTAACAATCAAGAGAGATTACAATTTAACAGAACCTACACATCTAAAGTGCACTAACACAGAGAGAGACAAACAAACACAAGACCGACGACCTGAGCACGACGGGGCCGATCCGCAGACGCGCACGTTGCCTCGCTGGTCCGTGGCTGGTCGAGTGGTGTTCTCCCGGGCGTGGTGCGGGCGCGCTTCTCGGAAGCTTAAACGGCGGCTCCGGCTGACAGACAGCGGTTCAAGCCCTCATTTTTAGGCGCCGTTTGCGTCTGTTCGTTCTTTTCCCCGAGGTAGGCGCGCACATACATGCAGTATCAACTGCACAAGCTCGTTCTCCTCCTCACGCCTGGCGCGCCGCCCCATTGGTCAAGGGCGGAAACCGCCTTTCAGAAGGTTCTGGGGCCTTCTCGCAATTCGAAGTCGGCGGCGGGAGAGCGAAGGGGAGAGGGTATCAGTTTAGTGCGGTCAGGGCTTCGCCTTCTCCGTCGACAATGAGTAGAAACTACTCGGACGATCTAGAGAAATCGACGCCGCGCGTGGCCATGTGTCCTTTGGCGCCGCGCCGGCGACCTTAGTGGAAAAGGCAGCAGCAGACGCATAGTTACGCGCTTTCCGGGTTTCGCTCTCCGGGACGCATAGCTACGCGCTCACCGCTGTTTTTTGTTTTATTTTACTGCGTGCGGGCGTAATTGCTTACGCGCAGTGCCATTTTTTTCGATTATGCGCCGAATTTTGTGACACATGGCTTGAGATTTGCTTTCGAATGATTCTGTTACAAGTTCCCTTCGCGCAGGACGGCTCTTCAAACAGCGATTTTGGGTCATGCTCTTTCTCTGCGACATGAGCTGGTGGTTTCAAAAAAAAGAAGGCAAAAGATACGTCACTCGACTACCAAGAGACATAGTACATACATAGTACAGCGAAAAAATGAACAAACATTGACAAAGAAACTAATGTTTGCCAAAAAAAGATGGAAGTTGCCCTCTAAAATAAATATAAGCCCAGCAAATTTTCACAAAATTTCTGGGTTCTTGGTAAAATCGATTTTGGGTTAACTGATATAGAGTAAAATCTGAATAAATCAAACTTCATTATTTCGAATCTTTTCTGCAGCCCCAGTGACAAAGTTGACCAAGCTTTACTGTATGGTAAAAATATGATAGAGAAAGCAGCATGAGGAGGAAATATTGCAGCTTTTAGAAACGTTAATAACCAGGAAGTTACCAAGTGTTTTTCACTCACCTGCCATTGAAGCTACCTTGGCATGGGAGAGTGGAGGGAAGACTTTCGTCGCACGTTTTGAAACTGTATGGTTAGAAAGTGTCCCCGTCACACTCCTGTCTTACAGTACTGCATTCCCCCCACATGGACGGCCAATTGTTTCCAAAAGGCTGAATCATTTTTTGATGTCAATAGCCTTTCCCAAGTTCCTGGGTCGATATACTGGCCATTACCAATGTGTACTTGAAAAAAAAAAGATTTATCAGTGCACCTCGGGCACAGCGCACAGGCCAACAGCAGAGAACCTACACACGACACAAAGCACAAATGCCAAAAAAAACGCGTGTTACCTAGACAATTAATTCCGTTCGTCTTCATTCACAATATTCGTTGCAATATTGTAGGATGTTAGAGCTCTCACACCATATAATATTGTGCACTCCGGTTTTTATTTAACTTAATTGTTTCCTGTGCGCAAAGGTAAGCGAACTTAAAAATGGTTAAAATTGCGGTTCAAGAAGCAGCTCGACGTTGAGCATGATCGGGCTCAATTGAATAGGCCATGTGGAAGCACCGCATCGGCACTCGATTCAATCTCAATCGACTCTTTAAGATTGCAATTGTCTGTGTCATGGTGGTAAAGAATCAAAATCGTTCATAGTGATTTCTATATAAGAGTAAGCTTTTCAACCTCTTTTGAACTAGCTTCAGCATAGCACTTTAATGGAGATGAGCTCAAGAATGAAACCAGAAACTCCCCTGAGAATAGGTGTGGAAGACAAATTCAGCAAATAAGGATTTACTGCATGTGGGCGAACTCTGCATGGTCACCATTTTTACTGACGTCCTGCACACTGTCAAAAAATAGAGTTTGAAGTCTTCTGTTTCTACTACAAAGAATGCACGTGTAGCAATTCTAATTTCATTGAAGTCTTGCATTTTCTTTGCATTTGAATTTGCGATGGTCAAGGGACACTATGGATATGTCATGCTAAGCAAGACAGACTAAGCCTTGAGAACACTAACAATATTGTTTCCTGAGCACAAAGGTGGCTGCATTGCTTTCTTCTTGACTGAGCCAAATCATAGATGGTGGTGATTGCATTTGTAGCTACTCAGATCATATTCAGCGTATTTCAAACCATATCTGCTTTCTACTGGGCAGAAAACATGAGAGACAATGCTCTTGCATCACACTTCGCACGGTGATTATGCGCGCTCATCTGCATGTGGCTGCATAAGCGCGTATTAAATAAAAAAGACACGCACTTCGCAATTTCGGAACAACCGCAGCCTGCTCAAAGTGACCGATTAAGCAGTCGAAGTGAGAACAAATCTGCTTTACAAGCAACCAGTTTTGTAGCCGTTACCGAAAAAACTAACTAAATATGTTACGCGTTAAGCTAAAAAAAGGAACACATAACCGCCCTACATTAGCTACAAAAGAGGTAACGCGCTACCTTTTGCAAAAAAGTATAGCACATTACTCTGCCTTTACTCCATGGCAATGAATTATCAGTGCGTCTTCGCTACAAGAACTCGTGATAACAATTTTATAAAGCTAATATTTCGCATAAAACTTCCAGGCCAAATAACGATTTTACCCGAAAGCCTGATTTAACGAGAATATTTTACACAAATGTGGAGCAGCTTAGCAATGTTACAGTGGCCTAACGTTACCTGGTGAGTTACCTGTGATGATTTCTAACTCAGTGGCACATGGTGAAGCCATTCTCTGAATGTGACATTAACCACAAATGACACTTCGTCATCAATTCTAACTCCACAAGGAAAGCATCGCTGGGCTCGCAACAAATTTAAAGTAATTTTGAAAAATGTCATGTTCCAAAATGCTCGGCATGCTTCCACTCCTTAGAGAGTTGTGTGTGTGTGTGTGAGTGGTTTGGGAAGGGGAGGTAGGTGTAGGCAACTTTGTGAATGTGTGTTCGTGCACGTGTTTTGTGCTTTATGAGTATTCTGTCTTTTTCTTTTAGGTGTGTGCGTCGTCAAGGGCAGGTGTTTCCTGGCATGCATACAAGCCGCAACAAGGGTCGTCGAGGTCATCTGTACATTTTGTTTATCTGCAATATCATTTTAGGTAACGCCTACAAAACTGGTTGCCTGTAAAACAGCTTCATTCTCAGTTCGACTGTTGAATCGACCACTTTGTGCAGGCTGCACTTGTTCTGAAATTTCAAAGTGCTTGTCTCTTTTATTCAGTATGCGCTGATGCAGCCAAATGCATATAAGTGCGCAGAGAGGGGGCAACTGCAATAAAAAGTAACTAGTACCTTGACACCACATGTTACCAAACATGCTAACGTAATTACGTTACCCGTTACAATTCTGAAGGGGTAACGAATACATTGCTAAGTTCCCAAAAGAAGTAACGCATTATCTGTAACGCCGTTACTTGAAACACATTACCGCTAACACTGTAAGCAACCTAGCAAGCACAACAGAGTATGAATGCTGCTGAAAACTTGTGGTTCTGAACTTGCAGCATACAACGGCTACGTGCAGCCCGAGTGCACAGAACGCGAGGCGGAAGAATCATTGCAGGGGTTAGCACTAAGCCTATCTCGCCATTGTCTGCTTCGAACCATTACAATTATGAGACTCTGCACATTTTTGGCTACAATCGCCCAAATATTGTTGCTCAAGATGCGCAAAAATATGTCAAAAGCGGTTATCCTTTTTAATAGTTTCATTAAATTATTTGATCAATTACACACTCTAAAATTCTTAATTAGCATTATCAAGCATTGGCTTCTAATTCCAGGTATTTTGACGCCTTTGAACCCACTTTCTCGAATTTTTCATTTCTTTGTGTAATCAATTATTTACAAAGATTGCATTAACTTGTCATCCCCTTTCACACACCAATCAATCATCAATCATTAGACCACAAATTATGATTCGATATTTTTTATGCATCTCCCGATTTTAGATCTCCGGCTTGAATCGCTGCCATGAACTAGACTCTAACTTAACAAGTAAGCTTATGCAGCACAAAACGCTGAATCGTGTAACACTATCACGAACATTCTGTAACAAACGACTGTCATGATACGATTTTTTTACGCAGCCCCTAATTATTTCCGAAACGCGGTGCCAACTACGCACATGGCTTTTGACCGAATATGCTGTATACGCTGTAACGTAATATTACATTCATAATTGCTATGACAAGGCGCTAAATGATCAGCCTACTTTGACTGGATAACTTACATAACTGAAGTCCACTAAAAAATAAATAAATCAAACCACCACGTCTCTTGTAATACAAAAAACGAAAGCCCGCGGACACATTCCAAATTGAGAATATGTTACATTAGACTACTCATCCACATTACTGCCATCGACATTACTGGTGCTTCCATCGTTGTCGCTGCTGCGGTGCCAAAGCGGTGATTGTCCAGTGAAATCCCTCGCCTTGCAAACAACCACACCAAGACGTCGCATGGAACAGCTAAAATTTTTGCCTCAGCACAACCGCCACACCTGTAACATCCCTTCCAAAACAACGAACTTGTTTGTGGCTCAGCGTGCAGTACATTTCTTCAAGATAAAGATTGGCAGCCCTCTTGAAGGCATTAGCCATGAACAAGCGCTGAATTCTCAACGGACACCCGTGACAACCGACGAAGCACGACAGTACAAATTGGTAAAAGGTAGCCGGCAATCAAGTCAAGTGCAGCAAACAAAGCCAAACAGCGGCAAAGCGAAACTATGCTTCAGTGGTATTGGCGGTTCTAGTAACTACCGACACACCCCGGAAGCGCTGCCATTCTCAGTGGCGGGGCTGCCACGAGTGAAACGGTCTTTGCGGCGTCTATCAACACCCTATAAGCGTTGAGCGCGCATGACAAAAAAAAAATATTCTTGTCGAAAAAGCGCGAATAGCCAAATATCGAACCATGCCGTAGAGCCCAATAAATCTCACTTGTCTCAACAAAATTGATGGTGGCATGCTTTTCTTTCGATTGGAAGTCGACCCCTCAACTTGGGATTTTAAAAAAAAAGTTGACTTAAAATCATGTAAATATGCAATTCACTTTACGAGTTTCTTTAAAGCGGCACTAGGGACGAAGTAAAGTTGGCTTACAGAACTGATTAGCATGTACTCGTGAAAATGAGGCTCATTCCTCTGAAAATAGGCTTTTAAAGCTCCAATACAATTACAGACCCCCAGGCGATTTTAAAAGCTTTTTTTGTAAGCAGATAGTTCAGGTTAGACTATGCTGACGTTCACTTCCAGTTGGTGATCACAGTTTTTCATCGCACTGACATTCTGAGTCAAGTAGCGAAAAAAATCTCAATGTTTACCGCATAAGTCGCAGAAACAAATCCACTCGACTTAAAGACACCAATACAGCCGTGAAAACCAGATCAATATTTAGATACAAAAGATGGGATGCACTTGTCCTCTGTGTCCTTTTAACTGCATCTTTTTATGTAAAGTTGAGTTGAGTTGAGGTGTTGAATGCTATAGGTGGGGTTAGCCTTGCTTTATCTGCCGGCAATTGCTCCACCGTAGCCTCCCCTCTATGTTATTAATGTCCTAAAGCCTGTCGCATCTACCCCGATACGCGCACAGTCTATTTTTATAGCAGAAATTCTCTCCCGCAGTCACTATCAATGCACACAATCAATCCACACAGTCGACATTACAGTCCACTCCAGAAGTCACCATCTATGCACATATTGTCACCGTAGAACATAGGCCATTGTTATGCCACAATCCATACACAGACTCACTCACAGTATAACGTAGTCCACTCCGGAAGACACCATCTACCCACACCTTCAATCAGAGCAGGCCATAGTCCGTTCCTGCTGTCACCATTTAGAAACAAGATCCGTGTCCTGCAGAAATGTTAAAAGAAGGCGTGCAGCCTCCCTTCTGCATGTCTGGTTCCCACTCGGGTAGACAGTGACCTGAACTGTATTGTGACGGGTTCCTGTCTTCTTGAAGGAAGCGAACATCACATACCTTTCAGCGTTGTACTCTGGGCAGTGCATAATATAATGTTCGACATCCCCGCACACAAAACATAAAGAGCAAAGCGGAGACGATGCCATGAGCGTCTTATGCATCCAGGCAGGAGTGCGAGCAGAGGCCGTGTGAATTCGATGTAGTAGAGTCGCCTGGGATCTTCTCAGTCCCTTCGTCACATGGCTCCTGGGGCGCACTCCACAGAGTGCTGAAATGATCGAGCACGGTTTTATTGTAGAGACTTTTCCAATCTTGAGATACTTTTTTTGATGGAATCCTTGAGAGAGCTTTATGGGCGAGATGGTCTGCCTCCTCATTACCGTTGACTCTTATGTGAGAAAGCACCCATTGGAAATATAGAGTAAAGCCTCTGCTGTGCAGATTCTGCACCAAGCGCAGAGAGCTTATAGACAAGACATCATTGGGGAATCCGGGCTCTAAACTCTGAAGGGCAGATTTTGAATTAGTATGACAACCGGTTGAGCCGGACAAAACCCTGCCTTCTGTAAAGCCGCCTCAATAGCAACACTTTCAGCTGTTGTGGAGGATGCGAAACCAATAAAGCGTACGGACCACTTAAACTCCAAAGAATGAACGTAAAAAGCCGCTGCGCTAGCTTGTTTGGCCTTGTCCACAGAACCATCCGTGAAAATTTGAACATGACGGGCATACTCTGTTTCCCAATGTTCAAGTACAAGCGAGCGCGTTGCTGCCAAATAAGAGCTGCAGTTTGCGCTCACATGGGGAATTGTGACCTTACAGCCCAGGGTCGGAAAAGACCACGGGCGTTTCAACCGTTTCCTTTGCCTTCGGACATTAAGGCCTAAAGAACTAAGAGTATTGAGTGCCAAGTAGGCCTTCGACTCATATTTCTTGCAGAGCCGCTGGAGAAAGCATCGCCCAGCTACCGTCTCTCATAGGCGTCCAAGATGCATTAGTAGTCTCTGGGAAGCGACAAGGCTAAGAGGTTTCGATAGAGATTCATGAAGTACTGTCTTATTCCCAGCCGCCCGAGGAACTCCAAAGGCTCTTATTAGGCCCTTTCTGTGGACAACTTCGAGACGTTCAAGTTGTGATGCCGAGGGGAAATAAAGGTAATTGATACATTATGCGACTGACCACCAGCGCTTCATGAAGTTTGGCCATCGAAGAAGGATGGTTTCCCCATTGCTCAAGCTCAATTCTACAGATCACGATGAGACGCGAAGATATAGATGGAACAATCGCGTCTACAGCTTTTCGCCACTGCAGACGGGAGATAATGACGCCCAGGAAACGCGTGTTGTTGAATTGACAAATGCAACAGTGACCGAGGTCTATCTTCAACCGCGCTTAATGTCTTCCTACACCTGGAAACAGAACAAAGCTGGATTTTTCCACGGACATTATCAATCCCTCACCTTGAAGGTAAGCTTGTGCCGAAAGTAGAGCCTGTCGAGCTATCAGGGCTAATCGCTTGTGTTGGTAGCCGGTAATCCAAATACTGATGTCGTCAGCATATATTGACATAAACACTTGCCTGCACCTTTTTTTCAATGAATCGGGAAATCGGGAAGGCCAGCCATTACCACGTTAAAGAGCGTGGTGGAAAGAACACTTCCTTGAGGCACACCTCGTGATAGAACCCTTTCGGTGCTTAACGTACTTCTAACCGTACACGAACCGCCCGATCGCTTATGAAGTTGTAAATGAATCTTAACATATTACCCTGTATGTCCATGCCCTGCAAACTGTTTAGAACTGAGCTATGAAGCACGCTGTCGTAAGCTTTCGCAACGTAAAGAAATATGGCTAAGGTTGAAAGGCCAAAATCTCTCTGGTGTCCAATGTGACTCACCACTTCTAAGACTTTATCTTGGGCACTAAGAACCTGGCGGAATCCTGTAATAGATGTTGGCAGTGCCTTGCTGTCTCAAGGCACCACGATAAGCGTTCATTTACTATATTTTCCACCAACGTAGCTACATAGGAGGTCAATGACACAAGGCGATACGAGGCAAGGTCTGCCATGTCTTTGCCAGGCATCAGAACTGGAACTACATGTGCCACCTTCCATGACGGAGAAACATCGCCAGTCTCCCAAACTCGATTGATGAAGAAGAGCTCCTTCCTGAGTTGCAAGGGCAGATTATTCAGCATTTGATTGCTGATTCTGTCGGCGCCTGGTGCACACCGGCGCCGCAGGCCACTGAGCGCAGTCTGAAGCTAACGAAGCGTGAAGGGCACGTTCATGATAGACCTGGAGGAAGCAGGTGGTGTATATAAATCTATTCCAGAATTAGCACGTACGATTGCGTCTGAAACTTCCTCTGTTAAACCTGCAATAGGTTTCTTCTTGCGTATTAGAAGAGCTTCAAAAGGCTTCGAATGGCGAGATTCTCCAGCAAAGCTGCCAATAACTCACCATACTCTCGTCATCGGTACGAACACCATCAAACTAGCGCTGAAAGAGGCCCATTGCGACCTGTAAAGTTTGTTCGTGTGCCGTCTAATGGCAGAATTAAGCCTATTTAAGGTCTTCTTCAGTTCCCTGTCGTCCTTCTTCCGCACGAGTTTGCACTCCGCCATTCTGACTACGCAAAGGTTCCTGAGTTTTAAATCCGGGGCCGGAAACTTATCAGGTAACTTGACCGCCGTAGTTGCTGCTAGCTTACTAGAAATAATTTTGTCAACAACATTACCATAAACACGTTATAGGTGCTCTATGTACTTGTACCAGTTGACCACACTGCTAGTTTTTGGACCATGCATACGAAAGTCGGCCGCAAACACAAGAATCTGATAGTGATGACTTCCCATGCGGTAAAGCGCTGCTGACCACCTCACTCGAACGTCAGGTGAATGCAGTCTCAGGCCTGTAGCGGTCGCTGAGACTGGAGGCTTGAAGAAAGTGGGGTTTCATTCATTGGCAACACACAGTTCCAAACTGTCAATAACGTCTACGAGCTTGTGTTCAGGGGAATCCGTGTTCCTGTCACCCCCGACGGCATGATAGGCGTTGAAAACACCGCAGATGATTCGAGGAGCTGTTCAGGGGTTGCAGAGTTGCTGTAGAAACCGATCCAATGCTACCTTCTTCCACGGGGACACGTACACGGATGCAGTAGAAACAGTTCGAGAGCCGAGCTGTATTTTCACAGCCGCTACCTCAATTTCATCCGTGAAAAGATCGGCAACGCTTACAAAAACTTGTGGAAGTTTCCCTCTAATGTGAAGCGCGGCACTTCCTGCAGGAAATAACTATATGCTGCAGTTTGTATGGGCGACATATACAGTCAAACATCTCCCGCTTGGCAGGCCAGCTTCTGACAGGGCCAATACTGGAACACAAGTCTCTTTCAAGAATAGTTTTAGTTCAGAGAATAAATAAAATCCCAGGGCAGCTCCACTGCAATATAAACGGCACTTTTCGGTGTATATGAAATCCATGAGGTTTAACACCATCCATATTAGATCGCAAGTAAGTTCGCTTCAAAAGTGGTAATTATGGACTCAAAAGATAGCACCAGCTGTAGGAAGTTTTCAGGTTACCAGGAGCCATCGCTGGAACATGTGAACGCAGGGCCCCAAACAAAACATGAAGAAGGTCAGACATGCCTTGATTTTTGAGCCCCTTATTTTTGCGCAAGGCACTAACTTACAACATCGGCAAAAAATGCTGACGGGGACACACTCTTGGCCTTAGTGGCTGGTTTTTTTGTCACTTGTGCATATGAGAGTCCCCCTTGGCTTCGAGTCTGGCTGTGATCCGGTCGCTCAGGAACATGGACACTTTTTGCTGATGGTCGAACAACCGACTCGCACGCAATGGACCTTGGCGTCTTGCTCGAGTCAGGTCTCTTAGGGACATAGTTGGGTAACGCAACAATATCAGACTGCAACACTGGGAACTCGTCTAAGCCTGGGACAGGCGTCTCAGTCGGTTGTGTTTTGGGACCAGCAATAAAGGATATTCGACGGTGCTGAGCGCTCACACGGAAGGAGCAGCCTCCGAAACTCGCTGGATGATCGCCACCGCAATTTACGCAAGTTAAATCGGCTTTGCAGGTTTTAAAGTCGTGGTCACTTCCGCACCGCTTACAGCATCGGTCCTTTGTGCAAACCTTGGCCATGTGCCCAAACCATTGGCATCTAAAACACCGTAGAGGAGGTTCAGTGAAATCTGCAACTGCGTGTTTTGTGAGTCTCAGATCACATTTTTCGGGGCGCTCTGAGTTGGGAGCGAATGTCAACACAATAGAGTTGGTAGGTTTTGCAGCCCATTTTTTTTGGAAACTCCACACGACGCACAGGTCGTTTCACGTGCAGCACACCTTGTGGTTTCAGATAATCAAGTAGGTCGTGTTCTGAATACCACTTTGAAGCACCCTTAATAAAACAGGTGTTCTTCATGTAGAAATGGGGCAACCCCACGTTAACTTTGATGCCAAAAATCTGAGAGCTGTCCAGGAGCTTGTCAACCTGCTCTTCCGTCGAGACATCTAGCTGAAGAGTCCGTGCATGGTGAGCCGACTACGAATCGGAGCAGATCCCAACAGTGATTGAATGGGCGCGAAAAGTAAGATGGGATTCTTCTCTCTTAAATCAACCCCTTTCTCGGTGGGCTCAGCCACTACCGGGATTCCGACCGTTCGTTGCTTGCGATGACTCACCAACTTGAGGCCCTCGTTGTCCACATCAGCCATATCAACCACTGACTCGTCACCGTCCACGATCGCTGACTTATCCCCACAGAACAATGAGGTCTCGCTGGACGGATGGTCGTCTCCCTGTTCTGGTCGCGCCACAGCCTGGGAACCCATGGCCGCCTCTTCCAAGCCAGCCTCCTCAGATTGTCGTAGTTCCTTTACGCTTGCCGGCACCGGAGCAGCCATACTCTCCCCATAGGAACAGTACCGCCTTGAACATGCTGCCATCCTCGAATATTCAAATAAAACTAGATAAATTAGGCAAAATTAGGTAAATAAACAGAGCTGAGGCAACAGTAGATCGAACAACGTCTTCGTCTTCTGTTTTTGTGCAAACACCATCCCTGCACTCCAGATGGGCGACGCTAACGCATATGCCAGCCATTCTTCAAAGTGCTTGGTGCCTGGTTTAGTCAGGGAAGTTGACATACAGTTGTCTGTTGCAAAAAATGCACACCTGATGTTTTAAATAACTTTTCGAAAACAGAGAACCCCAATTCGCCTTGACATATGCAGCTGCGCTAAAAAGTTTTTGACGATGATTATGTGCTAAAATTATTCAATTGCTCCAACATAAAATTTTAAGAATCAAAAATCAACTTACACAGCAAAGAAAAATATCAAAAGCCAGTATGTGACTGGTTACATCATATTACCGGTCATGTACAGATTGCAGAGATTCCTAATCGGTGCAGAAGATATGCTATCTTCAGTAGCATATGCCCATGATTAATGAGCAAGTGTCAATGTACTGCCCACCTCCCCAGTCTCATTTGTAGTTCCAACAGTTAGGTCAAGGTTTTGGGCTGCCCTGCGAAGGGCTGTACAAAAAAAAAAACAGAAAAAAAAGAAGTCAGCCTCATGGATAGCAAATACACTGCGTCTTCTCAAGGCCTGCCTCCGATGAAGGGACGTGGAATGGCTACTTTTTATTTGGGAGAACACTTAAAACCCACCTGGAATGCAAATAGAGTCGCCAACAATTTATGCGGACCTTCTGAGGACCGTGAAAAAGTCCGAATAAAGAGATGTGCGAAAAAAGATTCACAGAAAAAGAAAACATTTATTTTGCCGTACTTACTCGGGCTCGGCAATAGGCTTAAAGAAATCGTGAATGTGCTGCTACGCGCTGCTCTGTTCACGTGTAGTCTCATCAGCCTGAATCTCAGAGTGTCGCGTGGTCGCTATAAACGACTGAAAGGACAGTCAATGCATGTACAAGGTCCGCGTGCGACGGCAGTGGCGCACATGGTGCGTCATCTTCAGACTCCAAGTCATACTTCAGCGGCGCAGCAGAAACCTGATGAATGATCTTGTCGTCGTCAAGCTCTGCGCATGTCAGCAGAGCACTCTCAGCATTTCAGAAACTGTCAAACAAGACGGTGTCCGGAATCGTAATGCCACCAATGTACAAATCTCGAAGAACACTTTCGGCGTCAGTATACGCAGCACACCGGGTGGTGGCAGATCATGGGCCACCGCGAAATCCGTTTCATTGGTCACAGCAAATCCAGCGTACCGATAGCAGTTCTCCATGGCGACAGAGATCACCGCCTTCCAGGCATCCGTAAGCATGTTTATTGCCAACAGAAATCATACAGCGCACTGCTTGCTGGCGTCGACACAGAGGATCATACGGCTCAAGAGGCGTGCTCTGCAGAGGACCTTCAGACTTTTTACAGCGCCGATCCAAGGGCTCGCGGAATTCCAAGTGGATGGACTCGAGATCATAGATGTGACCATGTGCAACGCAGTTATCCACAAAGAGCAGTATATTCCGGTTCTGCGACTTGAATTTCCTGCACAGTATGCGAAACTAGTCGCTGAAGAGCTGCTGCATGATCGACACTTTTGTGTTGGCCTCGCACCACACCGGCAGTGTCTTCAATCCCTTGAAACATCTCGATCTTTTGGATTTTTCAATGACAAGAAGCGGAAACTTGTCCGACCCTGAAGTGGTGCAGCTTACCATTATCCTGACGAGCTCTTTAGAAAGCAATAGTCCTTTCAGTCAGCTTATTTTAAAAGAGACCTGTTTCGTCGCAGTTGAACACATCATCTGGCAAAACCTGGCACAACAGTGACTCCAGAGTGTCGGAGCGATAATTAGCAACGCGGGTCAGGTGGACAGCGCCAGTCTCATCCTCTTAAAAGCGAGGTCAATTGTTTTTTTGAAATTGCGAAGCCACCCGTCACCGAACACGAATCCCTCGATGTTCATCCGGAGAGCGGACGGCTCCGCCTTCTGCTTCAGACGGTCTCCAGATACAGGAGTCTGCTTCGCGACCGTAGCACACAACCGCATGTGGAGGACTTCTTCGAGCTTCGGGTGGCTGCCGTCCGTAAACATTTTTCTGTCCAATCTGGAAGAAGACTTGGATGCTTCGCCAAGAGTCTTTGCATGTTTTGCATGTAATCCCAGACCATCTGCTTCGAAACAATAAATTCCCGGTTACCTGTGCTCTGATAAACAATGACGATCTTGTTCGCCATTGTCATTGTGGTATATTTACCACGCTTGCCAGCATTCCCCAGCGAAGACTGCACGGGCACTGTCAGCGCCATTATCCGCCTGACGCAATGTTTCCGTGTGCCGAGTTGGACCACCACAACCTTAACACAGCACACAAGACAAACACCCACGAAAACCAATCGCACAAACAAATTTTTGACTTCTCACAGCGTCGTACACGAAGAAAGCAACGAATTGGCTGTCGGATTGCCTAGACATGGCTTGGCGTCGGTGCTTAGGCTAAGAAGCTGAGACCGGAACTGCTGTAGCCACTACCAGAACACACAGAAACGATGATTATGAGCGAGCGTTTGCGGTAGCGCCACCTCGTGGGGCAGCAAGGAGGCACAGTCCAAAACCAAAATGGCATTCAGCGAGTCAAACCACGCAACGACCAGATTCGGCAAGGGCAAATGCTGTCAACTGAGTTTGCTGAAGGAGTGTCCGAAAAATCCATAGTGAGGTCGCATGGTGTCCGAAATCTCGACTGATGTTACACACTACTGTTTGTGTGGAGAATGGCCGTGCCGCGAAGCAGTCCGAATAATCAAGAATGTCCGAATTTTTGGAGACTGAAAAAACGGTCAGCAACTGTAATGACGAACCACCAGCAATATCACAAATAACGTGCAAGCTAAATATGGACAATGAAAGCGGAAGTTTGCATTACAGTAGAAGTTCATTAATTCGAAATGTACAGGGGTGCATAAGCACACTGAAATGACTGTAGTTCAAGCGAAAGAAGGTCAACAGGAAATGCTGTACACTGCAATCAGGAAGCAGTTGGGTACTGCGATTATCCTATTTTACGGGTGTAAAAAATTTTGCGATCGCCTTTAGCTTCTCTTTCCCATCTGGCAGTACCAAACAACTGTTCTGTACCCTGGATGCAGCAGAATACCTCTCCTTCACATGCAAAACTGAAGGGACGGGCGGCGTTCAGTCCAAATGAACGCCTGTGGGCACGCTCGCAAAGTTGTAGAATCAAGGAGTGCGTGACAAGCCCGCAACTGCCGCATTTTCACCAAAATTACCCAGGCAACAATCGTGAGCATTTAGTTCAGAAACCAAAAGTCCTCACAACAGCAGCTTGTTAACCGATTGTCCAGTTTTCCTGTCTCTACTCACAAACCTCACAAGCTTCACTTGAATACATCAAAGGCCCTCAATAGAGGGTGTTACATAAGAGATGTGTACGCAAAAAAGAATAAGTACTGATTATTTTCAAAGAAAAGATTTTCATTGTGCAAATACATGTGAAATTCGTTTAAGAAACACAGATGGACAGGTGATAGCATCAATCTCATTGGGAAGCCCCATGGTCAACAAGCGGGAAATTTAGCAACATCCCCTCTCGATAATAAACGGGCATCGATTTCAAGCACGCTGTCAATCTTTTCTTGAAATACCTTAAAGCTGTAATTGCCGCATTTGTTTAAAACTACACAGGCCAACAATGCACAAGCTTAACTGCGGGCTACCGCCAAAAATACTCGAATATAACATGATGCAGTGGGCACTTGGAAGCAGAGACAGACACAGAGGAATCTTCTTGTTTTGCGGATGTCGCAGTTCAGTGCACGACTGTTTTTTTTTTCTTTTGTGAGACGTTGTGACGCACCTGATCGGCCTGATTCGCCCTATCTCGGATAGTGGTGGCGGTACCCATCGCTCAGCAACAAACGCAAACTACTGAAGCGTTTGAGATCAGTGACAGAAGCAGTGGTTTGGGTTTTGGGGCCTAACGTCCTAAAGTGACTCGGCCTATAAGAAACGCCGTAATCTAGGGCTCTGGACAATTTCAATCACATGGGGTTCTTTAACGTCCACTGACATCACACAGCACACGCGACTCTTGAAATGCGACCGGCACAGTCGGGATTGAACCTGCGTCTTTAGGTACCAAAATAATTGTGGGACAACAAAAATAACGAAAATTAAGGTGCCCCCCCCCTGCCTGTGCTACCAAGTATAAAAGCGACAGCAGCCATACACCAGAACCACTAAGCTACCGTGGGAGCTCACAAGCAGAGGTAGAGTACAAATCTGAAGTTTTAGCTGCTGTCGCCATGTTGCAGCAGAGCCCCCCCCACACACACACACCCTCCGCCTCTTGAAACTTGTTCACCACAACACTGGTTCATCCGTCCTCTCCGGCCTCCAATGCCATTTTTACCTTCTCACAGCTCCTCTGAAGAGGTGGTGAAGCCTCACGGGTGCATTTCAGAGTTGGCTGTGTGCCGAGGCTTCCAAGGAGCGGTGTAAAAAGTTTGAATTATTTCTGGCGGAATCGATTTTTGTTCGAATAAATTGGCTACGTTTGACATATACTTGAATGAAGCATGAACGGACCAAGTCATGCAACTTGAATTATCCAGAAATTTTAGATATTGAAGCTTGAATTAGCGAGCTGCCCCTGTATGCAATTACAATAAGTTCTGTCTAATGTGAAACAGAACAACAGGCAATGGCTTGCCGTTTCATTTTTTCAATAACAATCCCGACCACCATATGCGCTTGGTCACCAGAACTCACTCAATTGCCGTCTGAATGCCAAGAAATGTAAGAAGAAAGAAGGAACAGCATCTCTACGCACACATTTGAACACCTCATGAGAAAACATTTGCTTGCAAGGAATCCATCCAAAGAATCATAGCTGTCGATTGCAGAAATTCTTCTCCACGCGAATATGATGACTTCAAGTAAAGACCCATTAAAAGCCAGTGCTGGCGGCACAAGGCAAAGCATTGACTACACATCTCTCATGGCACTCCTCACAGGCAATCATAGTAGAAGGATAACAATGTTAAGCTTCTGCAGTAATGCCGGTGTCACATGGCACTCCTCAGAGACTGGTCCAGCAAAGACGTCTTATTTCACTTGGTGAAAAGAATATGAATGGTGTTATATAGTGAAGTTGTGCATGCGCCTCAAAGGTGAAACATTAATTGGACTTACAGCTTCTCTTGTAAGTTTCTCTCCGGTGGCCTCTCACTGCATAACAAAAGTAAAAACAGCACTAAGTTTTACACAAACCACACAGAAAGAGCAGACAAGACAGCGCCCGTCCTTTGTGTTCTTTCTGTGTGGTTTGTGCAAAAATTGGAGTTGTTTTCGCTTTTGTTACGCAATGGTACATCAACTAGCCCAGCATGAGGTACTGTTAAACGAACCTTTCACTGTAGTTGCAATATTTTTTCTGCCTCTAGATCTGAGTGGAAAATAAGCACTGTCTTCTGCAGGGTACTTTAGGGTCTGTTGAATTATAGCCTGTGCACAAAAAAAAGAAAACGCTAAATTAAAAAGGTGAATGTTTACCATAAATTGTAAATTCCGTGATTATCTTGGTGAGTTTTGACTTTTTTACCATTTCAATTGCTTGTTGATGACACTGTGCAAGTTCAGTGAATGTACTTGATGTAATGCACTTACAGGAAATTAAGATCTTGTAGTGACCTGTTTGACTCAGCCTTTCGGCATGCTACCTGATATCATAGTTAAACAAAACTTCAAAGAACTGCATATACTATGGACACCAGATATTTGCTTGCGTTTTCTTTCAAATGCCTTAGACATTAATGTGCATGGACCACCCCGTGATATTTGCTCCATGACTGGTAAAAATTAGTCTTTCTCCTTGTTGTTTCAGTATTATCAGCCGAACGATGGCTGCGACGTGTAGTTGCTTTTCAGGTCATGTCAAAAGCAAGAAAACTGGTAATACAACCGCTGGTATGGCACTTGTTGTCATTCCAGCTTTTGAAACAGGCTGTCTTAGTATTGTAGTGAATTACAACTGCATATCAACGTTTATATTGTAGCCTTTTTCATGCCTCAAAAGACCTAAAGCCTAACTAGGCATCACGGCCATCATTCGGCTGTCCAAGCGTAAACAACATCAAGGGTTGTATATTTCACTGTTCTCAATTTGCAGAGGTAGCAGTGTTTAGTACTGCTTATATTGTTGTTGTTGTTCTCTTTCATTCATTGGTTGGGTTCTGTTTTCCTGTGGTATTTTGTGTTGTGTAATCGCATAGTGCATCCCTTCTTTTTTGTTTGTGCATCACTTCTGTTCAGTGTTGTTTTTTTTGTGGCAGGCCTCATGACAGCTGGCAGTATTTGCTACCACACATACTAATTTGCGATTTTCAATGGTGAAGTCAATTATATTCAATAATTGTGCAGCTAAAGTTGCATATTCTAAATGTCAACGCAAGCAGTTGTCTTTTGTATTTCACACTGCTATCAGAACTCACCACTACTGCAAGACACCATCAACGTCAAGGTGTAAAACTTGTGTTAGTAATAAACAAAATGTTTTGTTACTTTCTTGCTTCAACAGGCGTTAAAGCATACTGCCGCTGTGAAGTGTACAAATAAACAATTATAATATTTCTGGCTGCGAATATGGCTAAGAATTTTTATACGCGTGTTCTTTTTCCTGTAGGTGTATCTGAATTCAAGGTAGAGAAGGCAATGTATGATATGATGAAGGGAATCCCAAAGGATGCAGTATTCCACTAGAAGACTGCCGTTACCATATGGTCAACAGAAGCAGTTGTACAATGCAGTTCTAATGGCAATTGCTCAGGAGGTTACAGCGGAAGGCAAGGAAAAGGTTCTCCACAAGGCTAGGCATACAGGGCTGGGATAGTCTGTTCTGGGAAGAATTATGAGAGAGAGAGAGAGAGAGAGAAAAAAAAACTTCATTTGGGTGCTTTCAAGGGCTTGGCGTCTCGAGGCCTCTGTCGTCTTCACTGCGCTGCCGACTTGAGGCCTCTTAAGCAAGGTTGGGCCCTGGATCTGGATTCCGGCCCATGCAAGCACAGAGATCAACGAAAGAGCAGACAGCCTAGCAGGAGAAACGACGTTCCGAGTCGGGCAGTCGCATGCGCCGGAGTATCGGCCACACTCGTGTGAGGGAGGATATACATACATCCTGTGCCTACACAGGAGGACGAGACCTAAATACCCCCACCGAATAAAGCCCTGACCAAAGAGAAAGAACGTTTTGGCGCAGACTGCAAATTCCTTCCCAAATTTATACATCCTAAACAAAATGTACCCGACGCAGTACAGAGATACCTCCCCTGGTGCGGGGCCACACCCACACTCTACCATATCACATGGGAATGTAAACGCAACCAATATTCCACCAACACAATAACCCGTCTGCGGAGCAATGGGAGAGTCGGCTCACCAGCTGCGAGCTCACGACCCAAAGGGCTTTAATGCAGCACGCAAGTGAGGTAACTAGGCTCAGTGCAGCCCTGAAATAGGGGCCCAACCTTGGTTAAGAATTATGAGACATCATTCCAGCGGACAAAATCTATGTCTGGTGTCCGTGGTGTCTGTCCTCTTTGTTCGTGTGTTCTTGTGCGCTGGAGTGATGTTTCATAATTCACTGAAATGAAACATGGATGCAGTGAGAGGTAATTGCTTGTTTTAGCTGGATTTATCTCAAAGGCTCAGGCAGCTTTGGTTTCAATACATTAAGAAGGAAAAATAATCTGGCAGGTTTTTTTTAGCACATCTGTTGGGGTTTTACCAGTGCCAGGGTTCAGAGCATCTTGTTTAATGTTTCCTTCGAATCATTAACATTCCAGCCTTGTCATTATGTATGTGGCATTCAGCTGAAAATAAATTTCAGCAGTCGGCTTTTTATGCTTTGCTGCCACTATTTTGAAAGAAATGAAAAGGAATGGTCTTCTAAATACATGCAGCCATCCAGTGCTTTACAGTTCTGCGCGCTGTGTGCATAAAATGTCTCAAAACTTTGATTTTGTCACCCTGAAATATATTTGCATCAAATATTTTTTTAGTGGAACTACATCTCATCTCGTTTTTTTTTGCCACCTTTATGGGCATCTTTTTATCATTTCTCTAATTCCATAATTTCTATTAATTTTTTGTTTTCTGCAGCAGTATAATTTTCATATCAATTTATTTCTCTAGGTTAGCAAACATTAGATTCTCTGAGCCTGGTATTGAATCATATTACCGGAGATGCTAGAGTGCTGTTGATTGTCTCTGAAAGCCTGGCTTTGTGTTAGAAGGACTGTCATGCTCAATATCAGCTGCGAGGCGAAAATATGACAGGAATTCAGATTATGATGCAGGCGTACTGTTGTAAGTATATGCAGTTAGCTATGAATAAAAAAGAGAAACACAACGCAATAATTGACACTTTCATTCACACAACACGGTGAGGAGCAGGGGCAAGGGAGGAGGTACCTCAAAGCGTTTTTCGGTGTCTTCCCCTTGTCTGTGTTCATCGTTGCACTGTGTGAATGAAAGTGTGAAATACTAGCTCATCCAGACACTGATTTCAGGTGAATTATTGCAAGTGGGGTGCTTTATGTGAGTAGCATTGATATACTGTAAAGCAGAAGACAGTTCATTTACGGCAGAGGCATTGCAAGTCGTATTGAATGTGTAGTATATGTTGGCGCCACTGGTCTAAATTTAAGAGCAGTATTTGCTAAATGTCTTTGCACTGGGAATATTATAGTGTATTTCACACAAATTCGTGATTTTGTTCTGTTGTTCTTCAGGCATTGTTCTACACAGCTGGAGTCAATTTGCTATCAGGAAAATGCAACATATTCGACTTTGTCACAAAAGATGCACGCTATGATGCTAGGGGCCTCAATCTTGACTATACTGCCAATTTTGTCTACCAATGAAGCTAAGGATCCTTTTGAGCAAATGTGAACATTTTTTTCTTTCTTTGCAATATGTGCTTGCTCTTCATCTTCGGCAAGAACAGAAATAATGTGGTTATGTGCATGCACCAGTGTACAATCATGTGAAAAATATGACACTGTGAGTCAGTGCCACAATATGCCTAATTGCGTGCAGGTACCATATGAAGAAATGCTCGTGCCATCAAGGCCGGCGCAGCGAGATTGGTGGATGTTAGTGCACATGTCTCGACATCAGTAGTGCTTGGCGTTTACACCATTTGGCGCGCATTCGCAGGGATCTCTTAATTTTTCTCACAGTAGTATTTCCAAACTCACAGCAACTAAGTCTAGACATTCTACTGTACACCTACCACACCAAATCGAATGGTACACCGACCACACCAGGAAACACTAAACCAAAGCACACCAGAGCCGGTATCAGACAGCCGGGTCACAACACAGAACACCAGACCAGAACACACTAACGCCACCACACTACGCCACATCAGGACCCGTGTCTGGAAATCCTGGTCTGGTCGCAACACCAGACCGTGTCACACCAGGACCTGTGTCTAAAAAGCTAGTTTGGCGCAAACACCACAAACGGGCTGGTGTTTTTTTTTTGACTGAGAATATGGCATTTCTTTCAATTGTGACTATGAACTACTGGCAACTTATTGATTCCTTTTACCAAGATTTCGATGCATAGTGTTTTGTTCTGCTGTAGTTTAATTTGAGCTCTCTACATATGGTGAGTCCACTTCAGATTAAGTTGGGACTTCGAAATTGCCTTATGTTGCGTTTGGATTTGTAGTTCTGAAAGCTTCATTTCGCAAAAGTGTATTTGAATGAGGATTTGCTGTAGATAATATCTAGCCTACTTCAAGAAATTAGCACAAGCATTAGCCTTGCTGTTCATAGTTGCAGCTGACGGTTATGTATTTACATCACTCATGTTGCTCCAGGCTACAATAATGTCATGGTTCAAGGTGGCATTAAAGTAATGGCTTCACTTTTTCCTCTTATCTTATTATTTGGGAAGCATCTGTCATTGAGTCATGCATAAATGGAAGTTAATATGATGCAAAGATGGCAGTTTAGAAGACAACAAAAAATTTAGTTATCGTTGAGTCACACCACTCTGATCATGGGTCTGTTTGAGTCCTCTGTATGATCCTGTTCTACATTCTTCTGATTTTTTGTTGACTTTCGCATGGTTCCTCGAAGAGGGAGTTTTATGAAAGATTCATTGTATGGTTTTCATAGCACCGTTGACTTTATATAATCTTTATAATCTATCTCAGATCAAAAAGCTAGCACTCGTTGGGATTTAGAGAGCTGATGACGCTACAAACCTTATTATGAAGACTACAGAGAAGACTCCTGTGGCCCTCAGGTACACATTGATGGGGCGGGCGAAAAAGAAGCATTTAAAAACCTACGGCTTTTCAGCGCAATTGTTGGTAAGTACATGAGAATCTTCTGAAGGTTATAGGCGTTTTGTAAACACACCATATAATTTCAAGAAAAAGTTACTTTCAATCTACCTGGTGTGGTTTTCAGCACTTCCGCTATCAATTATTGAGTACTCTTCCAAATTTAAAGGACTATAGGCACCACATTTTTCCTTGTGCGTTTTCTGTTTTCAAACCATGCGTCAGACAGTCCATACATGTACGACCACTAAATAACTTTTAATTGAATTTCATAGTGGTGGTTCAAAAGCGCAAACACACATGGACCAAGTAAGAGACGAGACACACAAACCAGCGCTGAACTTACAGCTTATTTTTAATAGGAAGAAGCACGTCATATATACACACACTGAAAAGCAGAGGAAACATGCGCAATGTCAACAAGACTACTAGTGCTAGTAAAAGCTAAACACAGCTTTAAAAACTATTGTGTATCGGCAGAACCGCTACCCACTATGTAGCACATTGATTTCTCAAAGCGATAATGTAACAGATGGCGTACTCACGCACCCATAACTTTTACTGTTAATAGGAAATGGCTCAGCTACATCTCTAGTCCTCTGGTCCGAATGAGCGAACAAGACATCAGTATCATCAAAAAACCGCGTACATTTGCACGTGAAACAATGCTTAGCTAGGATAGTATATTTCTTTCTTAAAGAATTAGCGTGCTCCATGAGCCGCACGTTAACGCAGCGGCCAGTCTGGCCTATGTAGGTAAGGCCACAGGGCTGAGGGATCTGATACACTACGCCAGTCTTACAGGGAACATATCTATTTTCATGATTTATGTTGCAAGCATTTCTTCTGTGCCATATATGCTTTCTTTGAACCGCCGCCCTAACTCTTTTTACCTTGTTAGGTGCAGAGAACAGAACCTTACCCCATGCTTGCTTCCCACTCTTATCATCCGGTGCGACAGCATGTGCACGTATGGCATAACCACTACCTTTCATCTGCCTTGTTCCGAACGCTTTTCCAGCCCCGAGGTACTTTCAGAGAATTTCAGCGCACGGCGGACTTTGTCTGCACTCGAAGCAAGAACTGAGTCCAGGAGGTGACTCACTTTTTACAAGCTTTGAATGAAAGGACCTGTAGTTCAAAAGGGGCTTTTCACTTCTAGTGAAATACTGCCAACCGACATGGTTGGGTTCGAAAGACAATTTTAAATCAAGGAATTGCAAAACAGTTCCTTGAGGGTCTTCATGTGTCAACCTCAGCCCCGAGCCATTACGTGCAAAAACATCAAGAACACTTGACACAAATTCGGGATTTACAGACCTAGCCAGCACCAGGTAATCGGCCACATAACGGAAAATGCGTATGCAATAACTGGCTAGATCAGTCTGAACATTGATATCAACCGGCTTAGATAAATGTTAGTGAGAATGGGAGCTACATTGGCTCCATGCACACACCCGATTTTTGCATATAAATTTGATAATCCCGCTCAACAAGCATGTTACTCCGGTAGTAAGATAACAGTTCCAGAAAGGAACCTGTTGTGAATCCACACTCATTTTGGAACACGCATTCATCGCTCTCGTCCGTCATACATTGGTGAACATACTGGAATAATTCAAAGTGTGGAAGGGAACAAAACAAATCTACCACATCTACGCTTAAACCATCACAGAGCGCCAGGCTCTCATTTCGGAGGCGATCAACTACTGCCTCAGAATTAGGTACGAGAAACGGATCCTTTACGCGAAGAGACGACAAATGTTTGCAAAGACAGGTAAACACAACCAACTGCCAAAGATTGTGCTCAGAGACGATTGCCCGGAAAGGAACGTTAGGCTTGTGCGTCTTAGCCCTAAAGAAAATTTCTAGCACCGAGTGTTCAGAGAAGACCGTGACTTTACTTCGGAAGTTTAAGTTAGAAGGTATAGCGAAGAAAGCGAAGTAAGCTGAACAGTCGGAGCAGTCGGTTAGCCACGGCCCTCCGAAAGGTTCTGACCCCTTGGTCTGGACCACAGATCCGCACCGCCAGCGGCCATGTGGTTATGCCAATTGGCGTCTGCACGTCCCGAATCCAGATCCGCGGCGCTACTTTCCCTGGTTGCTTTGCTGTGCTGCCCGAGTGCTCCAAAGACCTGATACTTAGTTTGGATTTCCTTCGGGAGTACGGTGCTGTCATCAACCTTCAGGACCTTCTCGTGTCATTTTCCACTCAACCCTCTGTTGACCGCGATCCCGAGCAACGCGGGACTAAGGCGTCTTTGACGACAACGTATTAATCCCGTCGAGATATAGCATGTTTGTTATCGTAGATTGCGACATCATCACTGGAACTCGTGGCATCGTTGAAACCAGCATGTCGCTGCTCCTTGATCGGCAAGTCTGTGTTGCTGGCGGAATTCTTGAGCTGAACAATGGCCGAACCTAGCTCTTGGTAACCAATTTTGGCTGTGAACCTCAGTGTTTGCCTGGCAGAACTGTAATTGCGTACTTCGAAGAACTCGGCGAATTCGCGGGACAGCACGCTTTGTCCGAAGCCTCGGCATCAGTGGAGGCACAGACCGCTCCCTTAAGAACGGACGTGAACCCGAACCTCCAGTTTAATCAGAAACGCTGCCTCGAAAGCGTTATCCAGTCTTTCTTTGACTGCTTCGCCTCGACCTCTAAGGTTAGGCAGACAGCGCTCACAAAGCACCGAATTATAGTCGACGCCAACCAGAGGCCGTTATGTCAGCCGCCTTACCGGATCTCTTCAAAGGAGCGTGATGCCATTCACCGCCAAGTTCAAGAAATGCTCCAGAACGACGTGATACAGCCGTCGATGAGGCCGGGGGCGTCGCGTGTTTTTCTAGTAGCAAAGAAAGATAGAACGCTAAGGATCTGCGTTGATTAACGACGTTTAAACAAAGATGTTTATCCTCTTCCGCGCATGGATGACTCCCTGGATGGGCTGCGCCACGCCAAGTACTTCTCATCGCTAGAATTACGCAGCGGCTATTGGCAAATTGAGGTGGACGAACGCGACTGGGAAAACACAGCCTTTATTACAACGGACGGTTTGTACGAATTCCGGGTGCTCCTTTTCGGCCTGTGCTCGGCTCCTGCAACCTTCCAGCGGATGACGGATACCGTTATTGCCGATCTGAAGTGGCAGTCCTGTCGTGTGCTTGGATGATGTTGTCATCTTCTCTGATACAATCGAAGAGCACCTGAGACGCCTGTGCGCTGTGTTCGAAGCAATTCGGTCGGCCGGTCTTTCCCTGAGGCCCGAAAAGTGTCGCTGCGCTTTGGAAGAGTTGAAGTTTCTGGGCCACACCGTGAGTGCTAAAGTGGTTAGCCCCGACCCTGATAAAACTGCCACCGTGGCTGTTTTTTCTGTGTCCACCGATCACCGAAGCGTGCGCCGCTTTCTGGGTCTCTGCGCCTATTATCGACGTTTTGTGCAGATCTTCTCCCAGATCGCTGAGCCCCTTACCCGCCTCAAGCAAGATTCCAATCCATTTTTTCTGGGGCCTGGAGCACCAGAAGGCCTTTGAAAACCTCCGCACACGTCTTCAAAGTACGCCCATCCTTGGACACTTCGACGAGTCTGCCGCCACTTAACTGCACACAGACGCCAGCAACATCAGCCTCGGTGCGGTCCTTGTGCAGTGGCAGGATTGTCTCGAACGCGTAATCGCATACGCGAGCCGTACCTTGTCGTGATCTAAGACAAACTATTCCACCACCTAAAAAGAATGCCTGGCCGTTGTGTGGGCAGTGACGAAATTCCGTCCGTGCTTATATAGCCGCCCTTTCAGGGTCGTCAGTGCCCACCACTCGCTCTGTTTGCTGGCGAGCCTCAAAGATCATTCGGGACTGCTTGCACGCTGGAGCCTTCGACTTCAAGAATTCGATGTCACCATCGTCTATAAGTCTGGTCGGAAGCACAGTGATACCGACTGTTTGTCTCGTGCTCCGATCGAGGACCCCCGAATTGACCCCGGCGACGATTCAGTTTTTCTTGGCGTCATCTCCACGTCCGTTCTGATTCAACACCAAAGCGACGACAGTCAGCTACGGCCCCTCATTGAGTATCTGCAAGGAAGCGCTCAATCTCCTTCACGAATCTTCTCACGCGGACTGTTGTCTTTCTGTTTACGCAGACGGCATACTGTATAAGAAAAATTACAGCCCGACAGAAGCTGTTTATCTGCTCGTCGTGCCTACTGCTCTTCGCGACGAAGTGCGGCAGGCGTGCCATGATGACCCATCTTCTGGTCGCGTGGGTTTTTGTCGAACTTTCGCACGAGTACAGCAAACTTACTACTGGCCCAGGGTTGCTGCAGTTGTGAAGCATTATGTAAGAACCTGCCGCGAGTACCAGCGTCGCAAGACGCCGCCGACTAAGCCAGCCGGCCTACTGCAGCCTATTGATCCGCCTCAAGTCCCCTTCCATCAAGTCGGCGTAGACTTACTCGGCCCATTTCCGGAGTCCTCACTGGGTAACCGCTACATTGTGGTCGTCACCGACTACCTCATCCGATATTGTGAAACTAAACCTTTTCGCCGTGGTGCCGCTGACGAAATTGCGAAATTTTTTATCCAAAACATTGTTCTTGGTTATGGTGCACCCACTATCGTTTTAACTGACAGGGAACCAGCGTTCACCTCGGCCCATACGCAGGAAGTTATGCGCATGAGCGGCACCAGTCACCGCAAGACAACCGCTTACCACCCTCAAACCAACGGCCTCACTGAACGGCTCAACAAGACGATCGAAGACATGATTTCCATGTATGTCAATGCGGACCAGCAGTACTGGGACACCATATTCCTTACGTCACATTTGCCTATAATACTGCAGTCTAGGAAACGACACGCTTACACCTTTTCGTTTAGTACATTGTCGCGAAGCCACAACCATGCTGGACGGAGTGCTGCTTCCAGCTAGCATTACCTCCTCTGTTATGGGTGCTGCCCAATTCGTTCTTTACGCTGAGGCCGCCCGCCAACTAGCTAGAGAGCGCATCCGGCACCAGCAAGTTTTCGGCGCTCGGCCCTATAACTTCCGCCACCATAATGTGCGTTACCAGCCTAGCGAACAAGACTGGAAGTGGAGCCCTATCCGCATGTGAGGGCACTCTGAGAAGCTTCTACGCCGATACTTTGGCTCCTACGAGGTACTCCGTGAAGTCAGTGAGGTGAGCTATGAAGTTCTTCCCCAGGGCACAGTTCACTCCTCTAGACGGCCGACCCCCGAAGTCGTCCATGTCGCACGTATGAAACCGTACCACGGCCGCTAGCTCATCAGGCGTGTCTACACCAGCCGCCGGAACATTCGTCGTCCCTTGCCTTCCTGCTTCTCATGGTTGCGGCACCGAGTCGTTGCCCTTCAGAGAGTGGGAGTAATGCCACAGTACCAATCAATCCATTGGCACCACACGGCGGCCAAACTGTTTTACATGGGACTTGCCGTGCTTTGCGCTCTCTAGGGGCTAGGGATTTTTGTCTTCTTCCTCGCTCAAGCTCCCTGCTGTCTTGCACGCCCAGCACGTCTGATTAAACCTGGTTTGAGTGCTTCGACCGTTTATCGGTAGCAATATGAAAGTTGAGACTGATCTAGCCGGTCATTGCATACCCATTTTCTGTTACGTGGACGATTACCTGGTGCTGGCTAGGTTTGTGAATAACGAATTTGTGTCAAATGTTCTTGATGTTATTGCACGTAATGGCTCGGGGCTGAGGTTGGCACATAAAGACCCTCAAGAAACAGTTTTGCAATTCCTTGATTTAAAATTGTCTTTCGAACCCAACCATATAGATGGCAGTATTCCCCTACAAGTGAAAAGCCCCTTTTGAACTACAGGTCCTTTCATTCAAAGCTTGTAAAAAGTGACTCACCTCCCTGACTCAGTTCTCGTTTCGAGTGCAGACGAAGTCCTTGAGAGTGTTCACCAGCGCCACCCTCGTCCATAGCGGCGAACGTAGCACGTCCTGTAATACCGCGAGTGTGACGTGAAACGTCATCAAACGGCGAGGGCGGAAACTGCGAGAGCCCTCTTATTTCTCCTACACCAAATAAACATAAATACCCACGAGTGCAGTAGATTGCACAGCCGTCACCGTAGCTCAGTTGGTAGAGCACCGGACGCGATATTCGGAGGTCATGGGTTCGGATCCCACCGGCAGCATGGTTGTTCTTCAGCTGCTTTATAAGTAATTTTCTTTAAGCGATAGATTTATTAAGTATTATTATCCCACTTTTAAGCACAACACACACAAAAAAGTAAACATTGCGCTATGCACCTTGGTTTCGGTGACTGTTGACTCCCTTCATAAGCTAGTCAAACGAGCCCCTCATTTTCTTTACCTAGTGTGGTATATATATATATATATATATATATATATATATATATATGTGTGTGTGTGTGTGTGTGTGTGTGTGTGTGTGTGTGTGTGTGTGTGTGTGTGTGTGTGTGTGTGTGTGTGTGTGTGTGTGTGTGTGTGTGTGTGTGTGTGTGTAGGTTTAAAGAATAAAGCCTTTAATTGGGGGTCAGCGCTTGCGCTGTTCTCTGCTATTTATTATGCGCTGTTTTATTATAAATTCGTTAGACTCCTGCGCAAACAGCTGATCGCGCTCGCATACGCATAGATCTGTGGTGACAACCCAGGCGTATGTTCTTCGGTGTGTTGTGTGCTCTCGTGAAATCCGCATGAAAGCTTCGAGATATCCTTAAAAGCATGTGCGACGGGCAGTCGCACTCTAACTTCTTGCATTTGACACCAATATAGGAGGGAAAAGCTGCGCATGCATTGCTCATCACACAAGAAGCTGTACTTTCAGATTATTGCGTATTTGTTAACTACGTAGTAATTATATGGTCGCAAATGATAGACCCTTCCAATAATGACTCTCCTGTGGTAGTAGCGATTACTGTTTTTGAACTAATTCTTGTGAGCAGTAGGCAGAAAAAATCAGGATACGTCCCGTTCAACTGCAGTCTGAATCCGGCCAGCTGTTATTTCTGCCGGCAAGTAATGCGCACATAATTTTGACAAGCGTGCATATCAGCTGGCTGAGCATTATTCTGAAGTGCGTGTACTCTACAAATTTAGCTGCGCATAGTGTCAGTATGCTGTCGCTTTACCGCAGAGCTACCACTTGAATGTATGTTGTAGCACACAGTCACGCGCAAAGCGGAGCCGCTTAGATCGAGTAAAAGCCTGAATAAAAACACTGGTCCTTTTGCTCTGGCGCTCCGCTGCGACTGCGAAGATGATCTACAACATCATTAACATCCGGCCTTTCATGTCGGCGCCTCTGTGTCTGTGTGGGTGCATGATGATCCGCAAGAAATTTTTTGGGATCCGCACTGGGTAGTGGTGGCACTATACCGCAACAGCTTGGAAGTTCAGCCATTTT
Source organism: Amblyomma americanum (assembly GCA_030143305.2). Taxonomy (NCBI): domain Eukaryota; kingdom Metazoa; phylum Arthropoda; class Arachnida; order Ixodida; family Ixodidae; genus Amblyomma; species Amblyomma americanum. The sequence continues at coordinate 6,614 of JARKHS020029724.1, read as the reverse complement.
ACGTTCTAACGGATCATAAGCCTAGGGTGTACGTGTTCCGTAGGAACGCTTCCAAGTACGTTGCCCATAGACTCTGTCAGCTAACCTATATATCAGAGTTCACAAAAAAGGCACCTGCAAAGAGGACGCTGATGCACTTTCACGCATTACCTTTACGGCGTGTCTACATCAGCTGTCAAATGGGAATGTCAGGCCCGAGCGCAGCTAGAAGACTCTGAGCTGCTAGCCCTGCGTGATCACCCACGTCCCCTCCGTCTGCAGCTCGTGCCTCATTCGTTTGTGCTCGGATTCCTCTGGTGCGACATGTCATCGGCTTTACCGCTTCTTTTCATCCCGGAGGCCTTTCGTCGTGCTATTTTCCGTTAAATTCACGACATTTGCAATCTATATGGCCGCCGCTTTTCCAGCTGCGTCCCTTTGCAGGACGCGAGCACACGATGGAGCGGCTTTCTATTATAAGCGACAGCCTCCGCAAGGAAAGGGCATATTAGAATTGGAAAGGGTATTTTGATGCACTGCCGACGTCGTCATGAGACTCCCTTGTGCCTCAGGCTATCTTCGGAGCCGATGTCCCACGTCTTCCCGCAGTGCCGCGTGGCCGAACAAAGGCGTCTTTCGAGGATGGCGGTGAAGAACACCTGTTCAAGCAATTACGCTGTACACTGTAAAAAATTTCCGTACCTAAAACGTACACTTTGTACGTTTTAGAAACTGAACCATATCTGTTTTGAAAGAAACGTATGGACAGACCGTACTACAGTCAAGTATTGAAGGAAATGCCCGTGTTCCACCGTAGTTGTTGCAGGGGATAAAACTTAAAATATTATATTAGGCAGCAAAACTTGACACAACACGACTGTTGACCCCATCGGCATTTTGTACCACCAAACAAACTAATAACTTGCTTAAAGGCAGCAAAAACAAAACAAAGATGCTCATGATGTGACGCCACTTTTACATGACGCACCATTGGTCCGCGGACTAGGCGTCATAATCAGGTAGCAAAAGTTAATACAAAACGGTTGAATCCATTCGCGCTCTGTACCACCAGACGCACTAATAACTATAGTGGATTGCCAGATATGTCTGGCTGACACTGTATCAATGTGCAGTATAGATTATCAAAAGCTCATCCGGAACTGCAATCTGGCTTGTATACCATGGACTATGTTCGTGAACCTTTATTAGACATCGAGTCTAAGCCAAAAGATGCTCACTGGCTATATATCCTGTAGCTGACTCTAGGCAAGGACCCGCATTTTCATTTGACCCTGAAGGCCATAACAATGGCCAGTAGCTGACAACTACCCATATTGGCAACACTCATGGTTTCTGCTCTATGTTTTCATCTTGGAAGCTCTTTATAAAGCACACAAGTTAGAGCTTGTACAGCAACTTGCATCCCATTTGAAAATGTCCCTTTTGGTTACACCTGATCAGCTGAAAGGATTGTTTTGCAAATGAGTGCAAGTTAAGATAGAGGCCCCGCTGCTTTTAAAATTTTAATCCTAAAATGCCGACTGTAAACAATTTCATGCACAACATGGCAGCGCTGAAGCATGGCTTAAAATGGTGTCCACCCGCAAAATAATTGAAGTTCATCAGTTTGAGTTGCTATCACAACTTTTTATTGAACCTCATCCAACAAAAGAAGCAAATACTGTAACTAGTAATTGGAAAAATACTTTGACATGAATCGTGCATACTGCTTCTAACTTTTGTTAAGGTTAGAACTGTAAAAAATGGCTAGAAAAATAACTAGAAGAGTGGCTTGAAAAACTCATCAAGAAAAGGAAATACAGTAAAACCTCCTTGATACGTTCCCAGTTCACATGTTTTCCCGGTTCGCACGCTCAAAATCACAGACCTTTAAAATGTCCCATATAGTGACACTATTTCTCCTGGTTAATACATTCCCGGATAACACAGTTTTCCGGCTACTGCGTTTAAAATTTTGACAAATTGTGGTCGTATAATACGTTTATCGACCAAATGCACATGTTAAAAAGATACAAGTGGGCCGAACATGAGGGCATGCGACATGAAAAGCTGAAATGCAGCGGCAGTCACCCGCAGTGATGGCTTCCCTGCTACCCCTAGATGCAAGGTGGCGAAGCACAACCACCACCACCACTACCACCGCCACCACCAACAAAAATAAAAACGGCGCGCTAGCATTCGAGACAGCCGTTCTTGCGGGGATGTGACATGAAGAGAACGCCGAGGTTTCTTCGCGGCTGCGTAAGGGCAAGGGGACGAAGCATCTACTAACTACAGTGATGCGCTTAGAAACTCTACAACAATCAGCCGCCGCGGTGGCTTCTCCGCAGTATTTATGTGCAAAGAGGCGAAGCATCTAAAAACGACAAGAATATTTTGGTTATTTTCGTCATTGCCGTCGACGGACCAGATGCGTTACGAAGTTACTTCCCCGCTTAATAGAGCACGAGCGTGGGCTGAATTCTGCGAGCACTAGAAATGGATTTGTTCAGATCCTGTGCTATGAATTGATTTTTTATGAAGTGAAATTGTCGATAAATGTCTTTGTACCTCATTCAGCAGTTACATTTCTCAAAGTTTGGTAGTTTGGATCATACCTTTTCCCAGATACATTTTCTTCTCGCAGATTTTTAAAAACATGTCAACGAGGTTTTACTGTACATTACAAAACTCTTGAATGATTAACTCTCTGCACAAAGCGGTTCAAAAACAAAACTGAGACATTAACAACAAAATTTCAGAACATTCTGCAATAAAACCATACAAAATAAAAATATTACACATGACGACACAAAGAGAGAGCTTGCTGTCTTCACAACAGTCCATAATAAATCAGTGACACAAAAAAGCACCACACCCACCATAAAATAATCATTAAATCACCATTTTGGAATTATGTAGCCCTTTTTAAAAACATTTTATACATCAAGCAAGCAAAAAAATTAAGAAACTGATTCATTTAGTATCACTGCATCACTGGTGCGATTTTCAGGCACACACGTAAGGCACAAACAGGCGATGATATATGGTCTCACACATGGCCAACACATACACGATAAGATGTGGGCTCAAACATGGAGTGCATATACACACTACAAGAGGTGGGCTTCCAGACGGGGCACGGCTGCACACACGATAAGACGTGGCCTGGCCTGGGAAGTCATAGAAAGTCGACTCAGTTGACCTTGGGCTTGTGTAATTGGGTGCTGGCCTGCACAAGCTAAATACAGAAACAGAAAGCAGATTAGGTTTGGTTTATGGGGGTTTAACATCCCAAAGCAACTCAGGCTATGAGGGACGCCGTAGTAAGGCCTCCAAAAATTTTGACCACCTGGGGTTCTTTAACATGCACTGACATCGCACAGTACGCTGGCCTCTAGAATTTCGCCTCCACCGAAATGCATCCGCTGCGGCCGGGATCGAGCCCGTGCCATTTGGGTCAGCAGCTGAGTGTCATAACCACTGAGCCACCACGGCAGTTCAATATGTTTCACAATATACAAGTCTTAAATTATCTTTATTTTCCCCCCTTTTTTTCAGAATGTACAAAAAGATCTAACTAAATAGTTCATTCTTAGCATACATAAGAGGCTGATAACTTGGTGAAGGGCTTGATTTTAATCAGTAGCGACATGTTTTCAGACTTTCCTGCTGACCCTATAAGGCCTGCAAAGACTGCAAAATCAGAGCTTTGGGACAATGAATCAAGAAGAGCAAGGGTATTGTAGTGGTAAGCAAGAAACGTAATTCCCTCTATGCAAATTTAATAAAAATGCTTTCTGCATGACACCAATGACAAATAATGTTAGAATCCATCAAAATACAACAGCACGATTCATTTCACAAAACTATAACTACACCATTCAAGCACCACACAGATTAAAACTGATCTTTCACTGCAATCTTCAAGCACATGCCATGACATCACTCTCCCAACAATATTTCACAAGTATGTACACTTCAATAGACCAAGTTCATTTCACCTCCATGTTCCATCCCACATACCCAAAGACTGCACAATCACCTCAGTTTTACAAGGATATATTGTGAAACATTAGCTTTCAATTCATTAGCACTTTCATGAGCCATCGGATTCTGGAACACCCTGAAAAAAAAACATCGTTTCTCTGTTTAATCTAGATACGCTCCATCACCTTTCACTGAAGCCGTCATTTAGCACGCCTCTGTACCCATCTCTGTTTTTGTTTATTTAGATGCGGCTGTTAAGTGCCGTTTTGATTTTTTAACTTCTGTGTACCTATTATGCTTCCAATTTCCCTTTTTTCTCTGATTTGTCTGCCTTAACCGTGCTATATCACGCAATGATAGTACATTCCATGTGCATTCTAGTTTTACCCTGTGTCGCACATTTTATTACATTATTTCCATGTCGTTTCTTATGCTCTTCTGTACAGTGATCATGTGTTCACATATTATTTACCATGTATTTTTTCCCTTTTTATTGCTTATTTTGGTTACTAATGCACTGTTCAGAATTTTATGCTAACTTAAATAATAGCCAACGGGCCTGTAAAGAAGGGTAAATACACGTTCACAGCGTCATGGATCATCAGTAGGTCACGTGCATTCCCACTGCATGGCACGAATAGAGTGGCGTGATGAAGCTCTGGGACAGCTCACATTTTTCAAAGCGCCTGAGAAAAATCCATATGCCAGGTTTGCGACTTCTGCTGTTGGTTCCAATAAGTCAGCTTTGTCAAAGCCTGACTGGTGGGTCATACCACACCCAAGAAAATTTAAGGGTGGGCCGCAGGTGGGCCATGAAGTACACGCATTATGTCTCCAAAAATCATTGCCACAGTGAAAACGTTAATGATTTCATACATGAACATAATGAAGATACTGCTCTGAACTTCAGATGTGTGCCCAGATGAAAATTTCAACTCAGGTAAAGAATCGTTCCATGCGACACCCGCGGTAATACAGGCCGCACTATGTCCGCTGCTATGGACGAGGATGTGCTGGTGATCATTCTCAAAGTTAGATCGCATGCAACATAAATACCCCAAAAGTAAAAGATTGGAAAGCCGTCACTGTTACCGAGTTGGTACAGCACAGGATGCATAACTTAGAGGTCATGGGTTCATGTTCCCTTGACAGCGTGTGGTTGTTTTTTCTTCTACTTTGTAATGAATGATGTTTAAACCAAATTAATTGCACTATAAATTTCCCACTGATAAAACCCACAAATAATTTTAAAAACGAACAACGGAAAATTCCCCCTTGGTTTCGGTGGTTTTTGCTTTTGGCATTCTTCAGGAAATCAGTCAGTTTTCTGAACAACTGCCACAGTCTCGGAGTGGCAGCGGAATTATATTACAGCACTTCAGCAGGGCATCACTTTTAGATAGACTGGACAAGTACAAAAAAGTGAGAGTCACAGCACTGCATCAAATAATTTCATTACACTGCAGTGTAACATATGGTACGTAACGGGCAAACATTGAAGGGAGAGAAAGGGATGACGTGCTCAATGCCCAGTGTCAGAACACTTCGGTACTTGGTAGCTGGCAGGCTTACTGTGCCAGTAAAGGCAAGGATAGTTCATATACATGCACTAATGTGGTTGGGGCTCTGAACATTCCTATTGAAAATGTGTTGTTGGCTCCTGTTAGACCTAAATTTGGGAGGTCAGGTGTATGCATGCATTATCTAAGGCAAATAGGAAAGTGGCCAGAAATGCAGCATGGAGTGATGTAGCTCATGAATGCCCTGGCCATGAATATTACTTTGTCAGTACCATGTCCACAGCCTTGAAAGACAAAGAAAGTTCCACCTGGCAAATGCTATATGTTAAAGTAAATGACACCAGCCATCGACCACATGAACCATTTCCCACCTACCAACATTGACCTACCATGCATGAACTGTATGTTACAGTGTAATGTAATGATGGCATTGTGCTTCGTGTGTTTTGTTGTGCTTGTTCCATATTCTTCAAGCTGGAGGTAAAAATAAAATCTACCAACTAGCTCTTTTTAAAACAGGGCACAGTTAAATTCAGCCTATTTATGAGCATATAACTACCACTTGCTACTGATAAACACCCAGGAGAGCTTCACTGAACCCACCTTTCCCAAATCCTCTCGCTACCTTGCAGGGGTGTGGCACAGCCATTCTTTGATAGCAATCGCAGCAGCAATGTCACTGCAGTTGTACACCCCTTTGGCAGCATCTGAAAGAGAAAAGAAAATTTGCCGGCAGATTTTGGCTTTTTCATAAGAGTTTTGTTGCTAAAATGATAAAGCAGCTGGTCTGGTACTAGCGCCAACAAAGGTTTGTTGTTTAACAACGGTTATAGATATAACAAAACAAATGATTTTCACATGAGTTCACATTTTCTTGCAGATGTAAAGGTTGAGCATCAATGTACACTGCCCATGCTGTGATCTCTGGAAGCAACCCCTGACCTACACATTTCACTGAACAAAGTTCACACTGGTTGTAGTAAATGTTGAAAATATTGTGCAAATGGCCCGTTCCATAGGCTTACTTTAAGGAAGTCAACATTCACGCATTCTCATATCAAGACGCCTGACTTTATGACTTTCATATATACACGCAGAAACTAGGAATGGCGAACATAAGTGACC